>SJYT01021301.1:265970-297893 GCA_006410635.1 Cephalophus harveyi
TGGCCGATAATTAGATTCGATTCTGACACTTACCTACCTGGAGTTATGTCTGATTCCACAAGTGGAAGGGAAACCTCTTGACCAAAGTGCCCTTGTTTTAGAAGCCAGCTGCAAGCGGGGTCCCCAGGCTCCCCACACTTCAAATCTGGGGCTTTCTGCGGTGCTCTCAGGTTTGATATTGTTAGAATGACTGAAAACACTTGGCGAAGTGCTGTAACCTTTTTAGACTAACTTTTAAAGATACAGTAAGGTTTGTATAGATTTTTGGTATCTTTAAAGCTACTTAAAGCTGTCATTTTAGCACATGGGCTGTAAGTGAACAGTGGGCCAAGTACAGGCGCTCCCGTCCCTAGGGCTCAGTGTGAGCCTCCCTCCTGTACATCCACATGGTCACCAGCAGGAAGCTCCCTCAAGAATGGCGTTCAGCATTGGTAAGTTGAGCTTCCATTATCTAGAAATGATGGAATGAAGCACTGGCCACAGGGAACACAGTCCCCAGCTCTGCTGCCCTCGGCTTCCCAGACGTCAGGTACGGTAGAAAGGGGGGTGTTACTGTTCAGTTGGCTGAGGCCACTGCGGCACCCCACCATAGACTGGGAGGTTTGAATGATAGGAATTCATTTCCCACAGTTAGGGAGGCTGGAAGTCCAAGATCAAGGTGCCTGCTGATGCTGTTCCCTGGCGAAGGCCCTCAACCCAGCCTGCAGACTGTTTTCTATAAGAACATCAATCTCTTAATAAGGGCCCCACCTTCAAGACCTTACTGCACACTCGTCACCTCCCAAAGGCCTCATGTCCAAACACCATCACGTTGGGAGTTGGAGTTTCAACACGTGAATTCTGGGGGGACACAGTCAGTCCATGGTGGTAAAATAAGACATTATAGGGATTTTTGAAACAGGATAAAGGCCAGATATATATGTTTATTAGCTCACAATACCATCTAGGTTTATCATATTGATAAACCTAAGTATCCTTAAGGCAGTGGTCTTTAAGTTTTTTGGTCATTTATTCCTAAATATAGGTTCCTTGAAGGCTCAGAGGTAAAAAAATCTACCTTCAATGCAGGAGATGCAGGTTTGATCCATGGTTTGGAAAGATCTCCTGGAGAAGTAAATGGCAACCCACTCCAGTATTCCTGCCTGGAAAATCCCATGGATAGAGGAGCCTGGTGGGCTATAGTCCATGGGGTCACAAAAGAGTTGGACACAACTTAGCGACTAAACAACAACAACAAAATTCCAGAATATAATTTGAAAATCTGTGTACCTCCTAGGAAAATTTTAGGTCTACGTCTAACTTTTATCATAAGTTTAGTAGAGGCAAAGGATGTAATATCTGGGATATCTATTGTACTTCTACTTTAAATGTACCCAGTCAAACCTCAGAGCTGAAAATTTAGCTCATTTGATTTTCGGATGTATCATATATTCTAATTGACAGAACTCATCCAGTCAGTCATAATAGACTTTCTGTCAGAAGAAAAATTGATTCTTTTTATTTCTATTTGAGTAGAAATCAATTTCAAATTCTACTCACATGCACATTATTAATGTTCACTAGCAGTTCTATTTGAATAGAAATCAATTTCAAATGCTACTCACATGCACATTATTAATGTTCACTAGCAGTTCTGGTACTCTGAGTTGGATGGCTGTCTAGACAGGCAGGAATAGATGAACAAGGTGTCAGGCCTCCCAGCCCTTATCACCTGGAAGAAATAAAGCGCGTACCCAGTGCCTCTCTGCTTTCCACCAGAGCTCTTCTGGATCAGTTTCTGGATTCTCTCTTGAGCTGTTAGACGTTCTCACTTGGTCCGTAGATTTGGCCCCAGAATTTCTTAGACCATAATGTGTCCTTTTTTCCCCCTTCAAATGGAAATAAGATTTATTCATTTCACGTACAAGGAATCAGGAGTTTGATCCAATAAGAAGGCAGTTACAATAAATCGAAAGCCACTGAGTATATAACAGTTTGATTTTTCAAACTTGACCTGATTTTTCTAAAAGTGTAAATCCCATACATACAGCTTTTATGAATTATGCCAAATCAACTAGTTTTCAGAAGTGTGGAACATAAATCTTTAAGGAAGCAAGAGAAGATGAAGAAATGTGGCCTTGGTTCTTTAACAACAGAAAACCCGCAAGGGAAGAAAAAATACACACATGCCCAAATTGATTTCCACATTGAGATGATCGTGGATGCCAAGAGATGTTTTAATACTAAATATCACCTTTTTCAGCTCTTAAAGAATTGCTGCAGTAATTCACAACTATGAAAAGGGGAGAGAAGCTGTTGAAAATTGCTTTTTAAAGAAATCTGTTCTTTTAGGTCATATTAACAGAAGTACTGGGACTAGACCAGACATGACTTACTAGGTAGATTCTTACAGATTCTTGGGACAGGAAGTACAGTTTAGCTTACATGGAATTTTAAACATCTAGGTATTTAACATGAAAATCCAGGTTGTCATTTTATCTTGAACAGCTGGAGCGCCACAGGTGACTGGAGCCAGGGACTGTTCTGCTCAGTGGCAATCGCCTGAGATTCTGCCTGGACGTGCAGCATCCCATCCGGTTGGAGCCACAGGGCCCAGAGAGGGGCAAGGGCAAGGCTGGGGTGAGGGAGTCGGAGGGGTACCGTGGGAGTGCACATTCGGGGGTCGCTCTCGAGCAGGCCCTGCCTCTGCACACCCATACAAGCATAGGAGCACGAGGAACCCCAGTAATGAGGGTCACCCACATGTCTGGGTGGGTGACATTTAAACCCATACCCTTAAAAATGTAAGAATGAGTAAGTTTAGGTGGGTAAAATGCCTTGGAAATGAATAGTATTGTTGGAAAACTGCATTCAGTCCAGCAACATTTTGCAAAACTGGAAGGATCTTTCTCATTTTCTGAAATAATAATGAATTTCATCTAATGAATGCACCTGAGTTAAAATCTACTCTAGAGCCAGAATATAGACTAGAACGCTAACATACTCAGCCCTCAGGTTGCTGAGCATTGAAGGAGAGGAGGACATCGGCATTAAACGACTTGGGTAGAGTCCACCGTGATGCCGGCGGGGAGGGCTTGATTTCTCTTCAAACATGTGCTGCTATTTCAGAAAATGGTTATCAGCTTTCCAGGTCCTGGTATCAAGAGCCAGGGCACTCCAGTGAAGTGCTGAACCTGCTTTGAACTCAAGGATGCCCCATGGTTTATGCTTGTCACAGTTTCCCTGAAGCAGGTTACTGCCTACGACCTGGCTGTTTGCAAAGACCATCAGTCCTGTGATGCTAAGCAGTGCTGAGCAGGCCAGGTGTCTGGTGGGGAAGCCCTGCCAGAGACTGTGGTGTGGGTGGGTCATGGCCGCTTCTGTACTGAGTGTGCTCAGGTCCCAGGGCATAAGTGTGCCTGAGGTTTTATGAAATAAGAAAAATGTCCCTGCCCTGAGTCCAAGAAGAAAATAGATTAACAGCGTTTGCAAACTGTTCAGCAGCTTCTCTGGAGGGTGCTCGTCCCTTAGAGATAGCATCACGTACCATAATCAATCCTGGCTCCCTTTATAACCAGTGTTTGGGGGTCCCTTAAAGAACAGTTTGCCAAATGAGCTGCAACAAGTAATTCCCCAGCAGGATACTGCTATTTCATAGCACATGAAATGAATTCTATTACTGCTGATCCTGAAATGACCATAATCTGGATGGCTTGCATAGTGATCATGTTGTTGCTCTAAGAAACATTTATCATATGGTAGCAGAGCATTGTCCTGGGGGAGGGTGTTCTGTGTGGGATTCCCTGATGCCTTTGGATTGAGTCACCTTGAATCACATGGAGCTCAGGTGTGTTCCCTTCAAAAAGTATGGCTGCCCTGCAGGTGAGCTCAAATTCACCCAGAAAACAGGAAGGAACTGAAGCCATAGCCCCAAAGCGTGGTTCAGGATGCAAGGTGCTGAACTTGCAACGTGAATATCACTTGAGAACTTGTTGAAAAATGCAAATCCCCAGGCCCTTGGTGGACTGAGTTAGAAAATCTGTGTGGGACACAATCTATGACCTAACAGCCCTTCTGGGTGGTTCTGATACAAGCTCCTGTCTGAGAACAGTGTACAAAACCCAGGGGAACTCAGTTCTGCTAATGAGGAGATTCTGACCATCTCACCTGGGACGCTGTCACCTCCAGGTAACCACTCTGCCCTCTGTGGTTTATACCTCACATTGCAAGTTGTCCAGGTGGAGCTGGGTTGGGATCAGGGTCACTTGCTGGAGAGGGTCTCAATTCCACTTTTCTGTGGGTCTCCCTCTTTGCTCTCCTTTAGGATTAGTTTCACCTCCATGCAGTAGTGAGATGACTATGGGGTTTGCAAGTGTCACATCCAAAGTCAAGGCCATTGCCCCTGGTGTCTTCTACCCAAGAGCCGAGACAACTGTCAATGAAGCGGCAGTAGAGCACCCAGCCCCCAAAGAAACTGCTAGGTTGTGTTTTGGGGGCTCTGAGGATCTCTGGTTCTTTATGTCTCCACACAGGAAGAGTTCAGCGAGAGGCAAAGTTACAGATAAGAAATGATTTATTAGAATAAGACGCTAGTGAGGTTGACAAGCAGACAAGCAAGAGGGTGCCATGCCCTGAGAACTGAGTGGGCCACAGTTTTATAATCAAAGGAAAAGTGGGGAGAAGGAAGACACCTTCTTCTTCCTCATTCTTCAGTAGAAATGCTTCCATCATCAGCTCCTCCTCCATGTCGGGGAGGGGAGTTTTCTCCTCCCTATGTGGTCAAGCCAAGACAGTCGTGGCACTTTGCAAAAATTATTTCAGGCCTCAGTACGATGAGGGTCTTTCACTTTGAAACGTCATTTTTCCATAAATGCTTGTTTTTACGTGTGCAGAGAGCATGTCCTAGGGTCATTAAGTTCCTGAGCTCACTGGGCAGCGGGCGGGGCTCATGCCACCGTTGTTTCATTGTTTGGGGGCACGTCTCAGGCTTTTGTTGCATGGTTTCATTGCTAAGCAAGCCTGCTTGATTTTGTGGTTATGCAAGCCTACTTTCTTGTGTGATCATTAACTTACAGGGGTCTCCCATACATTTTTCTTTACTTACAGTCCCCTGGTGGGATTAACTATTTAATCGCCTACTTTGTCTCTGGGCTTCCCTGTGGCTCAGATGGTAAAGAATCTGTCTGCAATGCAGGAGACCTGGGTTCTATTGCTGGAGAAGGAAGATCCGCTGGAGAAGGAAATGGCAACCCACTCCAGTATTCTTGGCTGGGAAATCCCATGGACAGAGGAGCCTGGCGGGCTGCAGTCCATGGGGTCGCAAAGAGTCGGGCATGACTGAGCGACTGAACCACCACTGCCACTTTCCCCATCCATGATGTCTCACGTGCGACCCCTGCCCCAGTTCTGTGGGAGGGGGATGAGACTGCCTAGATGGGTCGATTGAGTTTTGCTTCTGAAACTGGGGATTAGGTTCTTTGCTTTAAGTCTCGTGCAGCAGCTTGGCCTCCAGAATAGGAAAAGATTGGAGCTCTGCGAGCTGGTCCTTTTTGATTTCTGGGTCTCCCGCGTTGCAGGCAGACGCTTTACCGTCTGAGCCACCAGGGAAGCCCACATACAATGCAATGAGCCTTTAAAATACGCAGTACTGTGGCTTTCACAAACATTTTATTTTGGAATAAGTGTAGATACAGAAGAAGTTGCAAAGACAGTCCAGAGAAACCCCGCAACCCTTCACATGGTCTCCTTCAGTGCTTATGGCTCACATAACAGAATCAGAAAATTGACATGGGTGCAATGTGTGCATATGGTTCTGTGCTGTTGTATCACACGTGCAGGTTCAGCAACCACAGTCGATAACACAGAACTCTTCCGTGCCCACAGAGACTTCCCGCTAGCTCCCTTCTGTAGTCAGACCCAGTCCCCGCCCCCTCCACTAAGACGTTCTCCATCTTTACAACTCTGTCATTTTGAGAATGTTACAGAAATGGAATCATACCCTATGTGACTTTTGAGGTGGATGTTTTTCGTGTGATTCATCCAGGTTACTGCCTGTATCAACGCTTCATTCCTTTTTGTCTTCCAGGGTGTGGAAGAATGACCGTGTTTAACTCTTCACCTGTTGAAGGACATTATCATTGTTTCCAGTTTTGTGCTATTTTATGAATACAGCTGCTATGGACATTTAGGTACAGGATTTTGTATGAACATAAGTTTTCATTTTTTTAGGATAAATGCCCAGGAATATAATTGCTAGGTAATATGCTAAGTGTATGTATACTTAATTTTTAAAGAAACTACCAAATTATTTTGGTGGCTGCACCATTTTGCCATCCCATCAGCAATATAGGAGAGATCTAATTTCTCCACATCCCTGCCAGAGTTTGCTGTTTTCACTGATTTTTATTTTAGCAGTCTTAAGAGGCAGGTGGAGATATCTTATGTTGGTCTTAATTTGCATTTCCCTGATGGTTAGTGATGTTGGACACCTTTTTATGGCCTTATTTGATATTTGTACATCTTTTTCCGGGAAATGTCTCTTCATGTCTTTTGGTTATTTCACCCCCCCCTTTTTTTTAAACTATCATGTTTCGACAGCTTTTAATATATTCTAAATATAAGCCCTTTGTCAGATTTGGTTTGTGAATATTTTCTCCCAGCCTGTTGGCTTCTTTTTAAATTCTCTTATCAATGCTTTTCATATGGAAAAAGTTTTAATTTTGATAAAGCCTAATTATGCATTTTTCCTTTCATGGATTGTCTTTTTTGTGTTATGTCTCTTTGTTCTTCATTTTTTTTCTATGCCAATTATATTTTTCTACTCTTTCCTTCACACCAATGCTATGAATGTTGCAAACTTTGATATTGTTCATGGGTCCAGAGGCTCTGACTATTATTATGTTTTCAATCTTTTTTCTTCTGTTGTTCAGACTGGATAACTTTTATTGATCTATCTTCTTCAAGGTCGCAGCTTTTTCGTCTTTCGTATCCATTCTGCTACTGAGCCTCTTCAATGAATTTTTTCCTTCTGCTATTTTATATTTAAGTTTAAAAATTTCTCATTCGGTTCTTTTTTATACATAATAATTCTTTGCTGAGAATGTCCATCTCTCCAGTTGTTACAAGAGGCTTTGTCTTTATTTAATGGAGCATGGTTATAATAATTACATTAAAGTGAAACTGAAAGTCACTTAGTCGTATCCAACTCTTTGTGACCTCATGGATAATACAGTCCATGGAATTCTCCAGGCCAGAATAGTGGCATGAGTAGCCTTTCCCTTCTCCAGGGGATCTTCCCAACCCAGGAATCGAACCCAGGTTTCCTGCATTGCAGGCGGATTCTTTACCAGCTGAGTCACAAGGGAAGCCCTGGTTAAAGTAATTACCTAATAATTCCAACAGTTGGGTCATCTCAAGTTTGCTATTGGTTGGTTTCCTTTTCCCTTGAGAGTTCTCGCTTTAAGATTTTTCTGGCTTTTAATGTTGAGTGATTGTGAATTCTATCCGGGGCACTCCTGAATATTATGACTGGGTCTATTAAAATTTTCCAGGGCATGTTGATTCACTTTGTTTTAGCGAGCAGTCAACACAGCTAGGTTCACTGTGCGAGTCCTGAGCCATCTTTTGTGGGTTTTGCTGCCGGTGTTAATTTTCAAAGACTTTGCCGTGCTGGTCTGATCTGCTTCACGTGTGTGTCCCCCAGGGGCCAGTCTGAGTCCTGAGCAGTGTCTACTTGGAGTTCTGTTTGCAAGCCCTTTGCTATGTTGACATTTTTTCTGTTCCAGGAGTTGCACAGCTCAGGGGGATCCCAGGGCTTCATGAACAGAGCTACAGGCTCTCCTTCTGTGCCCCATGTGGTCTGTGATGCTCCCCACACAGAGGTCCGGGTGGTCGCCTTCTCCTGCTGCCCTGGCTGGGGAGCAGGGCCTTTAGGGTCCTTGTGCTGCCGCTGCCCTTCCCTACTTTGGGGTCTATGTCTGTTATGGGGTACACCAGAGGCTCAGGAGGCTCACCAGAACTCCATGCATACTGGGAAGCCTCTCTCTAAAGCTGCTGCACGCAGGCTTTCTCTAGCTGTGGCAGGCGGGGGCTACTCTCTAGTTGTAGCAGCTTCTCCTGTGGCTCACAGCTCCAGAGTGCAGCCTCAGTAGGCTGCAGGCTTAGTGACCCCACGGCAAGTGAAGTCTCAGACCAGGGGTCGTACCCGTGTCCTCTGCCTTGGCAGGCAGATTCTTATCCACTGGACCATCAGAGAAGTCCGTGAGGTCTCTTGGTACATCCTCTGGCTCAAGGAAGAGGTTTTATTCTGGGAGCTTCCCTATCTGAGTTTCTTTACATTTCCAGGACTTGGGGGACCCTCAACTGTCAGGCGGACCATATGGAAGGAATGCCTCCCAAACCCCTTAAAACAAAAAGGAAACTCACCATCACATGGATCAATGTTTGAGTTTGATTTGCTATTCAGTTTTCCAATAGTTACTTTCCATATTCTGTCCAGGAGTTTTAGCTGCTTTCAGTGGGACAGGGAGGGTAGAAAATGCCTAATCCATTGTAACCAGAACCAGACTGAATATCTGGGCTTTTAGGTGAAGAGGCCACTGGTCCAGATACAAGGCAGTTATTTGGAGGGCTATTCTTTGATTTTTGTCTGTGTGTCTCCTCTCCCCTTAAAACAAAAAGGAAACTCACCATCACATGGATCAATGTTTGAGTTTGATTTGCTATTCAGTTTTCCAATAGTTATTTTCCATATTCTGTCCAGGAGTTTTAGCTGCTCTCAGTGGGACAGGAAGGGTAGAAAATGCCTAATCCATTGTAAGCAGAACCAGACTGAACATCTGAGCTTTTAGGTGAAGAGGCCACTGGTCCAGATACAAGGCAGAGTTATTTAGAGGGCTATTCTTTGATTTTTGTCTGTGTGTCTCCTCTTCTGGGAGTCCACATAAAGTTGTCTGATGTAGGTAGATGGGATTCTTGGGGAAACCTGAATGGAAAGATTTTTTTTTTTAGAGGAGACCCTTACCCATTCTACCTTCCTTCATGTTATCTCCAGGGTGGGGCTGGGACACCACAGCACCAAACAGCCAGCAGGGTATGAGTGTGCAGGGGGCTGGCGCTCCGCTGTCACCTGAAGCTGTGCGAGGGGCCCTCTTGTCATGAGGGTGGTGGAGTGGAGATGGCAGTGCGGCAGAGGGCGGCAGAGGAAGCCCACCATGCATGTGGTCCCATGCTTCCCAACTGGAACTCCACTCTCAGGACTTCCCCTGGTGCTGAAGTGGCTGATATACCTCATCCCCAGTGCAGACGGCCCGGGTTCAATCCCTGGTTGGGGAGTGAGATCCTACATGTTGCAACTAAGAGTCTGCATGCCACAGTTAAGAGATCTTGTGAGCCAAATAAATAAAGAAATAATTAAAAAGAGCTCAACTCTCCGGCCATGGAGTAAACGGAGATCACATTTCATGTTTTCTCCGGGAGAAATACAGCTCAAATTGAAGGTACAAGAAGCATGACTCAGGCCTCAGCATGTCTAGAGGGGATTACAAGACTCCTACCCCATGCCCTTATATTTGGGTCATAGGTTGGGCAACTCTCCTCTCAGTATTCTTAGTGGATTGTTGATGATATCTTTTCATTTTCTTAGCTCAGTGGGCACCAGGTGGCATTAGAGGATGAAAACCACATATTCCAGTCAATTTATTGCCTTTTGAATGCACATCCTTTAGATACAAATTGGTGTTATGGTGTTCTATTAGAGCAAAAAGAGAAACTAATTCAGATTCATGGGAAATTATTGAAATTAGAAAGACAGCATTTCAGTATCAGAGAAAAGTACATTATTTAAATTGCCCACGAGGTTATTATTTTTCAAGATTTATAATAAAAATTGCAATTAAATAAGGTACAACTGGGTCATGAAAATTCTTTCTGCTATGAAACTTCTAATTGCTTATTGTCCCTAATTTTAATAAAACTTTTAAACAGAGACAAAGAGGCAATTTTACCTGAAAATCCTGAAGAATTTGCATTATAACTTTCAAATGACATTACCATATCCTTTCAGAGGGACCAGCCATGTGTATAAAGTAATCTCCTGCATTCAAGCTCACAGCATTGCTCTCTGAAGACATGGTTGTCTCTTTGGGAGCCTGGAGAAAGCCCCTGTGGAAGGCTTCCCAGGTGGCACGGTGATAAAGAATCTGCTTGCCAATGCAGGAGACAAAAGAGACGAGGGTTTGATCCATGGGTCAGAAAGATCCTTGGGGTAGGAAATGGCAACCCACTCCAGTATTCTTGCCTGGAAAATTCCATGGACAGAGGAGCCTGGCCAGCTACAGTCCATGGGGTCACAAAGAGTCGGACACAACTGAGCACTCGCTCACTCACTCACTGGGCTGGTAGAAACTGGCCTGTTTAAGGAGAGTGGGACTGAAGTGCAGCTGGGATAGAAGAGGATTGGAATCAGCCCTGTGACCCTCCCCTCTGTGTGCCTGGCCTCTCACCCACTTTGCTAAACTAACTCCGCTTGCTAGGAGTCAAACCTTCATGCAGAGGATCCAGCTGAGTGGCAGTGGGATGAACGAATGGTGGGTGGGGTGAGGGTGGGCAAAGAGCGGATGCTGGGGGCAAGCCCTGTGATCACTTCTGAAGCCAAATGTTATCTTTATGAATTGGTATGAGATGCCTTCTGACAAAGGGTCAGTGAAGAGAACCCTGATTTGTAATGACTGGTGCCCGAGGCACATTGTGAGCCCAGCACAGATTGCTCAGGAGTCTGTGCTAATGCAAGTGACCAGTTCCCCCTCCAGGGAAACCTCAGCTTCACAGAAAATCTCCAGGAGTTCCATTCTCAGGATCCTTTCATACAAAGACTTTTCTGATAACTCCATGGTCTCCTGAGTGTATTCCATGGCCAGAGGAACGCCCAGATCTGGGTAAGTTGCCAGCACCAGCAAGCCTCACCTGCAGAGACACAAAAGCAACTCTAGCCTCCCAGACCCCTTCTGTAAGACCCCTGCATTGGCTTCCTAGGGCTGCCACAGCAGAACACGGCAGGCGGGTGGCTGCACATCTAAGGCCAAAGTGTCAGCAGGGCTGGTTTCTGGCGAGGCCTCTCTTCCTGCCCGGCACACGCTTACCTTCTGGCGGGGTCCTCACGTGGCCTTTCCCCTGTGTGTGCATGGAAAGAGGGTGAGCTCTGGTCTCCCCTCTTCTGGTAAGGACACCAGTCCTGTGGAGTCAGGGCCCACCCTTACCACCTCATTTAGCCTTAGGGTCTGATCTCCAAATACACATCGGGGGTTAGAGCTTCAGCAGAAATTTTGGGGGACACAATTCCATCCATAACACTCTCCTTTCCTTCTATCCATAAACTCTCCACTTACCTTGTGATATAGGTTTCACAGTTCCTGTTTCCTAACCACCAGTGAACCAGCAAACCTTCATTCTTGAGCGTTATAACCAAGAGGGATGGGTGAGCCTCCTCTCACGGTTTCTTCCTCTAATTGTCATGGTGACCTCTGAACTCTCATGCTTCTCTCTGGATGCGATGGCCCTTGAATAGACAGTGTGAAACAGGAGGTTGTCTGAGTAAGATGGCTGGGGGGTGTGTGTGTGTGTATTGTGGTGGGGACAACAGGTGGGTGCTCTTGGTGCTGGACAGTCTGGGAGCCTGCTGCACGGGGGTATGGGTGGGGAACCCCTCTGGGAGAGGGCAGGCAGAAGGCAGGATCACTGTAACCCGGGATCCGCATGGGGGAACGGGAGTGGGAGGGGGCGAGGAGTAGGAGGGTGGGAAGAGGGAGGGGAGGGGAGGGGAGGTTGATGGAGGGTCGGCGTCGTGAAAAGTGCCCCGTGGGCCATGGCCAAGGTAGCGGCACTCTTGGCGCCTCAGCGAGCATGACACAGGCTCCGTGCCCGGGAGGTCGTGTGCATGGGGATGCGGAGTCTTGCAGGCCCCCGTTTCCGCACAGCAGCCACTCCCGCTGTGGGTGCGCCATCCGGACTGCTGGGGTCCCAGTCTCGGGTCTTGGCCCCTCCATCCAATCCGCAGCCGTCCTGCTATACAATTATTATTACGCGATTACTGCTTACAGCGCGCGGCTGCCTACGGGCTCGGCCGGCTACTGGAGAAGAGCGGGCAGAGGTTGGCTGGGGCTGGCACTGGGCTGGTTCGCATCCTGGGAGCTTTCTGGGGGGCAGGGAGACGGGAGAGGGGCAGCCCTGCAGAGTGGCGGGGGCAGGTCACCGCCGGGGGAACCTGCACGCGCTGCTGGCCCCCAGCGACCGCCACCGTCCTCAAGCCGTGGAGGTGTGGCTGTACTCACCTCGGGTTCCTAGCCAGCACGTCACCCTCGGAGGCTGCGCTCTTGGAGCGGCGGGGACCGGAGGCAGATGCGCCCCGTGTGGAGGGCGAGCCAGGACGGGTTGGCTAGGCTGGCGGTGTCCCCTCCACCCACGAGCTGGAGCAGCCGGCTGGCCGTGGGGCCGCCACGTCTCCGTGTGCACACACCTGGGTGTGCGTGCATGTGCGTTTATGTGTATTTGTGTGCCTGTGTGTGTACGTGTGTACGTGTGTGCGCGCGGGAAGCCGCAGCCGTAGCTGGGGGCAGATGTGCGGAGCGCCGGGGNGGGGGGGGGGGGGGGGGGGGGGGGGGGGGGGGGGAAGGGGGGGGGGGGGGGAGGGGAGGTTGATGGAGGGTCGGCGTCGTGAAAAGTGCCCCGTGGGCCATGGCCAAGGTAGCGGCACTCTTGGCGCCTCAGCGAGCATGACACAGGCTCCGTGCCCGGGAGGTCGTGTGCATGGGGATGCGGAGTCTTGCAGGCCCCCGTTTCCGCACAGCAGCCACTCCCGCTGTGGGTGCGCCATCCGGACTGCTGGGGTCCCAGTCTCGGGTCTTGGCCCCTCCATCCAATCCGCAGCCGTCCTGCTATACAATTATTATTACGCGATTACTGCTTACAGCGCGCGGCTGCCTACGGGCTCGGCCGGCTACTGGAGAAGAGCGGGCAGAGGTTGGCTGGGGCTGGCACTGGGCTGGTTCGCATCCTGGGAGCTTTCTGGGGGGCAGGGAGACGGGAGAGGGGCAGCCCTGCAGAGGGGCGGGGGCAGGTCACCGCCGGGGGAACCTGCACGCGCTGCTGGCCCCCAGCGACCGCCACCGTCCTCAAGCCGTGGAGGTGTGGCTGTACTCACCTCGGGTTCCTAGCCAGCACGTCACCCTCGGAGGCTGCGCTCTTGGAGCGGCGGGGACCGGAGGCAGATGCGCCCCGTGTGGAGGGCGAGCCAGGACGGGTTGGCTAGGCTGGCGGTGTCCCCTCCACCCACGCGAGCTGGAGCAGCTGGCTGGCCGTGGGGCCGCCACGTCTCCGTGTGCACACACCTGGGTGTGCGTGCATGTGCGTTTATGTGTATTTGTGTGCCTGTGTGTGTACGTGTGTACGTGTGTGCGCGCGGGAAGCCGCAGCCGTAGCTGGGGGCAGATGTGCGGAGCGCCGGGGAGGGTGGGCACCGTCTGGGAGCAGCGTCCGCCTGGCTTCACTCAGGTGAACCAACCGCAACCGCTCCCGCCTGACTCGTGGGGACGTGGACGCGGCAAATCCACAGATTTGGCCCCGCGAGGGGCCAGCGTGGTCCAAGCTGCCAGGATCAGACGCTGGTTCTCCGGCCGCGCTTCTCCCCACCTCATCCTCGGGTCAGCGCGGCCCGGTGGCTGAGGACAGACGAGTCGGGACAGTCACTGAAAAGTAACTCCCTGAGGGACACGGGCACGTGACATAAAACTGGCCATCTGACAGTGAACAGTCAGCGCGTCCGTAGGGTGCAACCACCTCTGTTACCTGGGCCCATAGCGTGGCCTCGCGTGGGGAGACTGACCTGCGACCCGCACCGGTACCTCGCCTCCCCATCTCTCTGCTCCAGCACTCTCCCCAGCTTCAGCTCAGCGGTTTTGTCTCCTCTGCCCACTCCCGTGTGCAGGACTCACGTGTGTGGCCTCTCCTGTCCGCATTCCTCCACTGGGTACCCTCAGTGTTATTGCGGTGTTTGCATTTCACTGTGTTGCTGCTGCTGCTAAGTTGCTTCAGTCGTGTCTGACTCTGTGCGACCTCACAGACCACAGCCCACCAGGCTCCGCCATCCCTGGGATTCTCCAGGCAAGAACACTGGAGTGGGTTGCCATTTCCTCTGTTACACGCATGTATCTACCAACATGTGTTGATCCACTCGTGGCTTCCTGGACGTGAGTGGTTCCAGCTTTTGGCAGTTGTGAATGTGCTGCAGTGGACGTGGGTGTGCCTGGACCCAGACGAGTTCGCATTTTGGATTGGTAGCGGTTTACACTTAGCACTGGAATTGCATTGTCACCTGGCAATTCTCTGTTTAACTAAAAGTCACTTTTTGAATCTTGGACAGCGGCCCTGGCAGCAACCCTCCTCACTGGTGCAATCGGGACCTGAATGCCACGCTCATGGCAGGGTTCCAGAGAAGGATGAGTGAAGCCACGTGCAAGTGAACAGAGCAAGGGCTGCTATGAGATGAAATGGGGGAAACTCCATGCTTGGGGGCTTTTCCTTACACTGGATTTTTAAAGAAGAATGACGGTTCCCTGGGATGTGAAGTGTTGTCTGCAAAAGGGTTGGGTTTTAGGGAGTAGTGGAGGCCACCCATGGCTGGAGCATCAGGCAGGACTGTGTGCTTCCCCTCCACCCCCATGACCTTCAATTTGTTGCTTAACCTGGGTTACAAATAAGAGACGTGCTCAGACCCTCACTCGTGTCTGACTCTTTGCAACCCCATGCACTGCGGCCCGCCAGGCTCCTCTGTCCATGGAATTCTCCAGACAAGAATACTGGAGCGGGGTGCCATTTCCTCCTCCAGGGGATCTTCCCGATCCAGGGATCAAACCTGAGTCTCCTCTTTACCACTAGCGCCACCTGGGAAGCCCCAAAAATAAAAGAATATTTAAATTTTTATTTACGTATTGGTCTCCTGCACAGCAATGTGAAATCTCAGTCTGCAACCAGGGGTGGAACTTGCACCCCCTGCGTTGGAAACCCAGAACCTTAACTACTGTACCACCAGGGAAGTCCCCTAGAATACCATTTTAAAATGATGTTCTTTTAAAAAATAGGTTTGTAGGATAATTGACTCTGCTGAAGCCTGTGCCCTTTGCTGTTGCAAAGCCCACTGATAGGGAGTTGGTAGCTTGTGAAAATGGCTTTATGAAATGGAAGACCACAGGAATCTGGTTGCCTGACATCCTCCTGACCAGAACACCGAGTCCACAGGAACCCAGGAGCCTTGGCCACTAGGAGGATGGAGCAACTGCTGCCCAGCTGAAATCTCCAGCTG
This sequence comes from Cephalophus harveyi, assembly GCA_006410635.1. NCBI lineage: Eukaryota > Metazoa > Chordata > Mammalia > Artiodactyla > Bovidae > Cephalophus > Cephalophus harveyi. Next base: position 281,302 of record SJYT01021301.1, read on the forward strand.
GTTAGGAAGCTAAAGGTGTGGAGAAATCAGCCGGGCTCAGAGGGGCCAGCAGCTTGCTGGTTCTCACTGCTCTCCACTGCGTGCCCAGAGCTCTGTCAGTTGCTTTTCTCCAGGGGCAGCGATAAATTACAGATGGGAGAACATAGAGGATTTACTCACAGAACCAGGAGAGGTCAGCCAGGCCCCCTGGGCTTTTGGGGGAAAACAGATGAAACACGTGGATTAAGGAGGGGCGTGACAGCGCCGCGGAACCTGAAGCATCTTCTTTCCATCCCCTGGAGACCAACACTGCTTCCCTCTGTCCTCCCATCTCCTTCCCACTGATGATCTGCCACCAGGCGTCCGAAATGGAGCCTGTTGTGGATTGGTGTGATAGCGGGGGTTTCAGGGGCTGGCAGGGGTAACTCCACCCGGTTAACATCAAGGGGAAAGGGGGCAGCGCTAATGTGAGCATTGCTCCTGGCCGCGCGCTCCGCAGCTGCGTGGGTCCTTGGAAGTGCGCGTGCCTGCAGGGCCCGGAGGCCGCCTCTGTAACGCCACTCTCCCCGACGGTGGACTGAGTGAGAAGGTAAGATTTCTCAACACATGCAGAGCAGGAGGACATTCGATGCCGCCTTGTTCAGTCCCCTGCAGGTTGTTTTGCATCACTCACTTTTGTTGGAATTGACTAATCCGCACCGGCCTCGCCCAGGAGGCCAATATAAGCCGGGTGCTTGGGGCTGGAGTCCTGAGCGCCCTGGAGGGCAGGCATGGGGCGGGTGGGTCGCCAGTTCCGGGCCCTGGTCTGGAAGAATTGGTTGTGCAGGGTCAGGCACCGGGTGAGTGCTGCGTGTCCGCAGGGTTCCGGGGTCGTAGAGGTTGGTGAGGTGGGGCTAGGGGCTGGTCTGGCTCACTTAGGCAACTGGGGACACTGGATAATTGAAATCCAGAACCTACCCCCCGGGCTAAAGTATTATTAACAAAAGCTGAGCCCTCCTGACCATCTGCAGCATTGGGTCAGAAAACTGCTAATTTAGAAAAACCTTTTTTTTTTTAAAAGAAAATTTGAACTGTTCTTAGTACTTTGAGCATCTGTGGTAAAAATTGAACTGCAAATCTTCTGGTTGAAAGGACAGGGCACTACATCCTTTTAATGCATAAACAGAACATCACAGGTATGGATTGCAAACCAGGAGGCTACACAGCCTAGGTAGCCAGAATTGGCAAGAAGCAACCATTCTATTATTCTTTGATGTTGTATGTTTAGTGTTAATTCACATCTCTTGGGAGCTGCATCCAAATTTAATAAGGCTCTCCTAAGAAGACTGGACTTGTTCAAACCAAATTTGTGCTGATGCTACATAAGTATCCTGCACGGGTGTGTTTTAATGAAGTAGAATCAATGGCTTATTATTACACTTGGCTTTATTCCTATGCTTTAATTTAATAATTCCTATTATTACACTATGCTTTATTCCTAATGCTACAAGATTAACTTGGAAATGTCATTTCCAGTAGAAGTAGACTGGCAGTAGTATCTGCATCATTTCTGATTTTAAGGTCCACACTTAGTGTATGGAGTTTGTGTGTGTGTGTGTGTGTGTGTGTGTGTGTGTGTGTATGCTGACCAATTCTTCTTTTGAAAGAAATTCAGCGATTGACATTGAATTTCATTTTGCTAAATGCTCATCTGCAAAATATTCTTGCTTCCTCAAAATAATGTAAAAGATGTTTTAAAAAGATGCTTTCTTTCTCATGCAAAGATCTTCAGGATGAAAATTATTTCAGTTGGAAATTTGCTCAGAATTTTGAAGGTCAGAAACTAACAAGTCAGACTTTGCTCTTGATGGATTGTCAGTGCACTGGTGTCTATATAAGTGGTTTTCAATTTATGAAAAGCAGATTTTATTGACATTTAGTTGGTTTGGGGGAATGAAGCCTATTTTTCTCTGAAAGAATGTTGTGGGTAGAAGTTAGGTTCTCAGGCTCCACACTTTCTGTTTTTTGTCAACTGATTTAAACCTCAGAACAGCTCAGTAGGGCAGGCCTGTCTCTCCTTCATTATCAGACCCTTGAATTGTTTAAATATTTTCACCACTGAATGCTGCTGAAATAAATATCCCCATCAGAAATATTTTATGCATTTATTGGTCTGTTGACCACTCATAGCTCCTGTATCCCATCATTCTTTGCCTTATTTTTCTTAGTATTTATCACCTCATAACACATCATGAATTTACTGATTGGTTCATTTGCTCTGGAACTCACATTAGATTGTCAGGTCCCTTAGAGCTGAGAGTTTTTTCTGATTTGTTCACCAACATATTCCCCAGCACCCAGAACAGTGCTTGGAACAAAACAGGTGTTCAATAACTATTTATTGAATAAGTGAAAGAAGAATATAATATTTATTGCATCTCTGCTGTGTGCTAATAATAGATGCCTGCTGAACCTGCCAAAGGTGTGCCCTGCTCTCATGGAGCTACAGGTTAGGACAGAGAAAGTGATGGCGTTTATAAGCGCGTGTGTAATGAACCCACCTTTGGGGAAATATTCTGCACGTGTCCCTGCACAAATGGGAAGAGCTGTTTGCACAGAGTCATGCACGGCAGCGCTGCGTGTAACAGCAAAAGAGTATTGATGACCCTGGGGTTTGGTGCTGAGAACATGTCCCACCTTGCCCTCACTCCTTCGGTTGTGGAGGCAGATTTCCTCCCTGTAAACGGAGAGCAAAGGATTAGAGTCAGTGTGTGTCACGTGTTCTCAGCAATGCCTGGCACAGGAGTGAGACCTGTTTTCTTATTTGGCCAGTTTCAAACATGGTAGAGATGGGGGTCTCGGACATCCAGCGGGGGTGGGGGGTGGGAGGTGACCCAGAGGAGTGAGAGAGGAGAGAGATCCAAGGGCAACTTGTGGCTCCTGCCGCATGAGTGGGTTGGAATGGAGCCCTGGGGACCACACGCAAGGAGGAGTTCACATCTCACGCGATGGCCTTGCCCAGATTGAGGCCAGGGCCCCTCTGGGCGAATGTCTTTGACCTACTTTTCACAGCTTCCTCCTGGTCTCCAGTGGTCATCTGTAAATTCTTTGTTCACAGCAGCTTCCCGACTGTGAAAATGGGTGTCGGCAGAAACAGGGTGGGGGGTAGCCAATCCGACCGAATGACTACATGGCCTCAAATAAATGTTTCCTTAGTAAATAAAAATTGAGCACTGCATGTAAGATGAGTATACCACTGAGAGAAGCATGTTTCCTTTTATATTTACTTTAAAAATCCCTTCATTTTTATTAGATTTTATTATTATAGTTCCTTTAAGAAACCTTTTATTAGTGACATTTCAAACAGAGAAAAATAGTAGGAATAGTATGGAATGAATGAATAGGACCCATCACACTTATATTAATTCTTAGTTTTATAGATTTTTGAAATGCTACTGTTCTTGGAAAAAGTCATTTTTAATACAAGCACATTTTTATAACTACTTTAAATTACTTACTTTTTCTCTTGAATGTTATATATTACACAAACAGCACCATAACAATAGAGAAAAGTTTAAAAATCACCTAAAATTCCATTATCCAAATGTGTCTGCTACTTTTGGGGTCTTGTCATTTGGCAGGTGTTATACAATATTTTTATGTGGTTAAAATGCTGGCTTTTTTTTTTTCACTTAACACTGAATCACAATATCTTAAAAGTTGCTTCTTAGTCTTCATATTTAATGGTTTTATTGGACAGTAGTTTATCAGTTGGATAGTAGTTTTTACAGTTGGCATAATTTATCCACCTGTACCCTCGTGTTGGGTGTGAACATTCCTCTCAGTGTACTAGTGAAAATAACTTGTTGGTGCCTGAAAGATGTGTCTCATGCTGACTCATTGCTCTTGAAGGAATTTCCTGGAGCAGGTTTCTGGTTCCGATGTAGGACACCTGCATTTGGGCAGGTCAACGGCAGTTGGTGGTGGCCCCAGGGGAGATCAGGTGGGACACTTCTAGGAAAGCTTTCCAACACTGACAAATATCCCTTGGCTGTGAACCATGCTTTTCCACCTGAATTTATGTATTCACTTTTATATCTTTGCCTGTAAGTCGATCTGTCCTTCCAGTCTCATTTTAATAATTTAATAACAAGAACCAGATAAAATAATGTAAGCCAAGTGTCTACCGCTTGGATGTCTCCCAGCTCTGCAGTCTTTGGGGTTTTTCCGTGCTTTATTAAGGAGAGGCTGGGCAGTGCTTGCCCACGAGAGATGGCTTCGTTCCTCCAGGCAGCCCGTGCTTGCGGAGCGGTGACCGGCTCTGGGCTGAGGTTGCCTCCTGTGGTGGTCTGCACCCGTGGGAACCTTCCTTTCTGCCCTGCCGCTCACCCCCCGTGACTCCCCTCACCCTTGCCAGCTCCATCCCCAGCTGGACCAGCCCCTAACTCCTGACTCCTGAAGGAAAGCGAATGCAAGCTTTGGGCTTTGGTGAGCTTTTACTGGAGACTCGGCTAACAGAGGGGGCTTGGAGTGTGTTTCATTGCGAGGACACCTTCATCCTGTAAATCCGTAGTCCACTCCCAGCTGTGGGTTGAAGGGAGCTGGTGGAACGAATAACACTCTCCTGGTTACCATTTCACCAACAAAACACTTCTGCCTGTCGACACACATCCAGACCCACGCCCACACGGAAAGGGCTGTCTTCTTGCCATAACGGACCAGCTGTGTGGTAAAACGCGCAGCTCTTGTACAGATTTACGGTGTGGTCACCGTGGCTCCTCCTTCTGGCTTGGCTACAGGAAGCCCCTGAAATGCGAAGCGGGGGGCAAGTTCAAGCTTCAGGCCTCCCTCTAGCAAACCCCCAGGAAGACCACGCACTCCAGGCTGCATCTGGACTCTCTCTACCTCCCACTAGGCTTTTGTCTACCTGTGCCTTAGGGCCTGGTCCTTAAAACACCACCCGGATCCCACTTCTCTTTAACATGTAAAGAGCAAACTCAATCTCAGCTCTAATTCCTTGAAATCTGAGGACTTTTGTGTGCATGTGTCTGTGTTTTCTTTACAGAACAAATCCCTCATATTTCTTTGAGATTTCAGGTGCTAAAAGCCTAACATGGTGTTAAAGAATAATTTCCTTTGGGAAACAACACGTGAAGTGAATTGAAAGTCACCCAGTCATGTCTGATTCTGTGACCCTATGGACTATACAGTCCATGGGATTCTCCAGGCCAGAGCACTGGAGTGGGTAGCCGTTCCTTTCTTCAGGGGATCTTCCCAACCAGGCATCGAACCCAGGTGTCCTGCATTACAGGTGGATTCTTTACCAGCTGAGTCACTAGCTAACAACATGCTGGCCACAATTTCTGTACTTTTCTAGAATTGTGAAAAATTATAGACATCAAGCCCTAGAAAGTAAAGAAGCTCTTATTTCTTTAGGAAAAGTACTTAAGTCTTAGAGGTTGATGTTTGCTGGTTTTGTACTAATGTTCAGTTGCTAAGTTGTGTCTTACTCTTTGCAACCCCATGAACTGCAGCACACCAAGCTTCCCTGTCCCTTCACTATCTCCTGGAATTTGCTCGAACTCATGTCCATTGAGTCGCTGATGCCATCCAATCATCTCCTCCTCTGTTGCCCCCTTCTCCACCTGCCCTCAATCTTTCCTAGCATCAAGGTCTTTTCCAGTGAATAGACTCTTCTCATCAAGTGACCAAAGTACTGGAGCCTCAGCTTCAGCACCAGTCCTTCCAATGAATATTCAGGGTTGATTTCCTTTAGGACTGACTGGTTTGATCTCCTTGTTATTAAAACTGGAAAACTATTCAGAAGAATTCTGTCCATCTAAAGAGACAAAGCTGGCCATCTTTCTACTGGGCGTTGCCTCTGTGTACCTCTGTGGGGTCCTCAGGGCGGGCCGGTTGCCCTGGGCCCTGGGAGGAAGCTCTTTCCTTCCTGCCCACCCATTGCCGCCATCACACCCCGTGTGCCCTGGTCCTGGGGTGCGCTCACCAGCAAGGACTAGTTTGAAGCTGAAGCTCCTGGCAAGAGTCTGACCTGGATACCCTAGTCTCTTCCACTGCCAATTTGGAAAAGAATCGTTCCTTAGGGCCGGTTGGCGGGAAGCAGAGGCAGGGTGCCTGCATCTCACCTTGAGCTTTGTCTCAGACTTACAGAATCCCAGCCGAGTGTGGGGGAAGGGGCTGCCAGAACAGCAAAACTGGGAGTGAAAGCAGAGTTGTGCTGTGAAAGCAGCTGGACCTGTGAGTAGGGTGTCCTTCTTCTGCTCGTCTCCTCTAGCCTGGGTCTGGGTCGTGCTGCCCAGCCCAGTGGCCTCAGACCATCACCTTCTTTAGATCAGGATCCAGACTTGCCTGGTCTCGCCACAGCCTGCCTGGCAGGTCCCATTTCACTGCCTGGGTCTGGAGCCTCACTGCTGGGGACCCCAGGGCTTCCTCCCGAGTTCCTCCAGTGAACACCCGTCAAAAAACATGTGCAGGGTTTATTTGTTGAGGGCTAACCCACTCCAGTACTCTTGCCTGGAAAATCCCATGGATGGAGTAGCCTGGTAGGCTGCAGTCCATGGGGTCACAAAGAGTCGGACACGACTGAGCGACTTCACTTTCACGCATTGGAGAAGGAAAACTCTAGTGTTCTTGCCTGGAGAATCCCAGGGACGGGGGAGCCTGGTGGGCTGCCGTCTATGGGGTCGCACAGAGTTGGACACGACTGAAGCGACTTAGCAGCAGCAGCAGCAAATCTAGAGAAGGAAGTGGCAACCCACTCCAGTATTCTTGCCTGGAGAATCCCAGAGATGGAGGAGCCTGGTGGGCTGCTGTCTACAGCATTGCACAGAGTCGGACATGACTGAAGTGACTTTGCAGCAGCCGCAGCAGAGCAGCTGAGTTCCAGAAAGGTTGCACCCGTATGGCTGAATAGGACAAGACGCTACAAACAGCAAGGATCAGGAAATTCTTTCTTGCTGGGGATGGTTTGGCCATCTCCATGGGGAGCTGCTCGAGGGCCCTGTCTCTGCTAAGTCGCTTCAGTCGTGTCTGACTCTGTGTGACCCCACAGACGGCAGCCCGTTGGGCTCCGCCATCCCTGGGATTCTCCAGGCAAGAACACTGGAGTGGGTTGCCATTTCCTCCTCCAATGCATGAAAGTGAAAAGAGAAAGTGAAGTCGCTCAGTCGTGTCTGACTCAGCGATCCCATGGACGGAGAAGCCTGGTAGGCTGCAGTCCATGGGAATTTCCAGGCAAGAGTACTGGAGTGGGGTGCCATTGCCTTCTCCGGCCCTGTCTCTAGTGCAGCCTTATAATCTGTCAGTCTCACAGCTGGTGTGGTGTCAGACCCCGACACACAGGGCGTGAGCTCCCCTCCTGAGGTGGCTCCCTTGTTCCCAGCCTGCTGAAAAAGTAAGTCTTAGAATAAATCCAAAATAGCAAGATAAGCCAACGGGAACTGAAATTACCATCCATCTCGAGGGTTTGTGCTACCTGTCGGTGGCTTCTCTCCAGAAGGGATGTCAGGTCCCGTGATGCCAGTGGTGTGTCCAGGTTCTGTCTCATGGCCCTGTCGTTCTCCAGCTGTTAGAGTGTTGTGTCGTCTATGTGTGCATAGTAAGGCTTATTCAATAGTCTACCTTGAGGGTTAGTGTAAGAAGGAGCATTATACACACACACACACACACACATATAGTTGCATACAAACTGCCCATTCTCTTCCAGTTTCTTTTAACAAATGTTATTTATTTTATTTTGCTGCGCTGGGTCTTAGTTGCAGCGTACAAGATCTTTAGTTGCAGCATGTGGATCTTACTCGTGGCACGTGGGCTTAGTTCCCTGACTGGGGATTGAACCTGGGCCCCCAGCACTGAGAGTCTTAGCCACTGGACCACCAGGGAAGTCCCTCTTCCAATTTCATAATTAGGGGCTTGGCGATTTCTTTCGCTCATTGGTTATTAAGACCTTGCTACATGTATTACCAGTTTCTACAGCTTGTTGTTCTTTTTGTGTGTCTCCTTATTTTTACTGTTCAGATTGAATTTGTGTATCTTGTCTCTCTTTCTCTTTGAAGTCTTTTGTAATTCCCAAACTGCAGGAATTTCATACTTCATTCATCCTGAGGTTTGACCAGCATTCTCCTACTGCCTTCTAGTTTTTCTACTATTGAATGTGCTGTTCTAGACTTCTGTCTACTCAGAGTGCACGTTTGAGCACTGTATAAGACTTTAGTTTATGTTTGTGACAGAGTCCAAGTTCAGGTGGCCTAACAGTATGGTTGAATGCTTTCTTGCCTCCCTGAACCAAAAAGGTTCTTTTGTGATATGTTTTGAAACATAGTTGAATCTATTTTAGACTTCCCATGCTGTTTCATGAACTTTCCATGCATATCTGTTCTTGCACCAGTTTCATTTTTTGAAAAGTATCTATATGGGAGAAGGCAATGGCAACCCACTCCAGTGCTCTTGCCTAGAAAATCCCATAGACGGAGGAGCCTGGTAGGCTGCAGTCAATGGGGTCGCTAGGAGTTGGACATGACTGAGTGACTTCACTTTCACTTTTCACTTTTATGCACTGGAGAAGGAAATGGCAACCCACTCCAGTGTTCTTGCCTGGAGAATCCCAGGGACGAGGGAGCCTGGTGGGCTGCTGTCTATGGGGTCGCACAGAGTCAGACACGACTGAAAGCGACTTAGTAGTAGTAGTATACTTTAATATGGGCTTCCTTGATGGCTCTGCAGGTAAAGAATCTGCCTGAAGTACAGGACACACAGGAGGCTTGGTTTCAATCCCTGAGACAGGAAGGTCCCCTGAGGGGGGAAATGGTGACCCACTCTAGCATTCTTTGCTGGGAAATCCCATGGACAGAGGAGCCTGGCAGAATGACTCTGTGTGACCCCACAGACGGCAGCCCGTTGGGCTCCGCCATCCCTGGGATTCTCCAGGCAAGAACACTGGAGTGGGTTGCCATTTCCTCCTCCAATGCATGAAAGTGAAAAGAGAAAGTGAAGTCGCTCAGTCGTGTCTGACTCAGCGATCCAATGGACGGAGGAGCCTGGTAGGCTGCAGTCCATGGGAGTTTCCAGGCAAGAGTACTGGAGTGGGGTGCCATTGCCTTCTCCGGCCCTGTCTCTAGTGCAGCCTTATAATTTGTCAGTCTCACAGCTGGTGTGGTGTCAGACCCTGACACACAGGGCGTGAGCTCCCCTCCTGAGGTGGCTCCCTCGTTCCCAGCCTGCTGAGAAAGTAAGTCTTAGAATAAAACCAAAATAGCAAGATAAGCCAACGGGAACTCAAATTACCATCCATCTCGAGGGTTTGTGCTACCTGTCGGTGGCTTCTCTCCAGAAGGGATGTCAGGTCCCGTGATGCCAGTGGTGTGTCCAGGTTCTGTCTCATGGCCCTGTCGTTCTCCAGCTGTTAGAGTGTTGTGTCGTCTATGTGTGCATAGTAAGGCTTATTCAATGGTCTACCTTGAGGGTTAGTGTAAGAAGGAGCGTTATACACACACACACACACACACACACACACACACACATATAGTTGCATACAAACTGCCCATTCTCTTCCAGTTTCTTTTAACAAATGTTATTTTATTTTGCTGCGCTGGGTCTTAGTTGCAGTGTACAAGATCTTTAGTTGCAGCATGTGGATCTTACTCGTGGCACGTGGGCTTAGTTCCCTGACTGGGGATTGAACCTGGGCCCCCAGCACTGAGAGTCTTAGCCACTGGACCACCAGGGAAGTCCCTCTTCCAATTTCATAATTAGGGGCTTGACGATTTCTTTTGCTCATTGGTTATTAAGACCTTGCTACATGTATTACCAGTTTCTACAGCTTGTTGTTCTTTTTTTTGTGTCTCCTTATTTTTACTGTTCAGATTGAATTTGTGTATCTTGTCTCTCTTTCTCTTTGAAGTCTTTTGTAATTCCCAAACTGCAGGAATTTCATACTTCATTCATCCTGAGGTTTGACCAGCATTCTCCTACTGCCTTCTAGTTTTTCTACTATTGAATGTACTGTTCTAGACTTCTGTCTACTCAGAGTGCACGTTTGAGCACTGTATAAGACTTTAGTTTATGTTTGTGACAGAGTCCAAGTTCAGGTGGCCTAACAGTATGGTTGAATGCTTCCTTGCCTCCCTGAACCAAAAAGGTTCTTTTGTGATATGTTTTGAAACATAGTTGAGTCTATTTTAGACTTCCCATGCTGTTTCATGAACTTTCCATGCATATCTGTTCTTGCACCAGTTTCATTTTTTAAAAAGTATCTATATGGGAGAAGGCAATGGCAACCCACTCCAGTGCTCTTGCCGAGAAAATCCCATAGACGGAGGAGCCTGGTGGGCTGCAGTCAATGGGGTCGCTAGGAGTTGGACATGACTGAGTGACTTCACTTTCACTTTTCACTTTTATGCACTGGAGAAGGAAATGGCAACCCACTCCAGTGTTCTTGCCTGGAGAATCCCAGGGACGAGGGAGCCTGGTGGGCTGCTGTCTATGGGGTCACACAGAGTCAGATACGACTGAAAGCGACTTAGTAGTAGTAGTATACTTTAATATGGGCTTCCTTGATGGCTCTGCAGGTAAAGAATCTGCCTGAAGTACAGGACACACAGGAGGCTTGGTTTCAATCCCTGAGACAGGAAGGTCCCCTGGAGGGGGGAAATGGCGACCCACTCCAGCATTCTTTCCTGGGAAATCCCATGGACAGAGGAGCCTGGCAGAATTGTGTTTGGTGTGAACGGGTGCTTGCGGGGAGAGGGTGGTCTCAGCCCTCCTCTCCTGTGCCTTGTGGTGATCTTGGCCATCTGTGTCCCTGTGGATGGAGCAGCCAGTCCCTGGATGTGCTTCCCTTTGCCTTTTTCCTCGCCTGTAACCTTTGCCTCCTTTTGGCTGTAGCCTTCTGTATGACTTAGCTGTGGCAGAAAACAATATCAAAATCACTTTTTGGGGTAGGTACTTTTCCAATTGTCTCCTTAGAAGCATCCATTGAATTGGAATTTTTGTTTCAAAAAGTCTGCATATCTACTGCTTTGAAACAAATAATTCACCTGACTTCTGGAAAGGATGCACCAATGTGTGCCTCCTAACAGTGTTCCCTTTAACTTGGGTGACCTGTTCGTTTGTTTCCTTCGAGTCCTTGAGGGAAGAATTTATTTCTCGTTCATTTTTATGACTCACTCCGAACTCTCTCCACCAGTGCTGAAAAGAAGGAAGTGTCCAATGAATGTTTATTTTTTTAATTCAAAAAAATTTAAATTAATTTTTATTGGTGTTGAGTTGCTTTACAGTGTTGCATTAGTTTCTGCTGTACAGCAAAGTGAATCAGCTATATGCATTTAAATGAATGTTTAATGTGTGGGTTTGAAAGAAAAGCAATTGTTTTTCAATATAAAGCTCAAAAAAATCAAGGAAAGAGAGAGTTTATTCATTTCTCCCCTTCAGTACCAAACTAACTCCATAACCAACTTAAAGGTTTGCAAAAGGTCCTCTTGGGCGAGAAGTTTACAGTCTGAAGAAGGGACTGTTGGAAGCCCCGGCTCTGAGCAGCGATGGACTTGGACCGGCTCAGCTGATGGTTGCCATTGGACTTTGGCTTATTCTTTTTCTGAACCCACTTCTCTTGCAGTGTTTTATAGCAGGGACCTTATAATACTTCTGGGAAAGTCTTATTTCCTGAGTGCCTGGCATCCAGAAACCTGAGCACTCCAAAGAGACACAATAGAATTTCACGCTTCTTGTAAAGCCCTTTGTTTCCAAGGAGAAGGGAGGCAGCCTAATTATAGGTGGGACTTCAGCTTCCTCGATATCTGAACTTTCTTAGGCTGTTTTCCTCTTCTCAGCCAGTGAGCTCTCCGAGATCTCGTGACCTGCTCCTCCCTCCAAGGACCCTCTTTCCTTCTTCATTTGTTGACAATTTTGCTTTTGGTCCCCAAGTGTTTTATTCTTTGTGGTTTTCAGCTGTAATGAAACCCACATGCTACCAGAGCAACTTGGAGGTTTTAAAAAGGGTTTAAACTCAGTCCATAAGATATTTTGTTCAAGTGAGATGGAAAGTTAGCGTGTTTAATTTGCAGGCGTGAGGCTCAGTCTCCAGATTCAGGTTCCGTCACAAACAGGTGCAGGGGATGCACGGAAAAGACTTTTCCCTGCGGTCCCCAGTGTGTGAAACCATGCCGTGATTCCCACCTCACCGATGCTGGGAGGATAAAGTGATGGGTGAATTAGCACTCTTGAGCACTCAGGGCGAGGACAACAAACGGTTGGAGGAGGGCCTGGTGCTCTTTACAGCGGTGTCTGCAGCGTTGCCTCCTTGTGGGGCTGGGGGCTGGGCTCCACACGCTTTCAGAGGCGCTCACGCCTTCCTTCCGGGCGAGGATTCTGGTCCCGTGTGTTCTCTGCTGTTTCCCCTGCCCTTATGCGCTGTACGCGCCATCTAATGAAGGAATCCGTTCACGAGTTTTACAGCTCTAGTGCACCAGTATTTTATTGATCCATCCTCCTGTTCTTTCTCTTTTTCCTGCATGACTTCCTCTAATTTTTTCCATTCACAAATGATTCTCTTGTAAGCAGTCTTGAACACGCCTTTGGAAAACAAGTGTAATACCTTTTCAAAAAGTAAGTCTTATGTTGAACCTTTTTTTATAGGTTAAAACTAGTCCAATATAGGGAGTTCCTTAGTGGTCTAGTGGTCAGGAGTCTGCGCTTTCCCTGCTGTGGCCTGGATTCAGTCCCTGGATTTCTATCAATTGTTACTTTATCTATATTGACTACACTTGTTAAGCATATAAATGCATAACATTTTAGAGCTTCCTATTGTAATACCTCTTTTATTATGTAGTGTTCCTCTCTGTGTGTAATAATGCTCTGTGTCTTCAAGTCTCTTGTTTGATATTACTGCCGTTCATTTATTATTTACCTAACTGTATCTTTTTCATCTCTGCTTTCATCTGTTCTATATCCTTATGTTGAATAAACTGGTTTCTGGTTATCTGAAACTTTCACCCTCATTTTTGAGAGATGAGTTTTCTGGGTACACAATTCTAGATCAAGTTTCTCTAAGGGATATAAAGATATTTTATTGTCTTCTGGTTTCCTGCTATTAGTGAGCTTTTGGTAAGTCTCATATTCCTTTGAGGTCATGTGTTGTTATTATGTGAATTGCTACTGAGATTATCTCTTTGACTTCTGTAATTGAAGTTATTAATGTGGATTTCTGTTTCCTGATACATGTTCTATTTCCTTTATCAGTGAAATCTGTGTATTTTATATGTTCTGGAAAATTCTCAGCCATTAGTTATTTAAATATTGCCTCACCTGCTTTCTCTCCAGTCCCCTTGAGGGAACTTGTTCCTTTGTAATTCAGTCTTAAAGATTCAACTCATGACTTCTTATTTCTTTTTAATTAACATTTTTTGGTCAGTTCCTCTTTCCAGGTCTTTGGAGATTTCTTTTTACTCTCTCCTCTGTAAGATCAGCAATACAATAAAACTATATTTTTTTCAGCAGGTGTTGCCCTATTGTTCTGGTCAGCATAATATTTGAAGCAAAGTGATACTGGATTTTTAATTTGGTCCCATTTTCATTTCAGCTGGATTTCATTGCTAAGCCTTTTTATCTCTTCAGGGTTCATGGTTAATAATTATCTGCATTCTTTCACCGCGTTTGAGTCAGTTCTAGTGAGGTGGATGAACCTAGAGCCTGTTGTACAGAATGAAGTAAGTCAGAAAGAGAAAAACAAATACCTTATATTAACACATATGTATGGAATCGAGAAAAATGGTACGATGAGCCTGTTTGCAGGGCAGGAACAGAGAGGCAGACATAGAGAACAGACCTGGATACAGCGGGGAAAGGAGAGGGTGGGAGAAATTGAGAGAGTAGCATTGAACATATACGTTACCATTTGTAAGCAGAGAGCTAGTGGAAAGTTGCTGTATAACACAGAGAACTCAGTGTGGAATTCTGTGACAACCTAGAGGGGTGGGATAGGGTAGGGGTGGGGAGGAGGTTCGAGAGGGAGGGGATGCATGTATACTTACGGCTGATTCATGTTGTTGTATGGCAGACACCAACACTATATTGTAAAGCAATTATATTCTAATAAAAAATAAAAAAATTATCCGTGTTCTTTTATGGTTGTGAATGTATGTATGTTGGTTTTTATTTAAGGATCATTTTGGCTACATATCATATGATTATCACACTTTCTTTCTCTTAGAACTTTGTAAATATTGATGCATCATTATCTAGCACTGGGTGTTTGAGGCCAGGTAGGAATCTTTCCTCCTGTGGATATTTTCGTAGGTATAACCTGGAGCCAGACATCCTGGAATGTGAAATCAAGTGGGCCTTAGGAAGCATCACTACAAACAAAACTAGTGGAGGTGATGGAATTCCAGTTGAGCTATTTCAAATCCTAAAAGATGATACTGTGAAAGTGCTGCATCCAGTATGCCAGCAAATTTGGAAAACTCAGCAGTGGCCACAGGACTGGAAAAGGTCAGTTTTCATTCCAGTCCCAAAGAAAGGCAATGCCTAAGGATGCTCAAACTACTGCACAACTGTACTCATCTCACATGCTAGCAAAGTAATGCTCAATTCTCCAAGCCAGACTTCAACAGTACGTGAACCNTGTCTAACGTAGAAATGAAATTTAACCAGTGTCTCGCCTCTTTTTTTCTGGTTTCTAAATCACTTAGAATTCCACAGTAATGCTTTTTGTTGTGTTTTTCCCCTTAGATCTGTAACCACTTTTTTCATTTAGCATCTTTTTCCTAGGCTCTTATTTTCTGCATGTTTGTTCTTACATTGTTCTTTGTGAAACAGGTATACTGAAAGTCTTTGTGTTATTTGAGTTGCTTCTTTGCCAGTCATGCTGCTTGACTTTCTTTTGCTTTGCTCCTTACGCAACGTTTAGACAGCTGTTTTGCTTTTCATCTGACTCATCCTTGGGCAGCTTAGCCCAGGTGATGCCTTTGTCCTTGACTCTCTTTTCAGTATACCTGAGACGAGTTTGATTTCTCCCTCAAACTCGGGTGCAGCATTTGAGCAAATCCTTCATGTGCCAGGCTTCTCCAGCAGGAAGGAGAGAGGCTTGGGGAGCTGGTGGGGACGATGTGCAGTTGTGTTAGCCTCACTGTGCTCCGAGCTTTCTTTCAACATCTTGTCACTCAGCTGTGTCCGACTCTTTGCAACCTCGTGAACTGTGGCCCGCCAGGCTCCTCTGTCCAGGGGATTCTCCAGGCAAGAATACTGGAGAGGGTTGCCATTCCCCTCTCCAGGGGATCTTCCTGACCCAGGGATCAAATGTGGGTGTCCTGCATTGCAGGCAGATTCTTTACCATCTGAGCCACCAGAGAAGCCCTCCTTCAACACCTTGCTCGAGGTTTTATACCGTATTCACCTATCCAGTTAGGGAAGTTATTCTCTGACTGTGGGTTCTTTCCTCATTTTTGTGTACAGCCTAGGGAGGGTCTCCAGCAGTTAGCTCCTTGTTCACTCTCTGTGTGTCATTCGAATATCCCCGGCAGCAATTTCCTCACTCCGGGGTCAGAAGCAGGAGAAAAGAGGATCCCTTCAGGGCACCCGAGTCCACAAACGCATGTGGTGGGAGTGTTGTGCCCGAAGTCCGAGTCCCCAAAACTGAGAGAATAAGACATCCACAGCAATGCAAAAGCAAAAAGGGGTTTTATTGCTAGCTCGAGCTAGGGCTCCCATCTCATCCAGCGCAGTGGAGTCTTGACGAGAGCCCCGAGCCCTAAATTACACCAGTATTTATAGAGTTAAGACAAAGACAGGGAGTTGGTAAGGGTGGATTGGTTGCAAGGATTTTATGGTATCTACTAATTGGCTAAATTTTCGCGCGCGCGGGCTTTCTTAGAGGATTTCCACCCTCTTCCTGATAGGCTGAAACTAGCCCTTTTCTTCCTGGCAATGACTTAGCTCCTCTGCAAGGGAGATTTTGGCCTGCCTTGGCCCCCTGAAGCCTGTTATGGCACCTGTTTGGATCCTAACAGGAGAGTCGCTGGCTCTGGAGACTCTGGGTCACGTTGGGACTGAGCCCTGGTGGGTGATCCCCCCTTAGCCAGGCGACCCCCTCCCCATCTCCTCTAGCTTCGTTTCTTTTCATTTTCCTCTCTCTTGTGGTGTCTGGAAAAAGGGCAAGTCTGTGAGGAGATGAGGAGATTTCAGTATACCCGTTCACCCAGGGCTCCTTTATGGGTACATCTGTGCGTAGGTGTTGTTAAGGGCTCCCCCAGATGCCCTGGTGTTCCGAGGGGCAGAGCTCCATAAGCGGCACTGTGGGACGTGGGGTGTGGGCTACAGACAGGCATTTGGGCGCTTCGGGCGGGAGCTTCTCTGCCGGCACTCACGGCAGGAAGAGGGGACTTTGTGGTGGTTTGGAAGAGCGGCCCCTGTTTCGTGAGCGCTAGTGGGGCTTCCAGAAGGCTGTCCTCCTCGAGGGCAGGGCCTCCGGCAGCATCTCCTTCTGGCTGCCTCTGGCACAGCTTCGGGAGCCCTTCCTGCCGCTAAGAAGCCGTGCCCAGGGGGCCTGCAGCGCGGGAGACCTGGGGACGCACAAAACAAAACCCGAAAGCAAGAGTCCAGGACAGTAACAACACATGAGA
>SJYT01021301.1:298114-316154 GCA_006410635.1 Cephalophus harveyi
TCTTCATCTTGGGAGTTCAATAGCTCTAGGGCAACTGCAGCTTTTTTGTTTTTGTTTTTTTTTTTTGAATTACAGCATACTCTTTCAGTCTTGAGACAAAATTTTCATCAGAGTTTTCTCTTTTTTAGGGAAATTCTACTGTTAAATCTTTGAGCATATTTTTCATTACATTTGTTGGATTCTCTGTTTTAAGTAGAGCACTTACTATTATATTGTGGAGCTTTTGCTTTTCAAAGCTGATTCTACTAGCTTTTTGTGTTAATATTTTGCCTTTAAAACATTTTTTTAAGAATTCACTGTTATCTCAAACTGTTTGTCTAACGTAGAAATGAAATTTAACCAGTGTCTCGCCTCTTTTTTTCTGGTTTCTAAATCACTTAGAATTCCACAGTAATGCTTTTTGTTGTGTTTTTCCCCTTAGATCTGTAACCACTTTTTTCATTTAGCATCTTTTTCCTAGGCTCTTATTTTCTGCATGTTTGTTCTTACATTGTTCTTTGTGAAACAGGTATACTGAAAGTCTTTGTGTTATTTGAGTTGCTTCTTTGCCAGTCATGCTCCTTGACTTTCTTTTGCTTTGCTCCTTACGCAACGTTTAGACAGCTGTTTTGCTTTTCATCTGACTCATCCTTGGGCAGCTTAGCCCAGGTGATGCCTTTGTCCTTGACTCTCTTTTCAATATACCTGAGACAAGTTTGATTTCTCCCTCAAACTCGGGTGCAGCATTTGAGCAAATCCTTCATGTGCCAGGCTTCTCCAGCAGGAAGGAGAGAGGCTTGGGGAGCTGGTGGGGACGATGTGCAGTTGTGTTAGCCTCGCTGTGCTCCGAGCTTTCTTTCAACATCTTGTCACTCAGCTGTGTCCGACTCTTTGCAACCTCATGAACTGTGGCCCGCCAGGCTCCTCTGTCCATGGGATTCTCCAGGCAAGAATACTGGAGAGGGTTGCAATTCCCCTCTCCAGGGGATCTTCCTGACCCAGGGATCAAATGTGGGTGTCCTGCATTGCAGGCAGATTCTTTACCATCTGAGCCACCAGAGAAGCCCTCCTTCAACACCTTGCTCGAGGTTTTATACCGTATTCACCTATCCAGTTAGGGAAGTTATTCTCTGACTGTGGGTTCTTTCCTCATTTTTGTGTACAGCCTAGGGAGGGTCTCCAGCAGTTAGCTCCTTGTTCACTCTCTGTGTGTCATTCGAATATCCCCGGCAGCAATTTCCTCACTCCGGGGTCAGAAGCAGGAGAAAAGAGGATCCCTTCAGGGCACCCGAGTCCACAAACGCATGTGGTGGGAGTGTTGTGCCCGAAGTCCGAGTCCCCAAAACTGAGAGAATAAGACATCCACAGCAATGCAAAAGCAAAAAGGGGTTTTATTGCTAGCTCGAGCTAGGGCTCCCATCTCATCCAGCGCAGTGGAGTCTTGACGAGAGCCCCGAGCCCTAAATTACACCAGTATTTATAGAGTTAAGACAAAGACAGGGAGTTGGTAAGGGTGGATTGGTTGCAAGGATTTTATGGTATCTACTAATTGGCTAAATTTTCGCGCGCGCGGGCTTTCTTAGAGGATTTCCACCCTCTTCCTGATAGGCTGAAACTAGCCCTTTTCTTCCTGGCAATGACTTAGCTCCTCTGCAAGGGAGATTTTGGCCTGCCTTGGCCCCCTGAAGCCTGTTATGGCACCTGTTTGGATCCTAACAGGAGAGTCGCTGGCTCTGGAGACTCTGGGTCACGTTGGGACTGAGCCCTGGTGGGTGATCCCCCCTTAGCCAGGCGACCCCCTCCCCATCTCCTCTAGCTTCGTTTCTTTTCATTTTCCTCTCTCTTGTGGTGTCTGGAAAAAGGGCAAGTCTGTGAGGAGATGAGGAGATTTCAGTATACCCGTTCACCCAGGGCTCCTTTATGGGTACATCTGTGCGTAGGTGTTGTTAAGGGCTCCCCCAGATGCCCTGGTGTTCCGAGGGGCAGAGCTCCATAAGCGGCACTGTGGGACGTGGGGTGTGGGCTACAGACAGGCATTTGGGCGCTTCGGGCGGGAGCTTCTCTGCCGGCACTCACGGCAGGAAGAGGGGACTTTGTGGTGGTTTGGAAGAGCGGCCCCTGTTTCGTGAGCGCTAGTGGGGCTTCCAGAAGGCTGTCCTCCTCGAGGGCAGGGCCTCCGGCAGCATCTCCTTCTGGCTGCCTCTGGCACAGCTTCGGGAGCCCTTCCTGCCGCTAAGAAGCCGTGCCCAGGGGGCCTGCAGCGCGGGAGACCTGGGGACGCACAAAACATAACCCGAAAGCAAGAGTCCAGGACAGTAACAACACATGAGAAGAAAAACATGACAGGAAAATATGATGAGACAGGGGAGGCTGCTTTTATGCCCCTGCGGAAAAACAGTCCTGTGGAAGGAGGTGACTCACTCGCTCACAAGGCACAGCCGCACAGCACACCTGGGTCGTCCCTCGTTTTCTTCTGAACCAAGGAAGTTCACATTCAGACCAGAGGGAGATGTTTCCTACTTGCTTCTCAGAGGGTCACTGATTGGCTTGTAAATTAAAAAAAACTGAGTTAGTATAATTTTATGTTTAGTTGGAGTTTTACTTTTATTTCAGGATCTTCAAAGAAACTTTTCAGTTGTAAGTGTTTTATTTATTTATTGGTGGATAAGAAGTGGATTTATTTAGAGAGAAACATACCCTACAGAGTGTGGGCCATCTCACAAGGAGAGAGCGGCTGAGTTTTATTTTTTTTTAAGTATTATTCTCATTTGAAACTAGAGATGTGCCATTGATTTTATGATTGGGATGACAAATATTTATAATTTCACAGTTGTCATTGCCTATTTTAATTTGGCCTTGACAAGATCCTTTAAATTATGGGAGTTTTTATGTGTAGAGAAAAAAATCTAGATACTAAAAAATAAAAAGATCGATAAACTGATTGCTTAAAAGATTTAGACAAGGGATTTCCTTGGTGGTCCAGTGGTTAAGAATCTGCCTTGTGATGCAGGGGATGCAGGTTCAATTCCTGGTTGGGGAACTAAGATCCCACATGCTGTGGAGATACTAAACCCTAGTGCTGGTACTACTAAGCCCTCGAGCCCCAACTAGAGAGTCCATGTGCTGCGGGGAGAGATCCTGCTTGCTACAACTAAGATCCAAATAAATAAATATTTTGAAAAAGATTTGGACAGTAAAAAGTCTAATAAACAGTTGGAGAAAATATTTTTATTGATGGCCTTTGGTTATATCTACCCATTAAAATCTAAATTAAAAAATCATACATACTTTGGCTCAAAAATCTTGTTTAACAGTGCTACCTCAAAAATATACTTAAAAAAGTCAGCCAAATGTACAGAAAGCTCACAGTAGCACTGGTGCCAAACAGAAAACTTTGCAAATTCCATAACTGGATGATTGGTTAAATAAATTAAAATTTACCATATCTTCTTATGTCGCCTTTAAAAACAATGGGGCTGATCTACAAGTACTGATCCAAAAAAATTGTTTCTAAAAATACTCGTTACATTTATTTATGTTTGTAAAAAATGAGTTAAGAAAACTGTGTAAATCTTTTGGGAGAATGGTTGTATTCTTCCTGTACTTTTTGAATACCCTAACCATGCATCTGTTTGTGAATGTATAATATCAAAAGGGGTGGGACTTCCCTGGTGGTCCAGTGTCTAAGATTCTGTGCTCCCAACGCAGAGGGCCCAGGTTCAATCCCTGGTCAGGGAACTAGACCCCATAAGTCGCAGCTAACAGTTCACATGCCACAGTGAAGACCAAGGGTGCCACGTGTGCAAGTAAGACCTGGTGCAACCAGATAATTAAATGTTGAAATAAAAGGATCTATATGAGTCTTGACTCTATGAGCCATTTTCAGTTTTCTTTATATTTGTTTGTTTTTAAAAAAGGCTATCTTATATTATTAGGGGCTTCCCTAGTGGCTCAACTGGTAAAAATTTTATTATTTTTAACATTGTATTATTTATTTTAAATTATTATTTAAATTATAAAATAAAAAAGTTAATAACAAAAATTATAGTTATTATAATAAATGTTATCATTGTTATTTAAATGTTATTATTAACATTTTGTTATTTATTAATAATAAAAATTTTAGTACTAACATTTTTTTCAACCTCCCCAATTAATTATGTATTTATTCTTCCTAATGAGGTCAAGTTATTGTTTAATATGAGGTATATTTTCAATCTTGCACATTTATATTTAGCCAGATTTAATTACAGACACCCCACCATCCCTGTTCATTCAAGAAATGACTCATTTGTTATAGAGAATGAACAGGTGACTTAAGTTCTTCTGCAGAGTGTTTGACCTTTGGGCCAGAGGGATCAAAGTTATGGCCAATCTAGACAGCATATTAAAAAGCAGAGACGTTATTTTGCCAACAAAGTTCTTTCTATTCAAGGCTATGGTTTTTCCAGTAGTCATGTATGGATGTGAGAGTTGGACTATAAAGAAAGCTGAGTGTCAAAGAATTGATGCTTTTGAACTGTGGTATTGGAGAAGTCTCTTGAGAGTCCCTCGGACTGCAAGGAGATCCAACCAGTCCATCCTAAAGGAAATCAGTCCTGAATATTCATTGGAAAGACTGATATTGAAGCTGAAACTCCAATCCTTTGGCCACCTGATGCTAAGAGCTGACTCATTTGATAAGACTCTGATGCTGGGAAAGATTGAGGGCAGGAAGAGAAGGGGACGACAGAGGATGGGATGGTTGGATGGCATCACTGACTCAATAGACATGAGTTTGAGTAAACTCTGGGAGTTGGTGATGGACAGGGAGGCCTGGCGTGCTGCAGTCCATGGGGTTGCAAGGAGTGGGACACGACTGAACTGAACTGAGCCAGAGGATGCCCTCCCTCGAACATTTCCCTTTTATCAGGGTGGGTGGTGTTGGTTTTCAGCACTTTCTCAGAGAACTTTCCATAAGGATACAGTTTCTGGCATGAGAAATACTTCCTCATGACTCATTTCCAAGAGGGTGCTTTCTTTTCTTCTTTAATTGCACCAGGGATGGAACTCCCACCTGAGTTTTGTCTTTATGGTTTCAGACCACATGTGCTCACCCGGTCACACAGGTCTGTCTGCTGGACCTTCTGGGGAAAGGCTGGGACCAAGGCCTAGGATGTAGGGCCATGGTAGCTTAAAGACCAACACAGTAAAGTGACAGGAAGCTCACTTTAGTTCAAAGCATCATGATTTTGGAGTCTGAAAGAACAAGACATGCTTTTTCTTGTTGACAGCAGCCTTAACTTCCTAACCTGCAGATTCTTAGGCTTTTGTCTGTGCCGTTATTGGTCTGTGCCTTGCTGGGTCTGTGTCTGGCTATAACTTTTATATTTATAAACTGAGTGGAAGCCAACAGAAGAACATTATGGACCAGAAACCAAGTGAAGAATGTTGGCAATAAAAATAATCTTGTGATAATTGAGGATTTTCTATTAATTTTTCATTAGGCTATTCTTTGGGTGTTTCCTTCTTAAATAATTAAATTCCGTGTATCAATGTCAGTTCCTTTTCTTTTAACTTTGAAAATTCAGGATTATACAAATTACTGCAATCTGTGTGAGTGGCTCTTTTGCAATCTGTATCAAGAGATTTGACTCCAATAATCTGACTTTTCAGAGTTTGTTCCAATCTCAAGGAAGTAATTTAAAAGAAAATTACTTTTACAAAAAAATTTATTGACAAAAGATGTAAATTATGATGCGTTCATTTGTAAGAATGTTATATAACCAGTAGGATGACAGTTAAAAACAGTGTATGGCAGCACGTGAAAATATTCATGAGATGAAACCAAGTATCCGCCACCACCAGCCCTGGAAAAATAGCTACTTGGGTGGAAAAGTCAGACATGTTAAAGAAATGAGAAAAATAAAAATAGTGAATTTGTTGGAGTGTGAAAAATATGGATGAAATTATTTGTTTAATTTCTTTAATGTCATAAGTTCTTCAATAAATAAAAATGTGAAGAAAAAGGGGAGGAACAGAAGCCAGGTCTGGTAGGAGAAGGACAAGGAGCTGACAGCTGTGGATCTGGATACAGTGAACACGGGCCATCGCTGTGGGGCCCGTCTCAAATGATTGTTCTTAGGGACGCACAGGAAGGATGACAATGACTTCCTTTAAAGGAAGCCTGCTCTGGCCTACGAGCCCTCCTTCAACAGGGGGAGATCTCGTAATGCTTTGTGATTCATTTGGACACTAATTTTTTGGACAACTTTCCAGGTGCTCTCCCTGGCCGAATTCTTCTGGCCTTGTATCCTGTTCATGATTCTGACCGTACTTCGTTTTCAAGAACCTCCCAGGCACAGAGACACTTGTGAGTTTCATTTTTATTATACTTTTTGTTCGCCAACATCTAGAGAAGAAAATGCAGCATTCCTTTTCTTCTGTTGCTCTTTATAAATTCTGAATCCTGAGTGAAATGAATGGATAGGATTCTCTTGTTTATACCTCTATTTCTGGGATATATGCCAGTAGGCATCTATTTAGATTTTTTTCTCTTAAGAATGATATTCACGTTTGCCCAATCTAACAGATAGATTTATTCCTCAAATTAAGCTGTCTCAATTCAGGATATAGGTATATAAGTCATTATAAATGTAGAAAGAGTGGAGGAAGATGTAAATGTGGGGGAGATGCATTTCATTTTTACCAGCGTGATGGTGGTGATGATGATGGTGGTGATGGTGGTGATGATGATATTGGTGGTGATGATGGTATTGACAATGATGGTGGTAAAGCATTTAGAAACCATTAACCAATAACTTCCTCTGCTCCAGGTGTTTTATCAGAAAGACCATTTAGTTTACCTGGTTTAAACCGCAACAGTATCACTCCTTGAGAAATGATTGTCTGTATTGTTTCTATCATGCTTATGCTCACTTGAAATATGGATAATGTGGTTAATTCTAAAAATGCTGTATTATTAGAAATTATTTAGGGGTGACTTTTATCTAAAATAGTATGTCACTATTCACAATAGTAAATTAATGTATTTATTCATTTGGCAAATAATGTTTTGAGTACCTTTGTGTCCAAGCTTTGCTGAGGATGAAGTGGTGGACACAGTATTTTCCCTGTCCTTCCAGAATTTACTGTAGGGCCAGACTATGATAATGCAGTGAGGTAGTGTCATGTTGCTGCTGCTGCTGCTAAGTCGCTTCAGTCGTGTCCGACTCTGTGCAACCCCATAGACGGCAGCCCACCAGGCTTCCCCGTCCCTGGGATTCTCCAGGCAAGAACACTGGGGTGGGTTGCCATTTCCTTGGGACTCCATAAAGGGTACCATGAGCAGAGGAGAAGTGGCTGCTCCATTCTGAAGAAGGGGTTCTGAGGAGTTAGCAAATGTGAATCTTGGTCAGATGAAAAGAGTTCAGGGGAGGACAGATCTGGGCAGAGTAGATAGCGTGGGGGAAAATCAGAAGAAAAGGAGTTTATATGAATGAGAAGCAGACATGTGGCTGGAGGAACAAACAGGTTCAGATCCGTAAAAGCTTTGAAGGATGTGGAAGATGGTCACTTCCCAAAGGGTGCTGAGGGGTGGGCCTCCCAGGCAACACTAGTGGTAAAGAACCTGCCTGCAGTGCAGGCGCCATAAGGGATGCAGGTTCGATCCCTGGGTCAGGAAGATGCCCTGTGGAGGAGCGTGGCAACCTCCCAGTATTCTTGCCTGGAGAATCCCACGGATAGAGGAGCCTGGTGGGCTACAGTCCACACGCACACACACACACGCCTGGGGTGGGGCTGCTGAATCACGTGGTAATTCTGTTTTTAGTTTTCTGAGGAGCCTCCACTCTGCTCCCCACAGTGACTGCACCAACTTACACTCCCAACCAACCACGTCGGAGGGTTCTCTTTTCTCCAGGAAGTGGTTTATTGTACCATTTGTCCTGAAAGCCCTTGGATCCCATCCAGTTTTTCTAAACATCTTCGGTTAAATGACCTTGAGTAACCACACTCAAGTTCTTGAGAATCCAAGAACTCCTCCGCTTTTATATGAGATGAAAGGAAGTGCTTGCTCTGATTCTTCCAACCCACAGCCTATTCACAGTGTCTGGAGGTGAGGTTGAATGACGAGGTATTGACACTCCCTGAGCAGGAAGAGGAGTCTCACGCAGTTGTGCATATGGCCAGGCAGAGCCATCCTGCCTTGCAACCTGTGGGTAGGCTCTGGAGGAAAGGTGTTAATGTAAAAGGTTTCTGTCCTTTTTTTTTTTTTTTCTGTTGGGCTGCTAAGGTGTTTTTTAAACTAACAACAGGATTAATAATGTAATAACATGATATTAAACATTACTGAACTCACCAGGTATTCCATTGCTGGGACCAGTCGTATGGACTCATTTCTGCCTTGTCTCCACATCCAGGCTATTTGCAACCCCGGGATCTGCCCAGCCGGGGCATTTTCCCCTTTGTCCAAGGCCTTCTTTGCAACACCGGGTCGAGGTGCAGGAACGCAAGCTATGAAGAGGCTATGGAGCAGCGTTTTCGGTAAGAGAAACACAAACATCCTTTTCATGGGAAGCTCCTGAGCAGAACTGACATGAGGCTTTTAGTTCAGCCTCAGTAATTTGGGGGTGAGCCAGCCATCATAAGAAACACAGAATTTAGAGTCACCAGGAAATCAGCTTCATGACATTCAGACTCACATGCAGACAACCTCCGTAATGGTTCCTTTCCAGTAACAGGTCTTTCCACAGCTGTTCCAAGAATCACAAACTGATTGCTGATCAGTAGATGCCTTTTGCTTGTCATAGTTTGTTTTCTGTATGTTAAAACTCTGACCTTAAAATTACCCTCTTGGCCAACTATGCATTTTTGGCACCAAATGCTCGAAAACAAATATTTGTTTGAGTTACCCTCTGGGCTTTTCCTTCTGTGCTATTTTGGACCAGCATCTATTCGCAGCTGAGATACACTCGACCTGGACCAGGTGACAGTAGCCATCGTGACTCTGGATGCTGAGCCTGGCCTGTGTTTACCTGTGGCAGCATTCTGGCACCAAAGACTAAAAAGAGAAGCGATGGGAGATATTTTATGTGAGAAGAGTCAAAATACAGAAGATTTTTAACTTAGAGCTCCCTGAAGGCTATAGAAACTTCTCTCAGTGGAGTTAGAAATGAAAAGCAGCTGAGTCATCAGATGGTTTGAATTTTTCACATGTGAATAATCTGCCTTTGCTTCCTCCATCCTTCCTGCTGTTGACTCGTCTATGGCATTTAAGTGTAAAGCCTGCTAACATAAGTGATCTTTAACTTTCAACTGTAAGTTGAAAATGCAAAGCTTCTAGGTAATTTTGGACACATCTGGTACAATACTTTTAAAGGGTGGGTGCTTACATTTTTTTTGAGAGAGATAATATAAACATATGATATTAAGAAAATCATTTGAGAGTTAAATGTAAAGTCACAGCCCTGAAATAAATGGTGGGCTTTTTGTATGTGCAGGAAAGGAAGTGCCTTTCTGGGAAAATGAGAAGCATTTGAGGCTGATCAGCGTTCCCATTTCAGGTCTCTCTAACATCTCTTCATCACTCAGAGTGGGAAATTTGTGTGTCCTTGAAGGGGGAAAAGTGGGGCTTTGCACGCAAACCGTATCGACCCATCTCTTCTTTGTTGTGTGCTTCTGAGCAGTTTACTTAACGTCTCTGCATTTGCTTCTCGCTCCCCTCCTTCAATGCTGTGAGTGTTGAAGTGCTGGCGGGGCAGCCCTCCTGCGGTGGGAGTTAGCACTCACCCATCCCCGTGGCTGTGGCTCCAGCGGTCACACTGACACTGGAGTCTCCACATCAGAGAATAGCTCTGCCTTTGTCTCCCAGTCCACTCTGCGCCCTCACCTCCACTTGCTGATGCCAGATGGTCACACAGCCTGCAGAGAGCTCTCCCCACGGCCTGAGAACCACAATCCATTTCAGAGCCTTGGACGCTGATGAGCAGGAATGAGGTCCCTCCTGGTGCTGGGCTGCCCCCTCCACTCAGAGGCTCTCACTGTTTTCATGTTGGTCCAGGATGAATTCAGTGGACTCCCAAAACCACAATTAAAAATTCACTTCTGGTCTCTTTTTGAGAATTGTCTCAGATTATGAATATCTGAAAGCAAAAGTTTAAGTCTATTTAAACATCATGGTTAACCAATTTGTGGATTTCTGTGCCCTTTGTGGTCCCTGGGGAAAGTTCACTTTGGGCAGGAATCCCAAATTTCATCTGATCTCGGATCAGTTCAGTTTAGCTGCTAAGTCATGTCTGACTCTTTGTGACCCCATGGACTGCAGCATGCCAGGCCTCCTTGTCCTTCACCATCTCCAGGAGTTTGCTCAAATTCATGTTCATTGAGTTGGTGATGCTATCCAGCCTTCTCATCCTCTGTCGACCCCTTCTCCTCTTGCCCTCAGTCTTTCCCAAAGCATCAAGGTCTTTTCCAATGAGTCAGCATCAGGTGGCCAAAGTACTGGAGCTTCAGCTTTAGCACCAGTCCTTCTAATGAATATTCAGGGTTGATTTCCTTTAGGATTGACTGGTTCGATCTCTTTTCTGTCCAAGGGCCTTTCTAGAGTCTTCTCCAGCACCACAGCTCAAAGGCCTTTATCTTTGGCGCTCAGTCTTTTTTATGGTCCATCTCTCACATCCATACATGACTACTGGAAAAACCATAGCTTTGACTATATGGACCTTTGTAGGCAAAGTGATGTCTCTGCTTTTTAATACACTGTCTAGGTTTGTCATTGCTTTTCTTCCAAGGAGCAAGCGTCTTTTAATTTCATGGCTCCAATCACTGTCCACAGTGATTTTGGAACCCAAGAAAATAGCATCTGTCACTGTTTCCTTTTAAACATCACAGTTAGCCAGTTTGTGAATTTCTGCGCCCTTTGTAATTCCCTGGGGAAAGTTCACTTTTGGCAGAAATCCCAAATTTCATCTGATCTAGGTTATGATTATGAAAATCCACTTTCAGATTCCTGGTTTTATTACAGAGCCAATGCTCAACGCTTAAAAGAGGATTTCAGAGTTGGAATCGTGAACCATGGATCATAACTCCACAGATTAAGTGGGTATTGCCACTGCGTGGCAATACAGGGAATTGCTCTTCATTGTCTAAAGTCAAGCTGATAGCATAAAAGCAATTGAAAGTGCTTCACGAGGCAAACACACTGTCTGAAGCTGCCCCCTGTGCCCTTTCACCGTCAGGACCTGTGGGAGCTGCTCGCCAGGCCAGGACGCCCTTCATTCTCATCCCAGCCCCTTGAAGGGTTTCCATCTAACTGTTCCTGACTATTCCCTGCTTTTTTCACTTTCTTATCTTCAATATTTTAATTTTTCTTCTTCCTCGAATACACCCAGATCCCCCGAGAGCCATCTCGCTGACTCCACCTCACTCCAGGAAGGCCTCCTGCTGTACATCTCACCTGCTCCCTGACTCCTGCCGCCTCCCTCGGCTTCTCCGTCGGCTTTTCCCTCTTGGATACTCTTTAGAGTGCCTTCCAAGCTTTAGCGTCTCTAGTGTATAGTTTAATGGCACCCCACTCCAGTACTTTGCCTGGAAAATCCCATGGATGGAGGAGCCTGCCGGGCTGCAATCCAAGGGGTCGCTAAGAGTCGGACACGACTGAATGACTTCACTTTCACGTTTCACTTTCATGCATTGGAGAAGGAAATGGCAACCCACTCTAGTGTTCTTGCCTGGAGAATCCCAGGGACGGGAGAGCCTGGTGGGCTGCCGCCTATGGGATCTCACAGAGTCGGACACGACTGAAGCGACTTAGCAGTAGCAGCAGCAGCAGCAGCAGCAGCAGCAGCAGCAGCAGTGTATAGTTTTCCTGATCACAGGGTCCAGCCCCTTTGCCATGGGTTGAATCATCTTTTTCCAACCAAAGCAGCTAAGAATTTGATCCTTGTTTCATCAGCGACTCCACTGACAGCAAGGAGGACTTGAGTTCAAGGCAGGATTAAGGTGGCCCTTTCCCATACCCTGTCCTACTCCTGGGGGCCTCCTTTCTCTCACTCTGTCCCCACCCTCCGGCCTTTGGAGGCAGGCTGCTCCCCGTGGTCCAGGTTCCTCCCAGGGATGAAACCTTGTGGCCTCCGAGCAGCGAGGATTCCCTGGCTACACTTGTTGCACCAGAGCAAAGAGCCTGCGGGTTCCTGATCCAGGCTCTTGCCCATCTCCCTCCCCTCCTGGCCTTGGAAAAGAGGGGTGACAGTTAGGGTGATCACAGACGGGGGAACTGTCCGCACCGCTCCACGCTGACACAGATGCTTCCATAGAGCGAAGGCGCTTCCTTTCCTGCCCAGCTGGAGGGTCTGCCCGCTGTGCGATGAACCTTCTCTCTCCCTCTCAGGCTTTGCCAGCCCTAACTCCAGCTTAGTCCCTCATGCCCTTCCTCTTTCTCTGTAGCGTTCGCTCTAACAAGCCACAAGGAAAGACAATTTTGTGGGGTCCTGGGTTTGTTTTCAGGCCCTGAATTTCCAGTGTTTCAGTGAAGCTCTGGCTCAGCATGTGTGAGGGACGTTCCCCTGGGCACGGAGCCCCCCTTTCTGACCTGTGGTCACCCAGAGGTCCTGGTCTATCCTCCGGCTGCGTGTGGGTGGGGTCTCCCCCCAGGAGCCCCCTGCAGGCCCAGCTGAGCTTCCTCTCTGTGGCATTCAAGAACTTGGGGAATCAGGTGTGTTCTGCTACTTTTTATCTGTAAGTTTCTCTCTCCATAAATCTTGGTTTATATTTAGAACATGTTTATCTCTTTAGTTATTAACGATAACTTCCTTGGAGAAGAAAATGGCAACCCACTCCAGTATTCTGGCCTGGGAAATCCCATGGACAAGGGAGCCTGGTGGGCTACAGTCCAGAGGGTTGCAATAGTTGGACGGGACTTAGCGACTAAATCACCATAAAGATAACTTCCTACATTATCTTCATTATCTTCCAAAAGTATGGTTTTCCTTTCACATGTAAATCTCTCATCCATCTGGGCTCTATGTCTTTGAATGGTGTCACAGTGATCCACTTTAGATTTTTTCCATTTGGATGGGTGATTGCTGTAGTTTCACTCTTTAAGGAAATCGCCCATCTTGTCCTGATCTGCAGTCCCTAGGGTCTATGTGTCAAGCCCCTTGTGTGCCCTTTTTCCAATGTCTGTTTTGTCCAGCAGGCCATCCCTGATCTATTCCTCAGTGTCTTTTTTATGATAATGTCTGACATCTGATGTCTGACATATTTTGCTCTGCTTCTTGAGGGAAGTCTCTGCTCTTCCATTTAAATTTATAAATTCATTGTCAAAGTCAATGAAAAAACCCTATTGGCATTTTGATTGGAATTGCATCAAGTCCCGTGGTTAAATGACACATCATTTAATTTACTTTATAGCTTCATAATATTTTTGCTTAAAAGCCATGCATATTTTTTACTGAGTGCGATCGGATTATACTTGTAGTTTGCATTTCCTTAATCATGGATGATGTTGAACATCCTTTCATATCTTTATTGGCTGTTTGACGTTCTGTGTATAAATGGTTTGTTCAAATCTGTTTTTGGTGGTTGTGGGGAACTGCACGGCATGGCACGCGGGATCCTAGTTCCTCCACCACTGATTGAACCTCTGCCCTCTGCAGTGGAGGTGTGGATTCTTCAACCACTGGATCGCCAGGGAGGTTCCCTGTTCAAATCTGTTAACAATTTAGTTTGTAATTCTTAGTTTTACTGCATTTTTAGAACTCTTTACTTACTTTGTTTGAAAATTTTTTATCAGAAAAATGTGTTGTGAATATTTCTTCCAGTCTGTGACCTTTTTTGAAGAGCAGAGGTTTTTTTTATTTTGATGAAATTCAGTTTATCACTTTTTTCTGTTTTGGTTTATGCTTTAAAAAAATTTTTTTTTATAGTCTCAACTAAAAAGTGATTCAGTTATTTATATATATATATATAAATGTCTGTATTCCTTTTTTTAATGTTCTCTTTAATTATAGGTTATTATAAGATATTGAGTATAGTTCTAGTGTAGGTACTATAGTAGGTTCTTGTTGATTATCTACTTTATATTCAGTAATGTGTGTATTTTAATCCCAAACTAATTTATCACTCTCTTCCCCTCCCCTTTGGTAACTATAAGTTCATTTTCTATGTCTATGGGTCTACTTATGTTTTGTAAATAAGTTCATTTGTATCCTGTTTGTAAACGCCACATATAAGTGACACTATATGATATCTGCCTTTGTCTGACTTACTTCATTCAGTGTCGCAATTTCTAGGTCCTCCTATATTGCTGTAAATGGCATTCATTATTCCGTTCACTTTTATGCCTGAGTGTTATTCCACTGTCTATATGTACCACGTCTTCTTTCTCCATTCACCTGTGTCCACTCGTTGGTCGATGGACCCTGGGTTGCTTCCATGTCTCGGCTATTGTAAATGGTGCTGCTGTGAACACTGGGGTGCATGGGTCTTTTTGAATTATGGTGTTCTCTGGGTATACATGCCCAGGAGTGGGGTCGCTGTCATATGGCAGCTCTGTTTTTAGTTTTTCAAGGAACCGCCATCCTATTTTCCACAGTGGCTGCACCTATTTATATTCCCACCAAGAGTGTGGGAGGGTTCCCTTTCCTCCACAGCCTTTCCAGGATTTATTGTTTGTAGATTTTTTGATGGTGGCCATTCTGCCCATTGTGAGATGATATCTCATTGTAGTTTTCACTTGCATTTCTCTAATAGTCAGTGATGCTGAGCATCTTTTCATGTGCCTTTTGGCCCTCTGTATGTCTTGTTTGTGTTTTTTGTATTTTTCTCAAACAGTGAAATATTTGTGTAACTGAAGATGATTACAATTACCTACTGCAGTTTCTTTTAGAAGTTTTATAGTTTTAACTTTTGTTTGGGTGTACGACCCATTTTTGAGTTAGCTTTTGTATATGATGTAAGTGTTGAGGTTTATCTTACATTTGGTTGTCTAGTAGTTCTAATACCATTTGTTGAAAATACTAACCTATCCCCATTAAACACAGTAGGCACCTTTGTTGAAAACCAGTTGATTTAACAATATTATGTAGATCTGGTTTTGTTTTGTTTTATTTCAGTGGTCTTTACGACTATCCTTAGGCCAATACTCTATAGCTTTAGAGCAAATGTCTTGAAATCAGGTACTATATGTGTCCTTCAACTTTTTTTTCAAAATTATTTTAGCATATCTGTGAATTTCCATATATATTTAAAAATCAGCTTATTTATTTCTACATAAAAGTCTGCTGGGATTTTGATGAGGATTACATTAAAAAATAGCCTTATAGAGATTTAATTCATATACCATAAAATGACCCATTTAAAGCATAAAATTCAATAGTTTTTAGTGTATTTACAGAATTATGCAACTGTCACCACAATCAACTGTAGAAAATGTTGAATCACTCAAAAAAAAAAAAACCTATATCCATCAAAACTCACCCCTCATTTTCTCCCCATTTTCCCTACTCTTGGCATAGGCATCTGCTAATCAACTTTCTGTCTCTATAGCACTGACTGTTCTGGACATTTATAGAAATGGAATTATGCAACTGGTGGGGTTTTGGCCATGTTTCTTTCATGTTGCATAATGTCCTGAAGATTCATTCCTGTTGTAGCAGATGTCAGTATTTCACTTCTTTTTATTGCAGATAAATTGTATATTATATTATATTGTTTTTGTTCAACAGTTGATAGTCATATGAGTTGTTTCTACTTTGTGGCTATTATGATTAATGCTGCTATGCATGTGCTACACACGTAGTTTTTGTATGAGTGTGTATTTTTCTTTCTCTTGAATATTTGGAAAGTCGTGCGGTAACTCTGTATTTCATATTTTAAGGAGCTGTCAGGCTGTTTTCTACCATGTCTCCGTCCCACCAGCAGTGTAGTAGGGTTCCATGTCTCTGTGTCCTCATCAGTACTTACTCTTCTTTCCTTCAGATTATAGCTGCTCATATGTGTGGTGAGGTATGAAGTGGTAACTGTGTGGTTTTCAATTACATTTTCCTAATAGTTAATGATGTTGACAATCTTTTAATGTGCTTGTTGATCATTTGTATATCTTCTTTGAAAAAATGTCTGTTCTAATCCTTTGCCCACTTTTAATTGGGTTATCTGTCTTTTTATTACTGAGTTGTAAGTGTACTATATATATTCTGAACACAAGTCCATTACCATATATATGATTTGCACATATTTTTTTCCTATTTTGTTGCTTGTCTTTGCACTTTCTTACTTTTATTCTTTGAAGTATCTGTTCAGTTCAGTTCAGTCGCTCAGTTGTGTCCAACTCTTTGCGACCCCATGGACTGCAGCATGCCAGGCCTCCCTGTCCATCACCAACTCCTGGAGTTTGCTCAGACTCACATCCATGGAGTTGGTGATGCCATCCAACCATCTCATCCTCTGTCGTCCCCTTTTCCTCCTGCCTTCAATCTTTGATGAGGTCCCACTCATCTATTTTTTCTTTTGTTGCTTTTGCTTTTGGTGTCATATCTGAAAGTCTTTGGGTAACTCTTAATCATGAAGATCTACTCCTGTGTTTTCTTCTAAGAGCTCTCTACTTTCAGCTCATATGTTAATCTAACCATTTTGGGTTGAATTTTGTGTATTGTGTGAGGAAGGGGTCAAAATTCTTTCTTTTCTATATGGATGTCTAGTTGCTTCAGGGGATTGCATTTAATCTATAAATTAGTTGGGAGAGAATTGATATCTTAATCTTAAGACTCAGTATTAACACTGAGTCTTCTAATACATGAGGATGATATATTTTCTATTTATTTAGAGTTTCTTGAATATCTCTGAGGAATGTTTTTGTGGTTTTCAGCTTACACATTTTGTAGTTCACTACATTTTGTAGTTTATACATTTTGTTGATGTATTCTTAAATAGTTTCATATTTTTTGTATTGTTTTAAAAATTTAAAATATGGACAAAATCTCTTTTTGAACACTACCTTACTTCATCTCACAAATTTTGATTTGTTGTATTTTTGTTTGCATTAAGTTAAAAATATTAGCTCATTTCTACTGTAGTTTATTCTTTGACCCATGGGTTACTTGTAGGTCAAATGCTTAGTTTCTAAATATTTGAAGATTTTCCTGAAATCTTTTTATTACTAATTTATGCTTAATTCCACTATGGTCAGAGAATTCTGTGTGATTTAGGTCTTTTTCAATTTGAATTACTTTGTGGTCATAGCATCTTATCTCCTTTAATAAATATTTAGTGTTACCTAAAGCGGTGGCTCAGAGGATAAAGCATCTGCCTACAATGTGGGAGACCTGGGTTTGATCCCTGGGTTGGGAAGATCCCCTGGAGAAGGAAATGGCAACCCAGTCCAGTACTCTTGCCTGGAAAATCCCATGGACTGAGAAGCCTGGTAGGCTACAGTCCACGGGGTCACAAAGAGTCGGACACGATTGAGCGACTTCACTTTCAAAGCAACTACTGGCCTTCTGCTATTGTTGGGTGACATTAAGTCTTCAATATCTTTACCGATTTTCTGTTTGTTCTATAAATAATCAAGAAAGGATTTGTAATCTTTGTAATTGTGGCTTTTCCTGTTTTTTCAGTTCTACTGATTTTTGCTTCATTTACTTTGAAGCTCTGGTGTAAGTGCATACATGTTAGATTAAATCTTTTCTGTGTTGATTCATTTATCATTATATAACTTGATCCAGTTATCCCAGTTATTAGACATTATGCATACAAGACATTGTACATGCAATATATCACACAGTATGTTATACACAGTATACTATATCCATTATCTAAAATAGTATAATACATAATATATGATATGTTAATATATTCTCTTTATCCCTGGTTGTATTTCTTATTTTGAAGTCTATTTTGTTGGTATTTACATAAACTCTGTAGCTTTCTTTTGATTAGTGTTACATGATATATCTTTTTTCATCTTTTTTTACTTTCTGGCCATCTTTAAATTTTATTTTTAAAATTTAACAGCATAGAGTTGGTTCTTTCTTATTATTCAATCTGACAGTCTTTGCCTTTTAGTTTTTAGACTATTTGTTTTTAT
>SJYT01021301.1:316235-421002 GCA_006410635.1 Cephalophus harveyi
GTTTTTATTATATTGGATTTACTTTGTTTCCTACTTTTGCCATCTTTCTGTATTCCTATTTTTCTCTTTGTTGCTTTTATGTAAATTGAATATTTTGTATCCTTTAATGTTTCTCTATTATTGACTCATGAACTGTATCTTTTTGTTATATTTTTCTGGTGGCTTATGCATTTTCATACTAATGTACATGTATCTATAGGAGTGATTACTAGAAGCAGAATTGCAAGTCAAGAGAAAAATGCATTTTTTATTTTAATGGCCTTTTGCAAATGATCCTATATGGGGATTATAATATACTGCACTCTAACTTTTCCTGAGTTTATCATGTATTATTTGACTTTATTTTTCTTTAACTTTCATTTTGAAATAACTATAGATGTAAAGGGAGTTGTTTCTCAGTAGTGAGATCTTATATAACTATAGGGCAATATCAACATAGGAATGGGGATACTTCTTTGGCAGTCCGGTGGTTAAGATTCTGCACATCTAATGTAGGGGAATGAGTATAGATTCTGTCAGAGGTAAATTTCCAAAAAATTAAAAATGTCTTTTGTATAACAGATACATCACTGAGTGTTATCTCTTTAATTACATGATCAGTAGGATGACAAAGTTGGTTCAAGGAACAGTTGAGAAACTAGTTATGTCAACCTTTAAAACCATGAATATTAATTCTGTAGGTAAGACCCAAAGCTTGTTTGGGTCCAACAGGGACAATAAGGCAATAACTCTGGAGGTGATCTTTTTAATAGGAAAAAAGTCTTCAAGTCACATGTAGCTTCAGAGCTGTCTTCTCCAGGAAAAGCAAATAATTCCAGGGTGAACATGGATTAAAAAAAAAAAAAAAAGATCTAAAGAAAGTCCCAAAGGCTTTTTACTTTATTTCTTCTTTCCTCAGTTGAAAATTTCTCTAACTTTCCCTCTCTTTTAAACTCCAGAGCTATTACAGGTTTCGAAAGCCTTTACATCCTTGAGACTCTGCTTGTCAGCACTTGGGTTACCGGTGGGCAGTGAAGGTAGGAGTCTGGCTGGCCTTAGCGGCCACAAGGCAGCTGAGGGGCATTCAGGACAAGACAGTTCCTAGGGTAATTACTTTTTTTACATTGGGATCTGGCTGTCTTAAGAACAATCCTAATTCTGTTAGACTGTGCCTTGTCAGTAAATGAATTAGAAAAATTTACATGTGTGCTCAGTGGTGTCTGATTCTGTGCAACCCATATGGGCTGGATATACCCCACCATGTTCCTCCATCCATGGAATTTTCCAGGCAAGACTGGAGTTGTTGCCATTTCCTGCTCATGGGAATCCTCCTGACCCAGGGATTGAACCCACATCTCCTGTGTCTCCTGCATTGCAGGCAGATTCTTCCACTGAGTCATTTTGGAAGATCCCAGTAAGAGACATTAGCAGAATTTATAATAGAAACTGTGCTTCCCAGGCAGTGCTAGTGGTTAAGAATCTGCCTGCCAGTGCAGGAAGAAGATGTAAGAGAGGCTAGTTCGATCCCTGGGTTGGGAAGATCCCCTGGAGAAGGGCACAGCAATCCACTTCAGTATTCTTGCCTGGAGAATCCCGTGGACAGAGGAGCCTGGTGGGCTACGGTCCATGGGGTCACAAAGAATGAAGCAGCTTAGCACACACACACACGTAATTGAAGCAACAGTCCTGTTTATCTTGCTTACTTATTCCCCTGCAGCTCTTGGGCTGAAAATGTGTCTGTCCCAGCATCAGCTGTATTATTCAGTTCAGTTCAGTTCAGTTGCTCAGTCGTGTCCGACTCTTTGCGACCCCATGAATCGCAACACGCCAGGCCTCCCTGTCCATCACCAACTCCCGGAGTTCACTCAGACTCACGTCCATCGAGTCAGTGATGCCATCCAGCCATCCCATCCTCGGTCGTCCCCTTCTCCTCCTGCCCCCAATCCCTCCCAGCATCAAAATCTTTTCCAATGAGTCAACTTTTCGCATGAGGTGGCCAAAGTACTGGAGTTTCAGCTTTAGCATCATTCTTTCCAAAGAACTGCCCTTTATTTTTAATTTTTAAGTTGTTTTATGGTCCTACTTTATATTTAAAAATTACTTATTTATTTTGGCTGCACTGGGTCTCCATTGCTGCACATGGCTTTCTCGGATTACGGAGGCTACTCTTCATTGCAGTGTGTGAGCTTCTCATTGCAGTGGTTTCTCTTGTTGTGGGCTCTAGAGCGTGGGCTTCAGTAGTTGTGGTGCGTGGGTTTAGTTGCTCTGTGGTATGTGGGATCCTCCCGGACCAGTGATTGAAACCATGTCCCCCTGCATTGGCAGGTGGATTCTTAACCACTGGAACGCCTGGGAAGTCCCTATTACTGACCTTTAAAGAGAGCTGGGAGCTGGACTCTGTGCTAAGATTTTACATAGATTCCCTCTGCTGACCCTCCAACAACCCTATTAGGATTCAGTTCTGTTGCTCAGTCATGTCCGACTGTTTGTGACCCCATGGACAGCAGCATGCCAGGCTTCCCTGTCTATCACCAACTCCTGGAGCTTGCTCAAACTCATGTCCATTGAGTTGGTGACGCCTTTCAACCATCTCATCCTCTGTCATCCCCTTCTCTTCTTGCCTTCAACCTTTCCCAGCATCAGGGTCTTTTCCAATGAGTCAGTTCTTGCATCAGGTGGCCAAAGGATTGGAGTTTCAGCCTCAGCATCAGTCTTCCAATGAATATTCAGGACTGATTTCCTTTAGGATGGACTGGATCTCCTTGCAGCCCAAGGGACTCTCAAGAGTCTTCTCCAACACCACAGTTCAAAAGCATCATTTCCTTGGTGCTCAGCTTTCTTTATAGACTCTCACATCCATTCATGACTACTGGAAAAACCATAGCATTGAATAGACAGACCTTTGTTGGCAAAGTAATATCTCTGCTTTTTAATATGCTGTCTAGGTTGGTCATAGCTTTTCTTCCAATGAGTAAGCATCTTTTAATTTCATGGCTGCAGTCACCATCTGCACTGATTTTGGAGCCCCCCAAAATAAAGGGTTTTATTATTTAAATTATAACCTATTAGGGTTATGATCCCATTATTTGATTATTTAAATCATAACATATTAGGGTTATGATCCCATTATTTGAATGATGACTTTCTAAGGGAGACATTGCTTGAGAAACATTTTGGCTTTGGGGACCCTCAGGGGGCTTCAGTTTCCTTGTCTGCAAACTGAGGGAGGGGCCTGAGTGATTCCTCCCACCTCTGACATCCTCATACCCTTCACTGAAATCCCACAGGGGTTTCTGGACGTAGCGTTTGGCTTGGGGCCCTTTGAGAGGGTGTTTTCCTACTGGTCTGAGGGACACCTGCAAGGTGGCCTTTTCTTGTCTTCCTGAATCAGATCTCTCTTCCATTCACGGCTCCTCCGATACCTGGCAGGGTCCAATGTCACCTGATAAAAAGTCCAAAGAAAGAGCTGGACTTAGGAAGGAGGAAATTGGTCTCCACACAATGCCTGTTTCAGCCCTGGGATTTCCTCATGTGTGCTAAGTTGCTTCTGTCATGTCTGACTCTTTGTGACCCCATGGACTGTAGCCTGTCAGGCTCTCTGTCCATGGTATTTCCCAGGCAAGAATACTGGTATGGGTAGTCCTTCCCTTCTCCAGGGGATCTTCCAGACTGAGGGATCAAACAGATGTCTCTTGTGTCTCCTGCATTGGCACGTGGGTTCTTTACCTCTTGGGAAGCCTCTGCTTCCTTGTAGGTGGTGACAATTAAAGGCTGATGTCCCAGGGCGGGGCTGATGCAGCAGGTGATTTTACCTGTTGACAACCGTTCCTCCAGTCACAGTGTTTGAGGATTTATATAATACAAGGTTTAGGAGTTAAAAAATCTAATGGGATCTAACTTTTTAATCAGGAAAAATTTCTCCCAAATTTACTTTTTTTTTCCTCTTGGATGTGCTAGAAGTAATTGACACCTACTTACTTTAACAAGCTTCCAGCAATTTGTGAAATGATTCCTTGTTTTACTTTATTTATTTTCCTTATATTATTTTAAATCAGTAGTTTCTTACTGACTAAGGTAAGTTCCCACTGAATTTGAGAATGGATGTAGATAGGGTTCAGTTCAGTTGCTCAGTGGTATCTGACTCTCTGCGACCCCATGGACTGCAGTAGAGGGTAGATTGTGCTGATTTTAAAGGTTGTGAGAATGTTTTCTCTTTTTCACTCAAGAAAAATCATTTTTCCTCCACATATAACAAGTATTAATATAAAGTTAAGAAAAAACAGCAATTTTATCATTGTTTTTTATTAGAATTATGTAGTGTTGCTGAAACAAAAATTCACCCAAGTAGATTTTAAAGGTTGAATTGGCTGTATCAAATGATTCATGAATTGAGCAGCACCCCATCTGGTCAGTAGAGAGGGCTCCTTGTCTTGCCTTTAAAAACCTCACAAGCAAAAAAGAGCATTTCAAGCTTAGGCAACCTTCCTGTGTGGAAAGAGAGGGCCCATGTGGCAAACCATCTTTCTTTGGGGATGGAAAGGACCACCTCCTTGGTGTTGATTAGAGAATTTCACACTGAAATTACATCCCCCAGGAATATATTACTGGGGAAACAGACCTGCAGTTAGGTTGGGGGTTAAGTCTTGGTTTCAGCATGGGGGACTCCATCCGGGGCCTGTGCATTTTCCCGCACTGTGAGGTCGGCCAGGATCGTCCCTATTAGAACCACTAGGAGGGTGGGTTAAAATGCAGAGTCCTGGGCAGCCTCCTGGCCGAGGGTGTGAGGTGGGCGCAGAGTCTGTGCTTCACAGACTCCCACTCGGTTCTGACCCTTTCTCTGGGAGTCTGCTTTCTGGAACCCCATTTTTAAAGATGAAAGGAAATCTTTTCATAAGCATGTGATGTTATGTTAATGGTTCTCCTAGAACTTGACGTTTACATTGGATCTAGATCTTACCCTTTTAAATCATTGCTCTGATGGACATTATTGTTGACACATTTTACATTCCTTAGTGTCTTCTATTGGTAAAATTATTCAAAGCTAAAATAAATCCGAGAAGAAAATGGCAACCTACTCCAATATTCTTGCCTGGGAAATCCCATGGACAGAGGAGCCTGGTGGGCTACAGTCCTTGGGGTTGCAGAAAAGTCTGACATTACTTAGCAACTAAACAAAGGAAAAAAAAAAAAAAAAAACCCGGGAGAGGATATTTTTTATAAACATGACAAAGGGAAGCAAACATGAGAAGACAGGGGACATCCCAGCAGAAAATGGGGCTGTGGCCTTGACCACCCAGTGGGGACAGCCCTCTTCCCTCCTGATCGCTAGTCCTTGTGACCTGGCCTGACATCTGTCCTTTTTATCTGGGGCTCCCCTGCTCCTACCCACAGCTGACCTCTCCTGGGGAGGCACCCGCCAATGCTCCCTGGACATCCCCTAGGGCCCCTCTGCCTGATGCCCCATCTTCACGATGCCCAAGTGGGTCTAAATCAGGGGTAAGACATACAGACTTGTCTTTGGGCTGCTCTGCTGGGCTCCCCGCTGCCTGCCCAGACCTTCCTGCTCACCCCCAGCTCAACTGAGCCTCAGTACGCTTGACCCACCTCTTGGTTGATTTGGTGTTTACAGTGGGGCTCATCCTGCCTCTTCCACCTGCAGGGCCTCACTCACTGCTGTGTTGACCCCCAGCATGTTGCTTGAAGCATGCGGTGTAATCAATGAGAGGAATGAAATGACTAATAAAGATATAAAACGATTGAGCCTCATAGATAATAAAGAGATTGAGGACAGCTTTCTAACTGTATTATTTTTCATTAAAAAAAATTATTATTGTTATTGGCCATGCTGCAAGACATGCGG
The DNA here is from genome assembly GCA_006410635.1 of Cephalophus harveyi. NCBI lineage: Eukaryota > Metazoa > Chordata > Mammalia > Artiodactyla > Bovidae > Cephalophus > Cephalophus harveyi. The sequence goes on from SJYT01021301.1 coordinate 322,075, forward strand.
GATCTTAGTTCCCTGACCAGGGATCAAACCTGTGCCTTCTGCAGTGGAAGCACGTAGTCATAACCACTGGACCATCAGGGAAGTCCCTTTTATTATTATTTTTTAAATTGAAGTATAGTTGATTTACAGTGTTGTGCCAATAACTTTCTAATTTTAAATTGGCCAAAGTTTAAAAAAAATATTTATTTGGCAGTGCCTGGTCTTAATCTTTCATTGTGGGCCAGGGACTCTCTTGTTGAGGCACACGGGCTTAGCTGTCCCGCTGCATGTGGGATATTAGTTCCTCGACCAGGGATCCAACCTGCATCTCCTGCATTTCCGGGAGGATTCTTAATCACCAGACCACATTCCTGGCCAAGTTTTTTTTTTTTTTTTTAATGATAGAGTCCATTCTGGATGAAGGTACAGAAGAGTGGGCTGTTGGGGCATTGGAGGAGGTGTAAATGGGCACAGGCTCAATTGAGGACAACTGGGCCTTTTGGTATCAAGAACTTTAAACTGCTGAGGAGACTCGTGCCTATAGATGAGTTCTACCCGGGTATTTACTTCATTTATTTAAAGTTCTCCTAGGCTCCCAGCTGCAGCTGCCCCTCACCAGAAGGCTGATGACCTGGCCTTCTTAAAAGAGATACAGGACCTCGCCCAGGAAGTTTATGAAGTGATGGACAAGGCTAGAAACTTACAAAAACTCTGGGTAGAAAGATCCAAGACTCCAGGCAAGTAAATCTCTCAGGCTTTCCACTCCATCCTGGTACTTAGGGTTGCTGATTTAGCTAATGAAAACAGAAGACATTCATTTAAAATTTCACCATAAGTATATTTGGTGTGTGATTTTTGCCACGGGCTCTCTGAAGCCACTGTTTAGGTTTTTTTTCTGTGGCCTTCCCTTCGGCAGGCTCCATTGATTAGGTCATTGGTGATTCGCTGTATCTCCAGCCCCTCACTCTCTGGTGGCCAGGGGTGATCACTGGTGTGGGAGGAATGAAAGGTCCAACTCTGTTACCAACTTGGGTTCTTGGGCTCCTCAAAGTCAGTAGAAATTGATCAGAGGCCAAATGAGAAATTCAGGCGAGGCTTTATTGAGGCCCCTGCTGCAAGCAGCAGAAGGGAGCGAGAATAAGTGACAGGCTCCCTTCAGTGGGATGAGGGTGGGGGCAGGTCAGGGGGTCATGTTGGGTGATCTGTGCACCCCCTGGGAGGTGCTGTCTGCAGGGATCATGTTCGGGACACTGCTCTGCGGTTGGAATTTGGCCTTTTTGTATCCTGTTGTTCATACTGTGGCCCAACTGCAGGAGATGTTTGTCCCAAGTAGGACCTAATTCCAGCCTGTCTCAGAAATGTGTCTCGGCTTTTCCAGTGAAGCCATCTGGGCACCCAACCTCCAGGCATGTCCTTAGTGTTCAGAGGCACTGTCATTTCTTGGAGGTCTCAGGGCTTTTTGAAGATCTCCTGTCAGGAACAAGGACTGATACACAAAGAGATGCTCCCATCACACCCTCCACTCAGGAAATGAGAGTTCTAGGAGCCTGTGTTAGTAGCTGAAAGCAGAGACCAGCACATATTTCATATTTGATCACAACCAGATTCCAAATATAATCTGAAAAGTCATACTTTCATGTTCCTCTCCCTCTTCAATTTTTTTCTTTCTCTTGTTTTTCTTTACTCTCCCTTTATTCTCTCTGTCCTGTTCTGCATGCTCACAATGTCTGTGGAATAGGAGACATAAAATAATAGATGGTTATTTGGTAACTCCATTTAATTTATTGGTTATTCCAATAAATAATGAATGGCAAATGGTTGAAATTTGGTTTACCAGTTAAATCACTTCCCTGGAATTTATTTAACATCAGTGTGTTTCGGAAGGACAGACTGTTGCCTTCAGATTTACTTCTCAGGTTGTTGTAATCATCTCTCAGAGCAGGACCCTGTGATTGGCATTTGATTTTGGAGCTAGAATAGGTGCTTGGCACGTGCTGTCTGGTTGCTGCCTGAACTAATCTCTCTGACGTCTTCTTTTTGTAGATTCTCCTTATGGTTCCAGTTTTTTAACAGTAAGTATTTTAACAAAAGTTTGAAACTTAGCCTTCAGAGACATAATGGCATTGACAGAAAAAAAAAAAAGTTGAGAACTATGTTTTTAAAAATATTTTTAATTTTTGAGTTTTTGGCTGCATTGTATGGCCCAAAGGATCTTAGTTCCCTGATCAGGGATGGAACTCATGCCCCTGCACAGAGTCCTAACCACTGTACTGCTGGGGAATTCCAAGAACTATATATTTTTTTTTTTTAAGAACTATGTTTTATTCAGTGGATTTGCTGAGGACTTAAGCCAGGGACAGCTTCCCTGGTGGCTCAGATGGTAAAGAATCCGCCTGCAGTGCCAGAGATCCAGGTTTGATCCCTGGGTTGAGAAGATTCCCCTGGAGAAGAGAATGGCAACCCACTCCGTATTCTTGCTTAGAGAATTCTAGGGAAAGAGGAGCCTGGCGGGCTATAGTCCATAGTGTCTCAAAAGAGTCAGACATGCCTTAGCGACTAATGCTTTCACGTACATTTACAATCTCTCAGTTCTCTTTGAGGAACTGCTCTGAAGAGGCAAGGGAGGAACGTGGACATGTAGGAATTTTTGCAACACAGACGGGGAAGTCGGAACTTCGAAAGATTCCTGTTGATTAAGGAAGAAGCATATCTTGTGTGAATGAGCTCAGTGCCTCTCCATGCATGGGAAGATGCAAGAGTCTGGGCTCACTGAAATCATCCTTTGGATGTGCGTCTTAGTTATCTGGGGCCAGTGTCTGGCTCTTCCCCGTCCTGAACCTCCTCAGGGTGCACAGGGGAGGGCGCGGAGTTGGGGGGTAGGAGAGTGGTCTCGGATGCAGCGCCTGCTGTCTTGACAGCTGCAGCATTCTGTTTACTCATATGACAGGCGACATTCTTCTTCCACCATGGTTAAGTTCAAAGCACTGATTTTAAGTTTATTCTTCAAACACATCTTTCTAGTGATTTGATTGCTAGTTAACACTGTATAGAAGCTGTATTTGAGATAACCAGAATCGTGCAAGAGATGGATTAAAAGACGAGTTTACTTTTTTTCAGTAAGGTCGTGAGTTTAGAAACCCAGAGGGTGGACATGGCGTTGGCTGACGCAGGGCAAGTGGCCCTGCTCTTCCACTGGAGGGTGCCCGGGTTCCGTCCCTGTCAGAGAATTAAGATACCGCAAGCACAGCATAGCCAAAAAAAAAAAAAAAAAGAAAAAAGATTCATGTGTATGGCACAAACCTTTGTCTTGCATTAGATACACAGCCTTCAGGTAAGGCCCCAGTCATCACCGGGGGACGTTTTGCTTTCCAAGGGACATTTGACAGCGTGGAACACAGTTTTGGTCACATAGTGGTGGGGGGCGGGGGAGGACGAATTTTTGTGAGGTTGGAAGTGTAACACTGAGCTGTAACACTGATTTGTCTAAGAGTTATAACATGGTCCATTTGAGACCTGAGAGTGAAGTATTCAGTTATTGACACTATTACTGATATAGTCATGATTGTGCTCAGCTGCAAGAACAGAAAAAACCCAAATAAAAGCTATTCCAGTTTTGTTCAGATTTGAGCAATTCATCTTCTATTTCCAAAATCTATCTCAACCTCTTAGAAACTGGTTCACCTTGTTACAAAAACAGACGTCTACCTCTCTTCCCCGGTTTGAACTTCCACAACAGTTAAAAAACCAACCTCACAGAGTAAATTTAAAATCAGGTCTGTTCAAAGTAGTGACTCAGGAGGCGCGACTTTGGCGCCCAGGGTTTCTGCGTACTTACAGCTGTTGTGGCCCTGCGCTTCCCCCACTCCCGCGTGGCGTTTTGTTCCATCAGATGGATCTCAATAAGACCGAAGAAGTGATTGGGAAGCTAGAGAGCCTCCACCAGCAGCCTCACCTCTGGGACTTTCTGCTTTTACTGCCAAGACTCTATGCAAACGCCTTCCGCGCTGCAGATGGCGTCCTAGCGGGAAGACACCTACTCCACGCGGTTCTGACGTAAGTTAAAATGAGAAACATAACCAGTTACAGAGGATTTGGTTTATCCTTCTCACTTTTTTTTTTTTTTTTACACCTCTGGGACTTTCTGCTTTTACTGCCAAGACTCTATGCAAACGCCTTCCGCGCTGCAGATGGCGTCCTAGCGGGAGGACACCTACTCCACGCGGTTCTGACGTAAGTTAAAATGAGAAACATAACCAGTTACAGAGGATTTGGTTTATCCTTCTCACTTTTTTTTTTTTTTTTAGTTTTGTGGTTGTTGTTTGTTTTGCTTTGTTTAGTTTTGGCTGCGCTGGGTCTTCTTTTTTTGTATCTTCATCTTTTTCCTGATTTTATTTTTAATTGGAGGATAATTGCTTTGCAATGTTGTGTTGGTTTCTTCCTCCTCACTTTTTAACGGGAAAATATATCTCTGAGTGATTGCTAAAAGAAAAACAGGCATTATTTCCCTGGAATTATGTCACCCAGAGATGGCCGAGCTCTTGCTTCGCCACGCCTGCCTCGCGTTCCCTCTGTAAGCATTTTACGTAAAGGCAGTGACGCTATTCAGAGCGTGTGCTCCCTGATTTAAACAATATAACGTTGCATCATTAACGTTTCCTGGGTCCTGAGAGTCTTCAGATGAGCATCATCACTGGCTGAGTAACATTCCATTTTGATAAGGTACGGTAGACTGCAGTTTACTTGATAATTTATAACTGGTCTTCGGTTGTTTCTGAGCTTTTCGTTACTGGAGATGTGACATGAACCTAATGTTACTGCGTCCAAGCTTGCTAAGCTTGCTCTGCCAATGAATCCAAGAGATGAGGTGTTGAGGCAAGAAATCTGACTTTATTCGGAAGGCTGGATGGCTTACCGAGAAGATGGCAAACTACCGTCTTGTCCGGGTCTGGATGCCGGGTTCTTTTACGGATCACAGATGGGGGATGGTGGGGACACAAAGTAAAGAGGCCACTTAATCTTGCAAGTATCTCCTAGAATGGCAAGCCTCAGGCAGGGGAATGTTAATTTCTTTCTTTCTGCCATCTCCGGGTGGACAGGGTTCTGAACAAAGGCACTTTAGTTTAACAGTCAGGCAGAGGGGCAGGATTCTCTGAGGCAGGACATTGTATATTATTATTGATAATAATAACAAAACAACAGAAAGCAAGTCAAAGAAACAGTTCCTACAAGGAGTCAGAACTGACTTCTCCCTGCAACAATAACACTTTAAACTGGTTTCTTAGTAAATTATGCTGCAGTAGCCCCAAATATTACCCAGAACAGCTAACTCAGTCTTACCAGTCATGGTTCATGGAGCAGCATGCTGGTCTCCTGTGATGGACCTGACCCCATGTTACCCTGGCTTGAGATAGGAGCGAGATTTAAGCCCCAATTAAAGTAACAACTTTTTGCTTTCCTTTCCCTTATGTTGTTTTAAATAGCTGCTGCTCGTCAATCACTGCTTTCACTTCTATGTTCTTGCTTACTAGTTACACCCACGGAAACTAGGGCTACCTGGGGAGGGGAGGGCTCTGCGGTTTGAGCAGAAAGTTTACTGTGTATGAAAGATACCCAGAGCAAAGCCGGGCCCTCAGCCTTTGGAGGTGACTCTGCTGGGCCCAGAACGGTGCTGAATAAACCCGGCTGTTCTGCATCTTGGAGTGCCGCTTATCTCTTTCCGGCACCATGGCTTCCGTAACAGGGTGACCTTTGAGAGGACCCCTTCCTAGGTGGCTTCCCACATTTTAATAATGTGGTCTTCCTCCCCTCTCCAGATTGGACTCTGTGTAAATCTGTTGTGCCAATAGGGTATTTTATTAGTAAAAGTTGATATTCTTTCCAGATTTTAAACCGTGACTTGTTTTCTCTGCCATCAGTGAGAGCAGTCAGCGTTGCCCTCAAGCCAGGGGGGAGGAGTCCTTATTCCAAAGGAGGCCCCTGGCCTCTGCAGCAGAGCCCCTCCCCCGCCCAGAGCTCCCTGTGCAAGGGGCTAGAGCCCACTCTGAGAGCTCCATAGGCCCCTTCCCTGCCCCCCATGGAGGGCAGCTCTCCCCACTGGAGTGTGCACCCCTAGGTCCCTGGGTGGTCCGGGGGCTGCTGTGGGCAGGAGTGTAAGGTGAAGGGTGTGGATGGTGCTTGGATGTGCAGGCAGGAGTGTCCAGGTTTGCAGATGGGGCCTTTGAGATGCAGACAGAGCTGAGGTACAGGCAGAACTGGGGAGCGGTGGGTGGGGGGACCAGGGACTCCTACCCCTTCATTCTGGTGCATAACTCAGAATCAGAGCATTATGAAGTTGAACAAGGCTTCCTACAGGGTTCTCCAGTAGGCAGGGGGCCCCCAGATATTAGACTGAGTGTCCAAACTTGACACAGGCGGGCTGATGAGCACTTTTCTGAGGTCACAGCACTTGGCACCTGTCGGCTTCCTGAGTGGACCAAAGAAAGCGCTTAACTTTTGTTGACTTTTGGTCTAGGGAGTCAGGGTCACACTCCAGCACTGTGAGTTCCAGCCACATCCTGCTGGAGTGGGACCGGGCGGGCCAGGGGGATGCCACCTGTTTTGCTAATGGTATTCTCTTTCTGTTTCATTTCCAGTTCCTTATCAGCTCTAGAAGATTTAGATTGGCTGCCACTCAACCACACCTTTTCCAGGGTCTCTGAAATGGTGCTGAAGGTGGCTGTTTCAATGCTGGCAGTCCTGCAGGAGAGTGGAGCAGTGGCTACAGGTATGGGCATCTTACTGCTATTGTGACATTTCATTGTTGTACTGGTTAAATTTATCAGCAGTTATCACAGAGCTCATGCTATTCAAAGAAATGATTTAAATAAAATATCAAATGCAAGAAAGAATCAGTTGTTTTTGACAGAGGTAGACTGAAAATTTGGAACTCAAAACAGTTTGACTTTCTACCAAAGTTCTGCAGTCATTTCTATAAATATGTTATTTTTAATTAAAAAAATAACTGATTTTAAAACTCTTGAGTTTGTGCCCTCTAAGAACAGACCTGTCATTGGTTCCTTTTTTTTTCCGGTTGTGCCACTCAACTTGTGGGGTCTTTGTTCCCTGAGCAGGGATGGAAACCTGGGCCCCTAAAGGAAGTACAGAGGCCAACCCGCTGGGCTGCTAGGGAAGCCCCATTAGTTCTTTGACTTTAGCCTTTCCTCCCTCCTGAGCTCCTATTATTTGAAAAATATTTGAAGTATTTGAAAAACAATAAGAGGAGAAAGGTGTTATGAATTTAGAACCACCCCCCCACCCCGCAAACAAATAGTCTTTCCACAGGAAAAGGTGAAATGACTTAGTTTGACCCAGGTATCCTTTCTTGTTTCCTTAAATCTTCATTTTCTTTTATTTTACTGACAAAATTGTATATATTCAAAGTGTACAAGGTGATGATTTGATATATGTATATATGGTAACATGACCACCAAAATCAAGTTACTTAAAGCATTCAGCACTTCACACAGTTGCCTTTTTTGGGTGATAATGATGTCTGAGTAATAAGTATACAATACGGCATTGTTGACTGTAATCCCAGTGTCATGCAGGAAATCTCCAGAATTTACCTTTAACTGAAAGTCTATACTAAGACCAATATCTCCTGCCTGGCACCTCTGCACACACAGGAAGTACTTGTTTTAATCTCAGAACCTGTTTTTTTCCCAAGCCAGATTCCTGGGTAGCCACCCCATCCCCCTCACTTCAGAACCTACCCAGAGTTCCTGTGACCCTGACTTTCTGTCATCTTCATGCATTAATTTCTGGGCACGTGAAGTCTCGTAGGAGGGCTTGCGGTGGAGGCTTGTGTAGCTGTAGCACTCAGCTGATGCTTGCTGAATCATGATCTGAAATGACCTGGAGCTGGGTTTCCAGATGCAGGTTCACCTTGGAATTTATGTGCTTTTAGGTTTGAAGTTCAGAGAAGGCAATGGCACCCCTCTCCAGTACTCTTGCCTGGAAAATCCCATGGATGGAGGAGCCTGGACCCGACGTCAGGTACCCCAGTGATTCTCAGACTGTACTGACTCGTTGAAGTGAAAGTGAAAAGTGAAAGTACGTAACCCCTTCCTTTACCGTTGGGTGAGGTCAAAAGAACGGACCTCTTAGGTTCCCTGTCCTCTCGGACCACCCGACGACAGTTACCCCAGCGTGTCTCAACCTGCGTTGACTTCGCTGAATCGTCGTCGTCGTCGTCCACACTTCACAGTCCGGTATGAGTGGTCTCTAGTGGGTTGGAACCTCCAGAGTCAACATCTAAAACTCCGCTCCCAACGGTGAAGACCTACCGCAACGACGCAATGAACTCATGGCATACTCAAAATATAGAACTAATCGAGACAACGCCCCCTTGAAAAAGAAACCAAAATTTATTAAAAATATTTATACTAAAATTTCCGAGGTGTCATAAAACACGATATTTATTTAGTATAAAGGAAGGGAGGAGGTCGCGATCTGTGACTTAACCAAAAGTTATAAATTTGTCACATTTTAGTCACGTTATTATAGCACCAAGTACTGAAAAGGAAGTCCGTAGAATAATCCAAAGAACTCTATCTAAAAAATTTTGTTTTAATAACCCAAGTTATACACTTAAAGTATTTGAAGAACCCATTCCTTTTTCCAGGGAATCTTCCCGACCCAGGGATTGAACTCAGGTCTGCATTGCAGGCAGATTCTTTACTGTCTGAGCCACCCGGGAAGCCCATTATCAAATTACCCTCTATAAATTTGTGGTCATTTATGTGCCAGTAGTACATAAATGTGGTCATTTATGTAGTACTGAGGTGGCTCAGTAGTAAAGAATCCACCTGCCGATGCAGGAGATGAGGGTTTGATCCCTGGGTCGGGACCGTCTCCTGGAGGAGAAAATGACAACCCACTCCAGTGCGCTTGCCTGGAAAATTCCATGGACAGAGGAGCCTGGCAGGCTGTAGTCCATGGGGTCTCAAAGAATTGGATACAACTGAGCATGCAAGGAAGCAAGTGATATATCACCACAATCTCTGTAGCTCTGGATTAGCTTCTGTTTGCCCTTCCTGTGCGGAGAAGGCAATGGCCCACTCACTCTAGTACTCTTGCCTGGAAAATCCTATGGACGGAGGAGCCTGGTAGGCTGCAGTCCATGGGGTCGCTAAGAGTCGGATACAACTGAGCGACTTCACTTTCACTTTTCACTTTCATGCATTGGAGAAGGAAATGGCAACCCACTCCAGTGTTCTTGCCTGGAGAATCCCAGGGATGGGGGAGCCTGGTGGGCTGCCGTCTATGGGGTCGCACAGAGTCGGACACGACTGAAGTGACTTAGCAGCAGCAGCCCTTCCTGTGAATGGTCCAGTTGGCCTCTGCACTGTATTTGTGTTTCTGTTCGAAGTGGAAAAGACATCATTTTCTAAATGACTTTCGACCTGTCACAGTGCTGCCACAGCCGATGGTATAAATCACTGGTTGTCTTGCAGAGTCAGGTTACAGCCTGTCCGTGAAGGAACTGATGTGGGACCCACAGAAGGTTCAGGCTGACCTGAAATCCCGATTTGGCTTTGATGACCTTCGCGCAGAACGAGTCCTGAATTACTCTGCTGACCTACAGGAGGTACACACGCTCGGCTGCTCTCACACTTTGGGTTTCTCCCCGAGGGCGACTCTAGAACCTTCTCCTGGGATCTCGGGGCAGGAGTTCCCTTATTGAAATCTGGCTCCTTGGACTGGGTGGGATGCTGCTGTGTCTGACTGTTCTAGAACTGCTCCTTCCCTCTTTCCTTGACATGTGATCCTGCCTCAAACACAGTTTGGATGTGATAGAAGACCTCGAGGCAGCAGGGGGACAAGCCAGGCCCCGGAGGGTGGGAGGTTGTGAAGGCGGTGGGGTCCAGATGGGGCAGAGGGCACGAGAGGATTGCTTTCCAGGCAGAGTGATGCCTGGGGTCTGGGGAACCAGCTGGCTTCACCAGATCGGAGCCTCACTTTCCAAGCTGTAAAATCAGGGGCTCTGACCCACTGACCCCTCCAGGCCCCACTAGCAGTCGCTCCTGAGGGGCTGGGAGGCCCTTACCTGCTGACCCTTTAGTCTCTTGGCACATCTGTGGGTGCTTCTGCTTCTTGCAGGGCAGGAGCCAAATACTGTAGCCCTATCTCCTTCCTATGCCCGCTCCCCCAGACCCCTTTCCCACCTGATAGGATGACACCATGATTGTTATAAAACTATGTAATAGAGGAACACAGTTCATTCCAACAAGAACATTGAGCCACCAGGGAAGCCCTCCAACAAGAACATACATGTTTTAATGGCGTTGTATTAGAGAAACTTCATGTGAAGGTCATTCACAGCAATAAAGGAGATTTGGTTTCAAAATATTAAGTAATTTCTGACCCAGAACTCTGATCCAACTTCATCCGGCTCGGATACTTAGAAAACTATTTTGGCCAAGTAAATTTGTGAGTCCAAGGTATCAGTTAAACTGGGTCAGTCCGAGGGTGCCTTTGGCCCAAGGGAGTGGAGATGAACAGTTTCTGAAATCATCCTGTGTCCTGGAGAAACTGCGGCTCTCCTGAAAAGGGTCATCAGCTTACTCCTGCGCTCTGAAGGCCTCCCCTCCAGGTAAATGCACGCAGATGATAGTGCTCCGTCAAATTGTTATGTCTTCAGTCAAACAATGTCGGAGCTTTTTCTTTGGCAAGATTGAGGTATTATTAGGAGAAAAACATCCCAGGAAAAACACGCTGATTTCTAAATAGTTCCCGTATCATTGGCAGATCCCCACAGACAGTTCCCTGGAGCAGATGCTGTGCTCAGCCTTGTCTGGCTCCTCCGAGGATGAAGATGACGGAGAGGGTCGCCCTGCAGACTGTGACCCTCGGTGGTCAGCGGCCAAAGACTACCTGGTCCAGGCGGTCAGCCGGCTCCACCTCTACAGACAGGTGCCGTCCACAGTAGACACCTGTCCTGGCGTGCCCACACCCAAGCACGTTCCTCCTGAGTGTTTCACTGCTGGATTTAATTTATTTATCTAATCTTTTGGATTTTTTTCTGGGCTTTTATTTCTTCTCTGCCGCCCCGCCCCCCATTTATTTACTTTTGGCTGTGCTGGGATTTTGCTGCTGCTCTAAGAACTTTCTCTGCGGCAGGTTGCAGTGTGCAGGCTTCTCATTGCAGTGGGTTCTCTTGTTGCGATGCATGGGCTGTAGGGCACATGGTTCAGTAATTGTGGAGTGTGGGCTTAGCTGCCCCGCAACATGTGGGAGCTTACCCACATGAGCCCTGACCAGGGATTGAACTGGTATCCTGCATTGGCAGGTGGATTCCCAACCACTGGATCACCAGGGAAGTCCTGAGTTCTTTTTAGTATTTTTTTTAAATTGAAACATAGTCGATTTACAATGTTGTATTAGTTTCAGGTGTACAGTTATATATATATATATTTATTTCTTTTCAGATTGTTTTTCCTTAGAGGTTCTTATAAAATATTGCATATAGCTCCCTCTGCTATACTGTAGGTCCTTGTTGGTGATCTTATTTATACTTATTATTTTATTTTATTGTGTGGAGAACACTGAACATGAGATTTACTCTCTCACCTGATTTTTAAGTGGGCAGCACAGTGGTGCTGCCTACAGCTCAGGCCGTATAGCAAAGCCCAGCAAGGGTGCACCTGGCTTACTGGAGTCAGTCCATTCATCACTGCCTGCCCCCTTTCACGTGTCCACTGTTTAACTCCACATCTTTCCATGGGGGAGGCGTGAGGAGCCCCACAGCCTGGCCTCCATTTTCACCTTCTTCATATGCGCACAGACAGCACCAGGGATCCCTCTTTATTTTATTGAACTATAGTTGCTTTACGATATTATGTTAATTTCTGCTGTTTAGCAAAGTGATTCAGCTATATATATATATATATATATACACACATTCTTTTTCATACTCTCTTCCATTATGGTTTATCAGAGGGTATTGAATATAGTTCCCTGTGCAATACAGTAGGGCCTTGTTGATTATCCATCCTGTATGCAATCATCAGAACGTCCAAAGGGACAGCAGTGACCTGACCAGCATTGCCACGGTCAGTGGAAACCTTGTCTGGGTGGTGAGCTCGTGAAGAAATGGAAGATAGCGCACAGCCCTGTTCTCCATACATCCCCATGCTTTCAGTCTGGGCAGGAATGCTCTGTTTTGGTGTTATGTTGATAACCCACAATGTGAACTGCCTTTAGAATCCCCAAGTTCATGACATAAAATGATATTTAGTAACTATGTATTAGCTATATAATTTTCAGACATATGAATATATTTATACAATTCCACATCAGCTTAGCTTTTAAGATTTATTTCACTTAATAGAAATGTACATTTTTACCTTTGGACTTCCTGATGGCTCAGCAGGTAAAGAATCTGCCTGCGGTGCAGAAGACACAGGAGACTCTCCAGGCTGGGAAGGTCCCCTGGAGGAGGAAATGGCAACCTGCTCCAGTATTCTTTCCTGGACAATCCCACAGACAGAGGAGCCTGGCGGGCTACAGTCCATGGGGTCATGAAGAGTCGGACATGACTGAGTGACTAAGCGCTATTATTACCTTCTCTTTTAAAAAAGGGGAGAGGGCAAGGAAAAAGAGAAAATGGGCCAACGAAACAATTGCATGCATCCATGGTTGCAATTTGCAATCTTTAATTTCTGAGTAGAAATGAAATCCTAATATAATTGTTAACAGGTATTTCAGTCTGCCAACCACATAAAAACAGGCCGTCTGTCACCTGGATAGTCTGTTACTATTCCTTTCTTTTTTCCTTTTATTTTTGGCTGTGCTGAGTCTTTGTTGCTTTGGGTAGGTTTTCTTTAGTTGCAGCAGTGGAAGCTGCTCCTCAGTGTGGTGCGTGGGCTTCTCATTGCAGTGGCTTCTCTTGTGGAGCACAGGCTCTAGGGTGTGTGGGCCTGGAGGTTGTGGTTCCCAGTCTCTAGAGCTCGGGCTCAGTGGTTGTGGCACATGGGCTTAGTTGCTCCTTGGCACGTGGAATCTTCCCAGACCAGGGATCGAACCCATGTCCCCTGTATTGGGAAGCGAATTCTTATCCACTGTGCCACCAGGGAAGTTCTGTTACTATTTCCTAACTAAGCTCTATCATTTCCAGTTTATTATTGTTGATAACAATGTTCTTGTTTCTTGACCTGCAGGTATTTGATCAGCAGTGGAAAGGCAGTCTCTTTCAGCAGGTCCTGGCGGGGATTGGCCGTGGCCTGGAGGCACTGAGGACTCAGTCTGGGGAGGGGAGCCAGCCCTGGAAGGTGGCCAGGGCTCTGCAGGCCGCTCTCCTCCTCCTGAATGACAGCATGGCAGCAGATGGTCCCAAAGGCAGCCACACACCTACCAGGATGTAAGGCACTTTTTCCTGTTTGGTTGTCGATGAGGTTTGACACATCCAGTTTTAAAGAGTGCATGACTCTTAGGATGTGTTTTGTGCAACCCCAATTAGACAACAAAGGGTAGTTAGCAACTGCAAAGTGTGAGGCTTGTATTGTGGACCCTGGTAGGACTGTAGCAATTTATGTGCCTGTTCAGGTTTTAAAAACAACCAATGAGGGTACAATGTTTGAGGAGGTTTTCAGATTCTCGACCTTTTAGGTCTTGTGTCTTTGATATTTGTTTAAAAATGAACAAAAATATTTTAAAGGTCCTTTCCTGTAAGGAAGTACCTATTTTCTTATTTATTTATAACTTTTTGTGTAGTTGAAATGTTTACATGAGGTCCAGAAATATTTCAGAAGTAGGAAAGGTGGGTCACGTGTTTTCGTGTTTAAGATACTGAAAGCAGCACTCACTCACGTGGAGGAGGGAGGAGTCTAGAGCGACATGGGGTCTGTTTCTTCAGACTTCATGTTTCTTCAGTGATTTGATGAATCTTGTATTGTTCAGTGGCTGAGTCATGTCTGACTCTTTGCGACCCCGTGGACTGCAGCATGTCAGGCTTCCTTGTCCTTCACCATCTCCTGGAGCTCGCTCAAGCTTGTCCATTGAGTTGGTGATGCCATCCAACTACTAAACTCCTAAAGTTAGGGCTTTCCTTTGAATAGAACAAAACTCGAGTGGTTGCCCGGGGCATGTGGGTGCCGTGGTGAGGCTTCCCACAGGAGGGAGGTGGGGCACCACAGGAGGGGTCAGCACACAGCCCTGTTCTCCATACATCCCCATGCTTTCAGTCTGGGCAGGAATGCTCTGTTTTGGTGTTATGTTGATAACCCACAATGTGAACTGCCTTTAGAATCCCCAAGTTCATGACATAAAATGATATTTAGTAACTATGTATTAGCTATATAATTTTCAGACATATGAATATATTTATACAATTCCACATCAGCTTAGCTTTTAAGATTTATTTCACTTAATAGAAATGTACATTTTTACCTTTGGACTTCCTGATGGCTCAGCAGGTAAAGAATCTGCCTGCGGTGCAGAAGACACAGGAGACTCTCCAGGCTGGGAAGGTCCCCTGGAGGAGGAAATGGCAACCTGCTCCAGTATTCTTTCCTGGACAATCCCACAGACAGAGGAGCCTGGCGGGCTACAGTCCATGGGGTCATGAAGAGTCGGACATGACTGAGTGACTAAGCGCTATTATTACCTTCTCTTTTAAAAAAGGGGAGAGGGCAAGGAAAAAGAGAAAATGGGCCAACGAAACAATTGCATGCATCCATGGTTGCAATTTGCAATCTTTAATTTCTGAGTAGAAATGAAATCCTAATATAATTGTTAACAGGTATTTCAGTCTGCCAACCACATAAAAACAGGCCGTCTGTCACCTGGATAGTCTGTTACTATTCCTTTCTTTTTTCCTTTTATTTTTGGCTGTGCTGAGTCTTTGTTGCTTTGGGTAGGTTTTCTTTAGTTGCAGCAGTGGAAGCTGCTCCTCAGTGTGGTGCGTGGGCTTCTCATTGCAGTGGCTTCTCTTGTGGAGCACAGGCTCTAGGGTGTGTGGGCCTGGAGGTTGTGGTTCCCAGTCTCTAGAGCTCGGGCTCAGTGGTTGTGGCACATGGGCTTAGTTGCTCCTTGGCACGTGGAATCTTCCCAGACCAGGGATCGAACCCATGTCCCCTGTATTGGGAAGCGAATTCTTATCCACTGTGCCACCAGGGAAGTTCTGTTACTATTTCCTAACTAAGCTCTATCATTTCCAGTTTATTATTGTTGATAACAATGTTCTTGTTTCTTGACCTGCAGGTATTTGATCAGCAGTGGAAAGGCAGTCTCTTTCAGCAGGTCCTGGCGGGGATTGGCCGTGGCCTGGAGGCACTGAGGACTCAGTCTGGGGAGGGGAGCCAGCCCTGGAAGGTGGCCAGGGCTCTGCAGGCCGCTCTCCTCCTCCTGAATGACAGCATGGCAGCAGATGGTCCCAAAGGCAGCCACACACCTACCAGGATGTAAGGCACTTTTTCCTGTTTGGTTGTCGATGAGGTTTGACACATCCAGTTTTAAAGAGTGCATGACTCTTAGGATGTGTTTTGTGCAACCCCAATTAGACAACAAAGGGTAGTTAGCAACTGCAAAGTGTGAGGCTTGTATTGTGGACCCTGGTAGGACTGCAGCAATTTATGTGCCTGTTCAGGTTTTAAAAACAACCAATGAGGGTACAATGTTTGAGGAGGTTTTCAGATTCTCGACCTTTTAGGTCTTGTGTCTTTGATATTTGTTTAAAAATGAACAAAAATATTTTAAAGGTCCTTTCCTGTAAGGAAGTATCTATTTTCTTATTTATTTATAACTTTTTGTGTAGTTGAAATGTTTACATGAGGTCCAGAAATATTTCAGAAGTAGGAAAGGTGGGTCACGTGTTTTCGTGTTTAAGATACTGAAAGCAGCACTCACTCACGTGGAGGAGGGAGGAGTCTAGAGCGACATGGGGTCTGTTTCTTCAGACTTCATGTTTCTTCAGTGATTTGATGAATCTTGTATTGTTCAGTGGCTGAGTCATGTCTGACTCTTTGCGACCCCGTGGACTGCAGCATGTCAGGCTTCCTTGTCCTTCACCATCTCCTGGAGCTCGCTCAAGCTTGTCCATTGAGTTGGTGATGCCATCCAACTACTAAACTCCTAAAGTTAGGGCTTTCCTTTGAATAGAACAAAACTCGAGTGGTTGCCCGGGGCATGTGGGTGCCGTGGTGAGGCTTCCCACAGGAGGGAGGTGGGGCACCACAGGAGGGGTCAGCCAGCCGCAGACACTTGCCTGATTAGCTGGAGAAAGCATGAGACACACGGCCCTGTCTCATGAGAGCTGCACATACCGGACACGAACAAGGGCACTAAAAACTTCCCTGCTTGGCTGTCTACTTTGAAGCTGTTTAAAAATAGCACCTCTGTTACTGAATGCACATCAGTAGAGACACTGCCCTGGGTTACCTTGGCAATCCTGCCGACTTCCAGCATGTCCTGGCACTTCCGCCCAGGGTCCTGCATGGATTGTGATGGACCACAGTGTTGGGGGCCCCAGGAGCCCTGCCCCTGCTCTTGGCTTCTCAGGGATTCAGGGCATCAGTGACCACATTGTGCTCTGAGTACTGAGCCCACTCGGCAGGCATCCTCCTGAGTGACACTGAGTTGGAGGAACGTGACTTGCCCGCGGTCATCCTGTCAGGCCCTGTTTTGGAAGCCACCTAACAGGGTGCAGAGGTCTGGTCCAAGCTAGACAGGCCTGGACTCCACCACACACCATCTGGACACTGAAATACTCTTAAAATACACTTCTGTGCAGAACTTTTTCTAATAACTCAGGTTTCATGCAAATGTCTTTAAATCTCACCTGGAATTTCATCCTAGCCCTTGTCTCTCCTACCCACTACTCAGAATAAACTTTTCTGTTTTGGGGTAAGAGAGTGTTTAATCCATGTTCAGCCTAAAAGAATCCCTGAATTGGAGGATTCAGGGGATGCGATCTATCAGGAGCTTGGTTATTGGTGTCTGTGGGGACTTGAGATCCTGAAGCCGTGGGGGGTTCTCCTGTGAGCGGGATTTTATTTCCCAAGGAGGCCGGTGAACTGCTTTCCATCGGGTTTCATTTGTGTATTTCCGCCCGCAGATTACTGTATATGCAGAGACTGCAGCGCGTCCTCCGGAAGCTGCCCCCGGGGCCAGCCCTGACGAGACTGCTCCAGCTAGAGGGGGCTCTCAGGAACGCAGTGGCCCAGGATCTACACCTCGTCCGAGGTAACTAGCGCCAGGTTTATTTGTCCACATTGCACATCGGGGCAAATGTGAGCGCAGGGAGGGCAGACTCCAAGCCGCCTGACGCCTGTCGGGTTTGCAGGTGAGGTGCAGGCGTGGAGTACATAGTTGCCCGAGGTGCTTCAGACCTAGCACGTGCAGGCTGAATAAACGGCTTGTCGCCTTGGAGATCACACCCTGCTGCCCCCTGTCAGCCTCCCTGGGGCCTGGACGGGCTCCTTCCTGGGACCAGGTCTGCTGAGCCATCCGCTCCCATCCCCGGTGCTTGGGCGGGACTGATGCTCGCACCCGTCCTGTCTTCCCTCCCCACGCCCCTGGGCTGAAGGGCTTGTCCCCCTCGTCTGCTCAGCACCTTTCCCTGACTGAGAGCGCGACTGTGGTCCCAGGAGGTGGCCGTGTGCTTTGGGCACTCAGGGTTCTGTCCCTTCTCATGGTGGAGGGGGAGCGAGGTGGCTGACGGAACCTCTCCTTGTGAGTCTTCAGAAAGAGGAGCTAGAATCGTGGGGACTTTCTCAGCTCCCTCTTGAGGGAGACAGGAATGTCTGACCGCAGGTCTGGGTGCTGACACGCCTGCTTCCAGGGGTCAGTCTGTTATTTCACGGCCACGTGTTGAGTCAGGCACGGAGCAGCCCCAGGGGCTGAACAGTAACCCGTCTGTCTGTCCTTCAGAAATCTTCATTTGCCTTGAGGCATCTGCCAACAGCTCTAGATCCCATGGACCTGGCCAGTCGAAACTGGAAAAGGACGTGCTTTTTAAGGAATTACAGCAGGTAAAACACAGCAAAGAATCCTGAATAAACAACTTGGCCAGAACACTCGAGCAGCTCAGGTGGTATTTCATTTTGCTCCTGCTTTGCTACCAAACTAAAGAGAATAGTAGGCAGTTTTTATGCTTTTTTTTTTTGGCCATATTGTGTGGTATGTGGAACTTCCTCAACCAGGGATCGAATCTGTGTCCCCTGCATTGGCAGGCTGATTCTTATCACTGGACCGCCAGGGAAGTCCTGGTAGGCAATTTTTGAGGAACTTTGTTTTCTCTTGTAAGTCTGGCCCCTGTTTGTGGCCTCTGGCTCAGAAACTGTCTCACATTGCTCTCCCTGGCTCTGTTTGTCTTAGTTGCTGATGAATAAGAATGCCACTTCTCTCTGTCTTGGTGGGTGTTTGTCGGAGACGGGAGTTCCCCTGCGTCCCAGGGTGGCTGGCGTCCAGGAGGCCCTCGGGGGACTGACCTGTGGTCCTCTCCCCTCCAGCGAGGCCAGCGCTTTGCACAAACTGCTTGGGTCCGTGCAGGACGCTGTGAGTATCCACCATCTGGCCTCTTCCGGGCTCTGGGGACTCATTCCTGAGGTAGATTCACTGAAGATGTCCTTCTTGGAGCTGTAGTTTTATAAGGCAGCTGTTGATGTCGTCGAGCCCTAGCTGCCCCGGGACCCCAGCCCTTGTCTGACCGCCTTAGGAGGCTGTGTGCCCTACCTGGCCAAAATCTAGGTGATGTTGAATGGGTCTCCCCAAGAGCACCCAGGACTGTCCCCAGGTCACGTCTGCTTCCCTGTGTCCAGGTTCCCGGTCCGGCTCCATTTCCAGCTGCAGATGCTGCAGCGGGTGGAGCCGTGTCCTGAGGTCAGTCAGCGGGGGGCCGAGTTGTAGCTCCAGTGGGTGGAGGCCTTGGTGGGCACGTGCCCTCCCTACATCGTGCCTAGGACCCGGGGCTGACTTCCCCCAGTGTCTAAGTGTGCGAAGTGTGCCCCATTAGCGAAAAGGACCATGTCAAGTCCAGCCCACATTTTTTCTACTGAACACTGTCCTGTCTGCCCAGTCATGTCCAATTCTTTGTGACCCCATGAACTATAGCCCACCAGGCTCCTCTGTCCATAGGATTCTCCAGGCAAAAATACTGGAGTGAGCTGCCATTCCGTTTTCTCCAGGTTATCTTCCCGACCCATGGATCAAACCTGGGTCCCCCGCATTGCAGGCAAATTCTTTACTTTCTGAGCCACCAGGGAAGCCCTGCTGAACGCCGGAAGTTATTTTAACGTTCATCCTTTTGTATTGATGGTTCATCTCACTTTCAGCATTTCCTGTTTCATGTTTATCTTCTTTCATTAAACCATGAAGTAGAATCAGTGAAAAGATGAGACTAGTGAACTCTAGGAGTAGCAGTAATGTAGTTACTCAGTCATGTCTGACTCTGTGCGACGCCTTGGTCTGTAGCCTGGCAGGCTCCTCTGTCCATGGGATTTTCCAGGCAGCAACACTGGAGTGGGTAGCCGTCCCCTTCTCCAGGAGATCTTCCCAACCTGGGGATTGAAGCTGGGTCTCCCGTGTTACAGGCAGATTCTTCACCGTCTGAGCCACCAGGGCAGCGTGTCAGTCCAGCGTTTTCTCCGTGTCAGCTGTGAGGGGTCGTGGGTGGGAGGGTGCATGCTGGCCTGACTGAGGAGGGTGGGGTGCGTCCTCCCGGATGAGTGTATGAGCTCTTAAGGAGGCTGGGGACTGGAAGCAAGGAGAACTCGGGGAGAGTGCTGGCCAGAGGGAAGGGGTGTGCAGGCACGGAGGCCATCACCTGTTGGCACAGCCGTTTTTCTGCTCTCGGTTTTTACACTCTTTCCCGACAGAAAGCCCACCCACGTTTCTCTGTATCTGTAAGGCCTATGTCGTGGCGCCCACGGGTTCCCAGGTGGCTCAGTGGTAAGGAGCCTGCCTGCCAATACAGGGGACTCAGAGTCCATCCCTGGGTCAGGAAGATCCCCTGGAGAAGGGAATGGCTACGCCACTCCAGGATTCTTACCTGGAGAATTCTGTGGATGGAGGAGCCTGGCAGGCACGGAGTTGCACATGGAGTCAATAGCGCCAGCACCTGCTGGTGCCGTGAGCCCGTTATATTTCTATATTTATGTACACGTGATAGGGTTTCTGGTGGGGCTTAGGCTGTGTGTCACTGTCGGACCCCCAGGGTGCAGCAGGTGGTTCTGATGTCCCCCCAGACGCCTCTCTTGTAGCTGCGGGGGTCTGGGGGGTAGCTGGAACATGGGTTGGGGCGGCTGTCTCCTCCAAGTGCCAGGCTCCCTCTGCTCCTTGTGGCCTCTTCATGTGGCCCCCAGCAGGGCGGCCACACTTCTCCTGTGGCAGCCTGGGATCCCAGGCAAGAGAGTGGGGCTGGGAGCCGATGTCCTCAGAGAGGGTGGGGCCAGAAGGGGCGTGTCCTTCTGCTCTGCCCTGGTTAAACGTGGGTCCCAGCCCAGCCTCGATGAGCTGCAGGGAGCGGTTACAGGGCTGTGATGTTTGGAAGTCTGCTCCACTGGGATCACATGGGCAACAAGCCAGTATAGACGGGCTTGAAGAGTAGGTGCTCTCTGGTTGATGTCTGCCTGAGGCTGAATTTGGGGTTTGTTCAAGTGAACAGAGACACAAGTCCAGGACGCAGTGGTCCCAACTCTTCGTGGTGCAGTTCAAAGGGACCCGCTGCTGAGTGAGCACAGGGCGAGGCGGCATCATAATTGCCCAAGTTTAATCACTTCACGGACCACAAGCCATGCTGTCTCTGCCTTCACAGAGTCATCTTTTGCAAGCAGTCATTGCTGGGCGCACAGGTATGCCAGTTTCAATACCAGAAGACGCCCTGGACTGGCAGGATCTGGGGACGCAGCTGCGGGAAGCGAGCCTGCCCTGCACCCAGCTCCTGCGGCTACTGAGAGCTGATGTCTCCGCTGATGACTGTGCGGACCAGCTTTTCTCCACAGTGTAAGTAGTAGCTGTTAGGTGGGAAACATCTGCACAATTGAAAACTGAAGGGATTCCCGTGGCTTCTTCTATACGAGCAATAGGTCAGCATGGCATATTCTACTTATAAATAAATAGTCAATTTTTTTTTCTATTTTTAAAAATATTAGCTTTTTTGGTACTATTGGAAAGCATCTACAAGACATAAAATAGTAAACAGTCCCTTTTAACCGTTGGCTTAATCTTTCACAGGAAATCTAGAACCCTTATTTAGTCCAAGGAGCTTTATTTATTTAAGAAAAAAATATATATGTTTTTGGCAGTGTTGGGTCTTAGTTGAGGTGAGAGGGCTTAAAGTTGCCTTGGGGCATGTAGGATCTTAGCTCCCCGACCAGGGTTTAAACCTACATCCCCTGCACTGGAAGGCAGATTCTTAACCACTAGCCCACCAGGGAGGTTCCCCAAGGTGCTGTTTATCATGTCACCAAGGATACTAGCATGAACTTCCTGCAAGTTGCTTTCAAAGGAGCTGTGCTTCTCTAGAAAATCTGCCTTGTTTTTATTTTCTCAAACCATGGATTATACGTGTAATGAATTTCCATTCTCCTCAGCTGGTAGGATGTTCACAGTCAAATATGTCAAATAGGAAATGTATTTTTTGTAACTCAGAACTCGCTTCATGTCGTATCCTTTAATTTCCCACTTTCTCCTCTCTTGGTTAGTTGTCTTATGTTTTATGCATTTCCATAAAATAATTTTTCCTTATTTTGCAAATCAGGATCGGAATGTTCATAAATAAAAAAACGATTTCAAAGGTTCTAATTTCCTATATAACCGGACTGCCAGACATTTGTATATATTTGTATTTAGATGAGGTTTAATAAGACCTTCTGGAAAAGCATTATTAAAATTTGTTTTTTTTCTGGATTGGTTTTAATTGCAGGATGTATCATACACTTGAGAAAGCACAGTCATTCCTGGAACAAACACACTTCTGGAAAGCCTTCATGGGGTTTATTAGGAAGACTTGTGAAGTGGCTCGAAATGTGAATAAGCAGGAGGGTATCCAGAGCAGTTCACTGGGTAAGTCAGCGCTCTCGACTTCAGCCATGTGGGTGTTTTCCGCATTCACTGTGGCAGCACAGCTTCCTCAGAGACGAGCAATCCGGCCGAGGGGAGGGGGCTGACAGCGGGGGCTTGCGAGCACAGGCACACGGAGCTTTACTCTCTCAGTGATAACAAGACTGACCACAGGTCCCAGCGCAGTGACTGCTTCCACTTGAAACCGGCCCACTTTGGCCCATAAATTCTTATCTGTACAGACTCATCGTAGCCCAGCCTCTGGAAGTCGGGATGCTCTGTGTGCAGTGCCACCTCCTTGGGCAGTGTGCCTGTCACAAGTACCCGTGGCAAGTAGACTCCCCTCTCTCCTTACCAGTCTCAAAGCCAGAAGCCCCTTAAAGTGCGAACTTTACAACTTGCAGCCACAGAACTCACAGAGAATCCTACTGCTCTCCGAGAGGCTTTGTTTTTAGGGAAGATGCTGGCAGGGAGACGCCTCCATCTCTGCGTCAGCCTCTTCTGGGTCTAGAGCCGGTGGCGTGCTTCCATCTACCTTGGGAACCACGTGCCCTGGTTCCCCTGTGTTACGCAGGCTCTGGTCCCGTGCGGTCATCAGCATCTCCTTGGAGCCCCTGTGTCTTGAGCCTGGGGATTGGGGCCTGGGGACAACAGTTTCCTGTTCCTTTTCTGTGGCCGTGTCCATCTAACACTCCTTCCTTCCTCCTCAAACTGATCTGAGGGGCTGCTCGAGACCCCATGTCTCTGGTTCTCGGTATCAGACTCGCCAGCCGTGAGAGGGGTCCCTGCATTCCCTGTTGTTCCTCTCCAGGCTCTGTACCCGATATGCAAGCTGGGTCCACGTGGCTTCTCCAGGGGGTTGGCTGTGTTCTTCTGTGTTGGGTGCCCATTGCTACACGCTGGGCTTCCCTGGTGGCTCAGTGTAAAGAATCCGCCTGCCCATGCAGGAGACATGGGTTCAGTCCCTGGGTCGGGAAGATCCCCTGAGAAGGAAATGGCAACCCTCTTCAGTATTCTTGCCTGGGAAGTCCCACGGACAGAGAAGCCTGGCAGGCTACAGTCCATGGGGTCACACAGAGTCAGACATGACTTAGCTACTAAAAAACAACAACCTACATGTTAACTTCCTGCTTCAACACCTTGTCCTCCTTTTCATCACATATTTCTGCGCAGTTCTACCATTTCCAGAAACACAGGCTACAAACATTCACCATCAGCCAGAGGCCTAGGTTCAGAAGTCTCTAGTATTGATAATCACACACAATCCTCATGGCAACTTATGAGTTGGGTATAACTTCATTCCAGAGCTCATGCAGATTACATTCCTGGAGGACGTCACAAAACTACCAAGTGTCAAATCCAGGAATCCTCTCTGTGGTGCCCGCAAGCTTGACCAGTTGCTTCCCTTTGGAGGGATCCTTGCTGGGGCTTAACTCTGCCTAAACATGCTGCATTGCAGAAATACAGCCTCCTCTGACAAAGAACTAAGTTTTGTTGGTTTCTGCTGTATGTTTTTTTTCCTATTTCACTAATCTCTTTGTTTGGTCTTTATTTCCTTCCTTCTAGTAAATTTAGCTTGATGTTCTTTTTCTAGATTTTTGATTCTCAGATTTTCCTTTCTAATATATGCTTTTAGGACTGTACATTTTCCCCTATGCAAAGTTCTGCATATATTCCACACATGTTGATACATCATGTTTTACATCAGACCTGCAAATCTTTCTATATTGAACACACTCAGATTTTAAGGCTTTGGGTAGTGAATGTGTTGTCAGGCAGTTTTGATGGTCACATGGAAACGTTATTTGATTAATAATGGTCAAGGGAAGTTAGTGGCTCTGGGCCCTTTCCTGACTGTGTTGGATGAGTTACACACTCCTGATTCACGTATATCTTTGCTACTCAAAGTGTTATCCCTGGACCAGTGGCATCAGCACCGTCTGAGACCCCATCTCACACGTACTGAATCAGAGTGTGAACCTCAAAACAACATAGTACTAGGACAAAGCCTCTTGGTCAGCGTTCATCTTTAGGTTACACGTTCCATGTTTCCCTTCCTCCAGTAGGAAACAAAGCCAACTGCATATGGTAAGAATTTGCTATTTATCTTTAATGGTTCAGTTCAGTTCAGTCATTCCGTCGTGTCTGACTCTTTGCGACCCCATTGACTGCAGCACGCCAGGCCTGCCTGTCCATCATCAACTCCTGGAGTCCACCCAAACCCACGTCCATTGAGTCGGTGATGCCATCCTCTGTCATCCCCTTCTCCTCCTGCCCTCAATCTTTCCCAGCATCGGGGTCTTCTCAAATGAGTCAGCTCTTTGCATCAGGTGGCCAAAGTATTGGACTTTCAGCTATAATAGAGATACTAACCAAGTGTTCTAATAACTGGATTCTGCTGTAAGTATTTAAACTGTGGACTGCAGGCAGTTTTGCAGGCAGATGGAGTTGGGAGCAAACCCTGTTTGTAATACAGACTTTACTGAGTGAGTTATTGGCCTCCCATTGCAATTAGTTTTCTCCTTGGTGACATAGAAATTATACGGTCTACTTTACTGGGTCCTTATGAGGATTAAGCAAGCTAATGTACATAAAATGCCTAGTGCAGTACTTCTAGGCAGTTGCCATAGATGCTCGTTCCTTTTTCTCCCCACAAAAATGATGCCAGAGTAATAATGTACCACAAACAGTGGCCGTGGAATTTACTTTAGTGGATTCTGTTTTTTCTTTTGTTTAAAAAAGTTATACCATACAGACTGGTTTTTCTCATAGCATTTGCTTTAAAAAAATCTGATATTAATCATATACACCTGTGCTCTTTTTCGAGATTGTTACCATCTTTTTCCCCATCTTAAACACTTATAAAATTATATATACATAAGCCAATCTA
Organism: Cephalophus harveyi; assembly: GCA_006410635.1. Classification (NCBI taxonomy): domain Eukaryota; kingdom Metazoa; phylum Chordata; class Mammalia; order Artiodactyla; family Bovidae; genus Cephalophus; species Cephalophus harveyi. The sequence goes on from SJYT01021301.1 coordinate 346,982, forward strand.
TTGCAGTGGGAACTCAGTGAAGCATAAAAACTGCAAGTTTTATGTAAATTTTGCCTCTGAAATAGGTGCTAGAGAGGTTAAATTACTTGCCTTAAATGAGAAGGGTTTCTTTTTAAAAATTAGCTTTATTGAAATATAATTGCTCAACAGATCACACATGTTTACATCATGGCATCTGGTCCCATCACTTCATGCGAAGTAGATGGGGAAACAGTGGAAACAGTGTCAGACTTTATTTTTTTGGGCTCCAAAATCACTGCAGATGGTGATTGCATCCATGAAATTAAAAGATGCTTACTCCTTGGAAGGAAAGTTATGACCAACCAAGACAGCATATTCAAAAGCAGAGACATTACTTTGCCAACAAAGGTCTGTCTAGTCAGGCCTATAGTTTTTCCAGTGGTCATGTATGGATGTGAGTTGAACTGTGAAGAAAGCTGAGCACCGAAGAATTGATGCTTTTGAACTGTGGTGTTGGAGAAGACTTTTGAGAGTCCCTTGGACTGCAAGGAGATCCAACCAGTCCATTCTGAAGGAGATCAGCCCTGGGTGTTCACTGGAAGGACTGATGCTAAAGCTGAAACTCTAATACTTTGGCCACCTCCTGCGAAGAGTTGACTCATTGGAAAAGACTGATGGGGGGATTGGGGGCAGGAGGAGAAGGGGATGACAGAGGATGAGATGGCTGGATGGCATCACCGACTCAATGGACATGAGTTTGAGTGAACTCCGGGAGCTGGTGATAGACAGGGAGGCCTGGCGTGCTGCGATTCATGGAGTTGCAAAGAGTCAGACATGACTGAGTGACTGAACTGAGCTGAACAACAGATCTCACATGTTTAGATATACTATTTATTGGGTTCTGACATGTGTGTGTGTGTATCCATGAAGCTATCATTATAGTTAAGACAGGGTTGTGCCCCCCTCTTCCCAGTGTTAATTCCAGCCCCGACTCCTGTCCCCAGGCAACCACTGATCTGCCCTTGGTTGCCATCAACTAGTTTTTTCCTTTTCTAGAAATATATATAAATGGAATTATATAGTGTGTTCTCTGACATCTTTTTACTTACTGTCATTAATTAAAACTAATTAGCTTTGGCTTCATTCATGAGGTGGTACGCGCACTCTTGACTGCTGAGTGTGGATACATCACAGATTGTTTATCCATTCATATGATTTACAATTTGGGATGATTCCTGTTTTTGGCTACTGAAAATAAAGTTTTTTATGGAAATATGTTTTTTTCCCCTCTAGAAGCAAAATGGCTGGATTATATGGCACATGCATGCCTAACTTAAAAAAAAACTGACAAGCTGTTTTTCTTTTTTTGTTTGTTTGTTTGTTTTATTTTTTGACAAGCTGTTTTTCAAGGTTGTACATTTTGCAGTTTCAACCAGCACCCTTTCTACCAGAGAGTTCTGATCCTGCCACATCCTCACCAGCATTTGGTGTGGTCAGTTTAGAAACTTTTAGCCATTCTGGTAGGTGTGGTATCTCATTATGGATTTCATTCGCATTTATGACTAGTGATTTGAACAGCTATCTTGTCATGTGCTTACGTATCCTCTGTGCATCGTTAGTGATGAATTGTCTATTCACGTCATTTCCCCAGTTTTAAAATTAGGCTGTAAGTTTCTTTATTGTTGAGTCTGAAATTTCCTTGTAAAGGTAAGATATAGAAGCCTTTTATCACATATGTCTGTTGCTAATATTTTCTCCTACTCTCAAGCCTGTCTTTCCACTTTTCTCAACAGTGTCATCCAGGAGCAAAACGTTTGATTTTGATCAAGTTCTTCTTATCTTTTTCTTTTTTCCCCAGTGGATCAGGCTTTTGGTATTGTAGCTGAGAAGTTTTGCTAACTCTCGAGGTCACAGAGATTTTTGAGCTATGTTTTCCTCTAGAAGGTTAATAGCCTTAGGTTTTAAACAAGGTCTATGGTGCATTCTGAGTTAATTTTTATACATGATGTAGGTGTATATCAGATTTTATTATTTTTTGCACATGGAGATCCAATTGCTCCAGAAAAATTTATTGTGACAGTTCTTCTCTCTCCACTGACTACATTTGCACTGTTGTTAAATACATTGTGCAAATTCATGGGTCTTTCTCTGCACTGTTTTATCTGTTCCAGTCATCTCTACACCAGTATCACCTGATCTTGATTATTGTAGTTTAATGGTAAATCCTAAGGTCAAGTGGTGTAAGCTTTCCAACTGCGTTTTCTTAAAAAAAAGTTTTAGCTATTCCAAGTCATTTGCAGTTTCCAATCTGAATGCTTGTCAGATTCTCAGAATCCTGCTAGAATTTTTTAATTGGATTGAATTGAATCTATGGGTAAATTTAAGGGAGAATGACATTTTTCTGGTAATAATGAGTCTCCTGACTCATGAACATAGAGTATCTCTATTTATTTGTGTGAACTTTACTTTCTCTTAACAACTTGTAGTTTTTCACTGTAGTTGTCATAATATTTAATGTTTTTATGTCACTGAAATGCTAATAAAATATATATATATATATATATATCTATATAATGTTAAATCAACTTTGTATAAGTGGGATAAATCCCAACTGGAAAGGCATAAATCTTTTTTGTATATTATTGAATTCAATGTGCTAAAATTTTATTTAACACTTTACATTTGTGCTATGAGAGATATTAGGCTGTAGCTTTGCTTTCTTTTAATATCTTTATCTTATTGTGTTATCAGAATGATCCTGGCCTAATGAGTTGAAAAGTATTTTCCCCTTTTTAGTTTTTTGGAAGAGTTTGTGTATTTTTTCTCCCTTAAACATTTGGTATATTTCACTAGTGAAGCCATCTGGGCCTTTTGCTTTCTTTGTAGGACGATTTTAAGCTAAAAATTCAATTTATTTAGTAGCTAAAGGCCATTCAGATGGTCTATTTCTTCTTGCATGGGCTTTGGTAGATTGTGTCTTTAAGGAATTTTTCTCTTTCATCTGAAGTGTCTAATTTAGTGTTATATGTTTTTTATAACACAGCTGACCCTTGAACATCATGGGTTTGTACTGCACTGGTTCACTTGTGAGTGGATGTTTTTCAGTAGAAAATGCTACGGTGCCTTGTGATTCGCAGTGGGTTGAATCTGCAGATATGGGGGATGTGATCTGGAGGGCTAACTACACATGATACATGGATTTTCCACCTTGTGGAGGGCTAGTACCCTGATTCCCATGTTGCTCTCTGAATGTTAGAGAATCTGTAAAGTCTTTGCCTCTCTCACACCCTTATCAGTAATGTATGCCTTTCTTTTTGATTGATCCCTCTGTCAGAGGTTTGTCAGTGTTACTGATCTCAAACAAGAAGCCTTTGGTTCTGTTCATTTTCTACTCATTGTTTTTCTTTTTCTTATTTCCTCAGTTCCTACCTTGATCTTTATTATTTTCTTTTTTCTACTTACTGGAAGTTTAAATGACTCTTCATTTCTCTTTTCTTAACTTGGAAACTGAGATCTTTATTTTTTTCCAGTACAGGAACTTAATGGTATAAATTTCTTCCTAAGTACATTTTCTTGGATGGCATCTCACAAATATTAGTATCCTGTACTTACATTTTCATAAAAATTTAAAGTGCTTTTTAACTTACCTTTTGATTTCTTTTTGACCTGTAAGCTGTTTTCCAGGTTTATTGATGTCATTAATTTCTCTTTTTTTAAATTATGAAAGTATGATGACACATTTATAGGAAACTTGGAAAATACAGAAGAAAGTTCTACTATATTACAACTATCTATTAAGATTTTAGTTGAAGTTTCAACATCAAACTCTCAGAAATTAATAGGCTGAATAGACAGAAAAGTAGAAGGATATTGTAGACCTGAAAAGCTCTATGAACCAATTCAACAAAATTAAGATTTATACAATTTTCACACAACAGTAGGATATAAATTCTATTCAATTTCTCATAGACTATAAACTGGAGAAAGAAATGGCAACCTACTCCAGTATTCTTGCCTGGAGAATCCCAGGGATGGGGGAGCCTGACGGGCTGCTGTCTATGGGGTCACACAGAGTCGGACACGACTGAAGGGACTTAGCAGCAGCAGCATAAACTAGGATATACTGGAACATATCCAGGGACATAAAACAAGGTGCAAAAATTCATAGTCTAAAGGTATTGAGATCATATAGAGTCTATTCTCTAATCACTGTGGAATTATGTTAGAAATCTATATCAAACATCAATAAAGTTAAAAAACTGAAAAAACACAGAAGGTGATTGCAGAGGAAAATGCATTTAAATGAGAAATTATTATCAAAATGAGAAATTAATATCAAAGATTATGTCATTGATTTCCAATTTAGTTAATCCATGAGCATTCATTCCAACTGTGTTTTCTTAAAAAAAAGTTTTAGCTATTCCAAGTCATTTGCAGTTTCCAATCTGAATGCTTGTCAGATTCTCAGAATCCTGCTAGAATTTTTTAATTGGATTGAATTGAATCTATGGGTAAATTTAAGGGAGAATGACATTTTTCTGGTAATAATGAGTCTCCTGACTCATGAACATAGAGTATCTCTATTTATTTGTGTGAACTTTACTTTCTCTTAACAACTTGTAGTTTTTCACTGTAGTTGTCATAATATTTAATGTTTTTATGTCACTGAAATGCTAATAAAATATATATATATATATATATATATATATATAATGTTAAATCAACTTTGTATAAGTGGGATAAATCCCAACTGGAAAGGCATAAATCTTTTTTGTATATTATTGAATTCAATGTGCTAAAATTTTATTTAACACTTTACATTTGTGCTATGAGAGATATTAGGCTGTAGCTTTGCTTTCTTTTAATATCTTTATCTTATTGTGTTATCAGAATGATCCTGGCCTAATGAGTTGAAAAGTATTTTCCCCTTTTTAGTTTTTTGGAAGAGTTTGTGTATTTTTTCTCCCTTAAACATTTGATATATTTCACTAGTGAAGCCATCTGGGCCTTTTGCTTTCTTTGTAGGACGATTTTAAGCTAAAAATTCAATTTATTTAGTAGCTAAAGGCCATTCAGATGGTCTATTTCTTCTTGCATGGGCTTTGGTAGATTGTGTCTTTAAGGAATTTTTCTCTTTCATCTGAAGTGTCTAATTTAGTGTTATATGTTTTTTATAACACAGCTGACCCTTGAACATCATGGGTTTGTACTGCACTGGTTCACTTGTGAGTGGATGTTTTTCAGTAGAAAATGCTACGGTGCCTTGTGATTCGCAGTGGGTTGAATCTGCAGATATGGGGGATGTGATCTGGAGGGCTAACTACACATGATACATGGATTTTCCACCTTGTGGAGGGCTAGTACCCTGATTCCCATGTTGCTCTCTGAATGTTAGAGAATCTGTAAAGTCTTTGCCTCTCTCACACCCTTATCAGTAATGTATGCCTTTCTTTTTGATTGATCCCTCTGTCAGAGGTTTGTCAGTGTTACTGATCTCAAACAAGAAGCCTTTGGTTCTGTTCATTTTCTACTCATTGTTTTTCTTTTTCTTATTTCCTCAGTTCCTACCTTGATCTTTATTATTTTCTTTTTTCTACTTACTGGAAGTTTAAATGACTCTTCATTTCTCTTTTCTTAACTTGGAAACTGAGATCTTTATTTTTTTCCAGTACAGGAACTTAATGGTATAAATTTCTTCCTAAGTACATTTTCTTGGATGGCATCTCACAAATATTAGTATCCTGTACTTACATTTTCATAAAAATTTAAAGTGCTTTTTAACTTACCTTTTGATTTCTTTTTGACCTGTAAGCTGTTTTCCAGGTTTATTGATGTCATTAATTTCTCTTTTTTTAAATTATGAAAGTATGATGACACATTTATAGGAAACTTGGAAAATACAGAAGAAAGTTCTACTATATTACAACTATCTATTAAGATTTTAGTTGAAGTTTCAACATCAAACTCTCAGAAATTAATAGGCTGAATAGACAGAAAAGTAGAAGGATATTGTAGACCTGAAAAGCTCTATGAACCAATTCAACAAAATTAAGATTTATACAATTTTCACACAACAGTAGGATATAAATTCTATTCAATTTCTCATAGACTATAAACTGGAGAAAGAAATGGCAACCTACTCCAGTATTCTTGCCTGGAGAATCCCAGGGATGGGGGAGCCTGACGGGCTGCTGTCTATGGGGTCACACAGAGTCGGACACGACTGAAGGGACTTAGCAGCAGCAGCATAAACTAGGATATACTGGAACATATCCAGGGACATAAAACAAGGTGCAAAAATTCATAGTCTAAAGGTATTGAGATCATATAGAGTCTATTCTCTAATCACTGTGGAATTATGTTAGAAATCTATATCAAACATCAATAAAGTTAAAAAACTGAAAAAACACAGAAGGTGATTGCAGAGGAAAATGCATTTAAATGAGAAATTATTATCAAAATGAGAAATTAATATCAAAGATTATGTCATTGATTTCCAATTTAGTTAATCCATGAGCATTCTTTGTATTAGTCTAATCTTATTAAATTTATTGAGATTATCTTTTATAGTCTATAATATGCATGATCTTATAAAACATCCATTGCTTTTGGAAAGAATATGTACAATGTTGTCACATGGGGGATTCTTTAAGCATCAGTTAGATCATGTTATCTGATAGTATTGTAGAAATCTGTATCCTGATATTTGTCTTCTTCTTCTATCAATTATTTGGAGAGAGCTATTGAAATTTCCAACTATAATTGTGGCTTTGTCTATTTATCCTGTATTTCATCAGTTTTTGTGTCACATGGTTTGAATCTCTGTTATAATGTGCATAAAGATTTAGAATTGTTATGTCTTCCTGATTAATTGTTGCTTTTATGGTTATGGAATAATAATGATATTATCGTCTGACATCTACTTCATCTGAAAGCTTCCTTTTGAAAATATAGGGTGATATGTCTTTTTCATCTTTTTACTTTTAAGTTTTTATGTCTTTTTGTACATGCAACATATAATTAGTTCTAGTTTTGTCTGACCTGACAAATTTTGCCTTTTATTTGGGGTTTTTAAACTAAGTATTATAAACTGTTTTATGTGATGAGTCCTCTTCTCTACTAATTCTACTTGAATTCTGTCAATTCTGGGTAAGCCTTTTCCTGCTTTTCTGCATGCCTTGTAATTTTTGATTGAATGTTAAATATTATGAATTTAACCTTGTTTTGTACTTGTTATCTTGTTTTCCTTTTATCGAAAGCATTGCTTGAAATAGTTGGATCCTTTAGGGTCTTGCTTTTAAGATTTGTTGGGCAGGGCTGGAGCAGTGCTTAGAGAGGTTGTAAATATCCCATTACTGAGTCATGACCCTTTTTTTGCATCTTATCCTCAATGTCTAACACATCATGGATCACTCCGGTCTGATTAATGGGTTCAAAGTTTTTCCTGGTCCTGTGCGATCACTGGCCAGTTAATTGTTCACTTATTTACTGGCTGTGCTGTGTCTTTGTTGCTTCACGCGGGGGCTCCTCTCTGGTTTTGGTGTGTGGGCTTTTCACTGAGGTGGCCTCTCTCGTTGCAGAGCACGGGCTCAGTACTTTGGGCACAGTGGCTCCTTAGCATGTGGAATCTTCCCGGACTAGGAATCAAATCCGTGTCCCCTGCACTGGCAGGTGGATTCTCCTTTTAATTAATTTTTTTATTGAAGGATAATTGCTTCACAGTGTTGTGTTGGTTTCTGCCATACATCAACATGAGTCAGCCACAGGTGTACGTATGTCCCCTCTCTCTGGAATCTCCCTCCCACCTCCTGCCCCATCCCACCCCTCTAGGCTGTCACAGAGCCCCGATTTGAGTTCCCTGAGTCCCGCTGGCTGTCTGTTTTACACATGGTAGTGTATCTGTTTCCCTGCTACTCTGCATCCTCCCACTCTGTCCTTCCCCACACCCTGTGTCCAGACGTGTCTGTTCTCTGTGTCTGGAGGCAGATTCTTAACCACTGGACCACCAGGGAAGTTCCTGGCTCCTTAATCTTTAATTTTGGTGTGGGTCTTTCCCTGGTCTCAGGGAGCCCCTTCTCGTGCACGGATCAGTTTGTCCTCAGCTGTGTACTTGGCGAGGGCAGACGGCAGAAAACTCGCTGTTCAGCTTCCTTAGTTCTGCTCCCCTGTCCTGTAAATTCTCCTGACCCTAAACTTTCTCCCTTCAACTCAGGATGCCCACCAGGCCCCAGCTCTGTTCCTGATGTCTGAGTCACAGCCTGGAAGGTCTCACCTTGTTTATTTTCTGTGGTTCATGGGTCTCTGTCCTACATTGCTTGGTGGCCAATGGCACCTCATCTTGGCTGCAAGTGGAAGACAAATGAGAAGGACTTCTAATCCTCTTCTGTTACACTTTCAACCGTGTTAACTGAGACAGTGTAGCATTTTTCACTTTACTAGACTTGACTTTTACCCAATTTGTAATCAATATATGAAATGCCTTTCCATTTAGGTTTCTCTGAGGAATCTCCTTGTTATAAAGAGAACATGGATTGGAAAAGCATCAGTGATAATTATTTTGCATTTTTGAATAACTTGATCAGGAAGCCAATAGCTTCCATGTCCAGGTGAGTTTTCAGAATTCAATTTCTAGGTCTTGACTTAACTATTATTTGAAATAAACAAAACTCTTGCTTTAAAACATGCAATTCTGATTTAGCTGTTGATAGTCTTTCATATGTATTCAATTCTCAATAAATATTTGTATCATAAAGAAGGACTTCTAATCCTCTTCTGTTACACTTTCAACCGTGTTAACTGAGACAGTGTAGCATTTTTCACTTTACTAGACTTGACTTTTACCCAATTTGTAATCAATATATGAAATGCCTTTCCATTTAGGTTTCTCTGAGGAATCTCCTTGTTATAAAGAGAACATGGATTGGAAAAGCATCAGTGATAATTATTTTGCATTTTTGAATAACTTGATCAGGAAGCCAATAGCTTCCATGTCCAGGTGAGTTTTCAGAATTCAACTTCTAGGTATTGACTTAACTATTATTTGAAATAAACAAAACTCTTGCTTTAAAACATGCAATTCTGATTTAGCTGTTGATAAAGTCTCTCATATGTATTCAATTCTCAATAAATATTTGTATCATGGAATATATGGCTCATGTTTCCATGGATTTTGAAAGGAAACAACTTAGAGGAATTAGATTTCCTTTTGAGAATGTACTTTATTATAAAGTCCCCCCACTACAAAAAAATCGTTCTTTGAAAAATAGTCTTATCTATTAGAGTTTACACTGGGGGTCAATGATTTAAGAGTCTGAAGTTCTGGAGACTTTTGGGAGAGAAGTGATCTTTGGACCAAATCTGCCAGATTATATACCGCTATACTCTTTCAGTGCATATACTGAAATGGACATTTTAATGTATAATTATGGATACTGTGTATAGTTTAAAAGCACACTTTATTGTCTGTGGGGTGTGTTGGGACGTGATGTGACAGAAGCTTTGCCTTAGAGTAGTAGTTCTCAAACTTGGAAATGGATAAAATTTATCTGTAAAGTTTGCTGAAAATACAAGTGCTTGAACTTTGCTCCAGACATGCTAAATCTTGCTTATGTGTGGGACTCAGATTTCTGTAGATATGGAGAATTCTACAGGTGGCTCTGGTGTAGGTCAAAGCTTAAGAAGCATCCCATAACATCTATCCACCATTGGGATCCATCACTCCTGGGAAGCCGTTTTTTTTTTTTTTTAATTAATTTTTTTATTGAGGGATAATTGTTTTACAGAATTTTGTTCTTTTCTGTCAAACCTCAACATGAATCAGCCATAGGTATACATATATCCCCTCCCTTTTGAACCTCCCTACCATCTCCCACCCTATCCCACGCCTCTAGGTTGATACAGAGCCCCTGTTTGAGTTTCCTGAGCCATACAGCAAATTCCCATCAGCTATCTATTTTACAGATGCTAATGTAAGTTTCCATGTTCTCTCAAGCATTTAGAGAAGAGCTAATGCCTCTCCTTCTAAAAGTCTTTCAAAAAATTGTAAAGGAAGGAACACTTCCAAACTCATTCTACGAGGCCATCATCACTCTGATTCCAAAACCAGACAAAGATTATGCAAAAAAAGAAAACTACAAGCCAATATTACTGATAAACATAGATGGAAAAATCCTGGGAAGCTTTTTAAGCTCAGCTATTAGTGGGCACAGGAGGAGTAGCAGGGGATGGACCCTCTGGAGAATCAGCCCTTTGCTCACGTGAGTTAGGTTTATAATATCTCACTTTCCTGAAGGTCTTAACTACTTAATAAAACAGAAAGCCAGCAATGAAACTAGTCTAGATGCTCCAAGAGCATGTTTTCATTTTATATTTGTAGATCCATAGCAGCTGGCACAGTGTCTTTAATGATAGTAGTAGGAATGTTAGTTGCTCAGTTGTGTCTGACTGTGATCCCATGGACTGTAGCCCACCAGGCTTTTCTGTCCATGAAATTTTGTAGGCAAGAATACTGGAGTGGGTAACCATTCCTTTCTCCAGGGGATCTTCCTGACCCAGGGATTGAACCCAAGTTTCCTGCAATGCAGGCAGATTCTTTACCATCTGAGTCACCACGGAAGCCCATCTTTCATGGCAGGTGCTAGGTACCTAGGTGTTGACTTAATGAATGAATGAAGAAGAATGGGCACTAAGTACAACTAATATTAAGACAGCTGAGCTTGAAATGAGAAAACGCAGCCCATACCTGGTTCCTGCTGTACAATAGCAGTTTGAATTTGCTAACTTAAAAAATCCTGAAATGTTTCTTTCCTCATGAAATGGACATAATGATGTTTACTTCAAAGGGCTGTTGTAGGAATGAACTAAGATGATAGTCAAGAAAGTGCTTAATAAACTGTAAGTTGATATAAATGTGGGAGGCAGCATCATTACTAGTTGCGGTTCTGACTCGGTTCTCGGTCATCCGACTATTACTGCTCCATCACCTCCAGTTGCTAATGAAAAACAAGATCGATCGTTCTGCATTCTTCTGTACCAATAACACAGTCTCTTTGTGCGTGTATTTCTCTGCATGGCTGGATTTGAGTAAGGCTTATCTCAAATTCTTCATAGTCGAGCTTTCTTTTTCCAATGGAATTTCCCCCAGGAAGTGTTTTCAGTGTTTCACGGTTCAGACTAGCAGCTCTCTGTTCTACAGATAATAGTAAACTGAACCGAGCCTGTAGTTTTTCTGCTTTCAGATCTCAACTCTGAGAGAGGAAAACTATTCCTGCATCTCATCCATCCTCTCTCTAGTCTATGTCAGGCTGGGTTACACACAGGATTGTAGAATTAAGGAAGTTCAGAAAGTAATTCACCCTTTAAGGCAATAATAGCCAAAACAGGTCAAAATCCTGTTCCTATAGTTCTGAAATCTTAAAAAGTCTGAAACTTGAAGCTTTTCTTATGGTTTTCTTATGGCAGCACAACTCATTCTGCAGACTTAACGTGTTTTTTTTTTTAAAAAAAATATTGGCTGTGGGAGCTCTTCGCTGTGGCAGTAAGGCTTTTCTCTAGTTGTGGTGTGTGGGCTTATCTGCCCTGCAGCATGTAGGACCTTAGCTCCCTGACTAGTGATCGAACCCGTGTCCCCTCCAGTGGAAGTACGAAGTCGTAACCGCTGGACTGCTGGGGACGTCCCAGACTTAAGTGTTAAGGGTCTGTTGCCCACACACACTGAGACTCTTCTGGGGAAGTCCCAGACTTAAGTGTTAAGGGTCAGTTGCCCGCACACACTGAGCCTCTTCTGAAGTTTCCCTGCAGAAGTGTTGGTGGGCTGATAGAGGGCTGCCTGGTGCCCATGGGTGGAGGGGCTGTGAAGGCGCGCGTGGTAGACACAGGCACAAGCTTCTTTCCTAGAGTCCAGAACACACAGGGCCCCAGGACTTCACAAGTGGGTGTGTTGCTCCTGAGTCTGAGGAGGCAGTAGCTCCTTCAAGCGAAGACTCACACTGTAAGTGTAGATGTGTCACGATTGCTGAGCTGCTCCTTTGAGGCCTCTTGGTGTGTTAAAAAGTAAACTCCTGGAGGAGAAGTTTATTTTATACCATCTCAAACAATAAGTTTCTAATAGTCAGGAGTACAGCATTGTTTATAGAGCACTGCGATTGCTTTTTAGAATGAGAAATCTCAACACTTGTCCTGAGATCATACAGGGGCAAACTGTCTTGCCATTTGAACAACCTCTATCACTAGGACACTCTGAGACGCAATGAGGAATTGAATGCTAAGAGTAAATAGAATAAATAGTAGATGTTAATGACCATGCATATCAACTCATTGAGTAAAATAACTTTAAAATGTCTTGTTTTTGGTGCTAGAAGCAGATTTAAGCTAAAAGTATGCAACTACATTGTAGATTTCTAAAACATTTTCAGATGGTTATATTAATTTAATCTCTGTCGGAAAATATATTGCCTAGTAAATATTTCATTTATGTTTTCCTGTAAACAAGACTGCATATTATCTAAAAATTTGATAAGTTGAATTTTTTTTAAAGGTATTTTTTTCTGATACTGAATCGGTTCTGTTAATATTGTAGGGTCTTAAATTATACCAAGGAACTTCTAGTGATGGAAAAGAAGTTGCAGACACTTAAAGATGAGCCAATAAACTTCCTTTTATCTTTTATGGAATTTTTGGAGAAATTATTATTACCTAATCCATTCAACTTATCCAGTATTCTCAAATTCTATAACCTCTCATCTGTCCCTGAGATGACTCTAAATACAAGTCATTTGTGGCCAAATCATTCAGCAAGTTTAGAGAGAGATATACCTGGCATGGACACTCAGAAACTTCTGGAAGTCAGCAAAGAGATGATTGAAAAAATAGAAACTCATGAAAGTTCCTGGATAAGGAAGGAATCAATAAATATCTTGAGATTTGTGGAATTAATACTTCTGGGGATGAATCCCAAGTTTCTGGCATTTTGGATGCATGGTGCTTCAAAAGGAAAGAGAGCTGAACTGGGACTCCTGCCTACACTTGTAAATTTTTCTGATTCAGAAAATGAGATGATTCATAGGAAAAGCTTTAACTTTTCCCAGTTGTTTCATTCAGATTGGCCTCAATCACCAGCCATGAAAATGGACTTTGTTCATGTAATTGAAGTGATAATAAATAGTCTCTATGAGTTTGGATTTCTGAGGCAGGAACAAGTCTCAGAAACTGTGGGCACGCTATATGCTATGAGGAATGCATCCAATCTTTTCTTAGCCCTTTCTGAACCTCAAAAACAAGACATTGAGAAAATTTTGACTTGTGTATATCTACATGTCTTCCAGGACAAAGATTCAGCTTTACTTCTGCAGATTTATTCTTCATTTCACCAGTATATGTATAAATTCATGAGCATTCAGAGCAAACAGTCTTTGCTTTCTCTCCTTATGCAAATCTCAAAACACATTTTGGATATCCTAAAGCAATTTGATTTCCAAAACATCAGCAAAGCATTTTCATTTTTATATGAGACAACAGGGGTCCTCGGGAGGATTTCTGAAGTATCTTACTGTCAACAATTGCTTTCAATTTTTAAATTTTTGGAGCTTCAAGCCCAATCCCTAATGTCCACAGAGGGGCCTGCAATGGAAGTCATCCATGCTACTTTGAGAGGCCTCAAGCAGCTCTTCATGGTGGATGACGGTTTTCGTAATTCTGTATTTCAGTATGTGAGTCAACTTTTTAATGGCTCAGCAGAGGCTCTGCTGGGTGATGAATGCTTTGTTCTGGATAATAAAAGCATTTCTTCTGCAAATCATTCACCAGATGAGGGATCTCTATTTATCCTCCCATGGGCACAAATCCTTTCAAACTTCTCAGCAGATGGCAGTGAGTTCCACGAGTTCACAGCTCTTCATTGCACCACTTTGTGGCTTCACATGTGGACCGAGGTCTGTGGACACATAGCTCAGATATTTCAGCTGGACACAAATGTTTTCACTCCTCTTCGTGTTGGTCTCAAGCAGCTTTTGGATGAACTGGAAAATGATGAGAAAATTCCTAAAAGCTGTCAGGAAGTAATTCCCCACCATCACCCTGCTAGACTCATCTTACATTTGTTTAAGAATGTAGCTCAAACTGATGGCTTTCATGATTGGAATGATTTCCTGAATCTCAGGGATCTCTGGGTAGCACTAGGTGATGGATTAGTTCGAGTAAAGTTGCTTAACCTGGACCAAATAGAGAAATCCCTTTTCACCTTGGAAACTACCCTGAGTCAGCTGAAGTCACTTCCATTAGATACCAACACGACCAGAGCTTTTTTATATTCTCTGCTCAACATTTTTATTGAGTTGAGCAATACCTCAGCATCTATAGATGGAAGTGTACATTTGATGAATCATTTTCTCTTAAGGAACCTGACAAATTATGAAGTAAAGTTTGCAAGTGTCATCACCGACCTAAGAGACACAGTATTATTTCTTAAAAATATGTCCCATGACCAAGATTTATTGTCCTGTGCTGACATTTTCCAAAATGTCACTGAGTTTATCTTGGAAGATGGTTCATCATATGAAAATTCTTCCCAGAGGGCATTCCACATTCTGGCCATGTTGAATTCCACATTTTCCTCTGTGGACACAGTTAGCAGGCTGAAAGGATGTACCACGTGGGTCAGCACTGTAAACCACCTGTGTGCTGTGTATAACTCCAGCTTTTCACAAGGCCATCTTCACAGTGTTCTGCGGAGTCTCAGAGATGGGAAAGACAAACTGAACTCTACTTTGAAGCTTGTTACTTGGATGTTGAATATAATGATGGAGCCTTGCTCATTGAATAGGTCAAATATATACTGTGTGAATGTTTACTTAAAAAACGTGACTGACTTTCTAAATGTTCTACTCACTGAAGTCTTTGGAAAAGAAAAGGTACCACATTTTGAGATTTTATTAACTCTTTTAAATGATTCCACAAACCAAGTAAGGATGATTATCAACAACATCTCAAGAGACTTTGATTTTGCACCTCAATCTAACTGGACACATTTTACTGAATTAATTCTAAAACCCATAAAAATGTCAGATGACATGCCTCTTCAATTTAAAAATATTTGGCTGCAATTAGTAGCTCTGGGGAAGGAAATTCAAAATCTTATGAAAGATATTTCCCCTAACAACCTGGAAAATAACACCTCTTATAAAGCTGAAAAAATTTTAAACATAATTGCTACCAGTCCAAAGGAAAAGGATATACACAGCTTAGGCAATTCATTTTACCAGTTAGCTAGTTACCTTGCCTTCAATTTATCTCATGATCTCCAAAATTCACCCAAAATAATTTCTCAAGAAGTAATGAAAGCTGTGGGTCTCAGTATTCAACTCATGAAGGATTTGTTCAACTACCTAACACCCTCCGCTTATCACAATATTCCACAGGAGCCAGGTGACTTTCAAGTTTTAAAGAAGATGACGTCTCTTCTGCGCACTGTCAAGAAAACAGATATATACTTGTTAGTAGATCAGCTTGAACACATTAGTGAAAGCATGATGGATTTCTCTAAGAACATCAGCAGGTTAGGTGCTAGCAATTTGGGGATCGGCTTCTTTGTTGACTTAATGGAAAAATTTGTCGACAGCTCACATTCTTGGAGTATTAGCCACCTGCTGAGGCTCTCACGTCTGTTTCCTAAAAAGGATGCTGATGCCGTGGTGGATGCGTACTACGTGCTCCCTCATGCCATGAGGCTCCTGCGGGGCATGGGCGACAAAAACATCACAGAGGCCCTCAGGGATGTCTATAACTTCACACTCCTCCATGGCATACACCTTTCAGACGTCACCAAGGAAGACTTCACTGCTGCGATAAAAACTCTCATGGACACAATTGAATTAGTATCAGCTCAACCGGGCATCCTTTCGGAGACATTAGCTTGTCTTCCTGTGTTTTGGTGCTGGAATCATACAACTTCTGGGTTTCAGCAGAACCCAAGATCAGACGCCTGTAATGCCCGTGAGCTCACATCTTCCTTTTACAGCAAAGTAGAGAGTATCCTTGACCACCTCCACCTGTCTCCCCATGGTGATGATTCACAATGTTTGAATGAAAGCTCACAGATGGAAATAACTAGGAAACTAGCCTGTGTCATTCATGAACTAATGGACTGGAGTTCCATTCTTCTAGAGCTGTGTGAAGTTTTCCATGTTAAAACTTCACTTGTGAAATCGGTGCAAGAGTTTTGGCATAAAGTGTTACCATTTGTCCCGCTTTCTGGAAATCAGAGCAGTGGCAGCATCTCTGAGCTCTGTCCTGGTCATCTCATAAAGCAAGTCGCTTTGCCAATCATGGAAAAATTTAAAAACTTCAACTTTACAAAAGTCACATCAGATGAAAACCTTCTTGAAAAACTAGTTAGTTTAAACAAGGTTCTTAATGTGGATGAAGGAGCAGAAACATCTGTTCGGTATAATATTTCCTTTCATTTGAAAAGGATAATAGACTTTCTTTCTAGGAAGGAGAACCTGGTAAACAGCACCAATTCGCTAGTTTCTCCGTTCATGACATTGCTGAATGCAAACCTCACAGGCAGTAGTTTAGAAGCATTAACATGTTTTATTAAGAAAAGCAAAGCAGCTTACAACTTGGAAAAACAATGGCTTGAGTTTGAACAAATCATGAAAGATCTAACCCATAATTTTAGTATCAGACCCCTATATTCTGAAATTGACAAAGTGATGCAAAGAACTAATTCAGTGGCTTTTCAAAACATACCCTTACCACTTGCCCATTTTTTGGAAAGCCTGGATTTATCATCATTGAAGACATTAGAAATTATTGAAGATTTTTTACTGGTCATAAAAAACTGGTTTCATAAATTTGCAAATGAAGATTACTCCAAAATGATACAAACATTATTTCTTCTTTTGGCTAACGAGAGTTCAACTGATGATATCACTTTGGTGACTAAAGACATTGCTACCTTTTTGGGTTATCTAAAAAATGTTTCTAGAGAAGGTAATTTTGATGTTGCCCTTCTTACTCATCTGCTAAGTCAAGAACAGCTAACTAATTTCTCATTTGTTCAGCTGCTTTTTGAAAGCTTTCTAATTAATTCAATCAATAACTTAGCTGAGCATTCTCAAGGAGCAGCCTTGAACTTAAGTGATACTGACCTTCAAATAATGAATCTCATTAACCTCGTCTTGAGCCACACACAGTCAGAAAATGGTGAGAGAATCATTCTCCCTCCAAGAAGCAGAGTGGGTTTCATGGAACGGCTTTTGAAAACATTCTTCTTTTTACTAAAGGAAAATTCTGGGAACAAAATATTTCTTCTGCTAAAAGACATCCACAAAGATCTCTTTGCAGAGATGAGGTGAGTTTATTTTTGCTTGTAGAGCACCTGTAGTTGTACATTACAATCCAGTTTATTTCCTGGAACTTCTATGAAACCTTGGAATGATCTTTGAAGTGAATTTTGTCTTAATGAACATTTTGGAAAAACCAAGGTAAAGTATCTTTGATGATTGTCATCTAACTAATAAACCTATATACAAATGTATATATTATAGTATTATGTTTTATTATATTTTGGATTATGAAAATAGTTAAAATTATATTTTATATGGAACTGAGAAATTATTATATACATATATGGATATATGCGGTGTGTATGTGTGTGTATGTGCTAAGTCGTGTCTGACTCTTTGTGACCCTATGGACCATAGCCCACTAGACTCCTCTGTCCATGGGATTCTCTAGGCATGCCCTCTTCTAGGGGATCTTCCCCACCCAGGGATTGAACCCAGGTCCCTTACATCTTCTGCAGTGGCAGGCAGATTCTTTACCATTAGGACCACGCGGGAAGCCCAGATGGATATATATCATGGTCATATTTTGAATTAAGGCATGAACTGTCATTACAAATGAAGGGCTTAAATATTTTCATTGTAATAAGTTTACTATGATGTTTATATTTGGAATTGATAAAACTCCAACATTTTAAAACTGATAGTCACACTATATTTTTTCATATATTACATTTTCATCCACTTTGAAGCTTGCCAATGAAAAGACTGGAGGGAAATTCTCATTTATTCTATGATGTCTGTATCAGTAAGGTGTCAACCTCAGAAGCAGAACCAGAACAAAGATTTCATACTAGGACTGGCTTCTGTAGTTTTGGGGTTGGCTCAGCGAGCCTAGAATCAGCAGGGCAGGCCATTAGGAAACAAGCTGGAGTCCCACAGACAGGGGCTGCAGGTTCCCATCCACAGGGGCTGGTCAGGGGGTGATGAGATCTGTCCAGTCCAGGACATGTCCAACCACCCACCCATTAGAGCCCAGGAGGTCCTAACCCTCTGGAAGACCCTCCGTCTGTGAAGTCAGCCTTTCCAGGGCAACATGCCTTTGCACTGACTGGGTCTTTAGTCACATCTGACAAATCTCCCTAAGCGGCACCTACCTTAGTGTTTACAATGATATAATGTGGGCATCCTGACTCTCATAAGTGGACCCCCTGTGAAGCCCAGCAAACCAGAAACACACCAGAGAGGGCCCTGGGGCTGTCACGTGGCCCAGCTAGCCACCAGCAAGCCAAGCAGCTTGCCAGGACTTGGGATGTTCAGAAGGACGTTCCCTCCTACCCTGAGAGTCCCATCTGATCATTTCATGTTCCTTTCCTTTCTAAAAGCAAAAGTGCGTTTCCCTTTAAGTTGTTAGGTTTGAGGCTTTGCAATGGATTGATACATAAAATCCACCCACTCTTTTCATTATTTGGCAACAAAATATTAATTTTCATCTGGAATGTATTATAGCACTTCAATTTTTCAGTATTATCCTCCTATAATGCTATTATAAAGCCCCCAAGAAATCACTACAGTTCACACTTGAACAACCACATGAGCCCAGTTATACTTGGATTTTTTCAATAAATACATGCTACCCGATCCATGGTTGGGTGAATCCGTGGGTGGAGAATGGCAGAAACAGTTTTTAATCTATGTGGAGGGTTAGTGCCCATAAGCTTTGGATTGTTCAAGGGTCCACTGTGTAAGTTTTCACTCTTTTCATTACTAACCATGAAATTAAAAAAATATATATTTACAGTTTTGTTCCAAAGGATAAAATTCTAGAAAATTTGAAACTCGATCATTTTTTCACCTCCATGAAAGAAGATAGATTGGTGAACGCTTTTTCAACTTTAAAGGAGACTGTGTATCATCTAATAAAGAACTCATTTATGTTAGACGATGGAGAATTATATTTTGATAATCGTCAAGGACTGCAGCTCCTGGGAGATTTATTCCACACTCTTCTAAGGGAAACATCAATGAAAAAGGAGACTGAAAATAATCTGGAGTTTCTTATGGTGCTGAGTCAGTTGCTTTCCCATATGAACAGTTCTGAGGACCTTTTTAAACTCAATCAAGATCTCCAGTCAGCTCTTCACCTCGTGAGAGAAACCTCCATAGTGATAGCACATTTCATGGACACTCTTTTAAGCTCTCCTGTTAAGGACTTCCGTGTGCTGTACCCTTCCCTCCAGGAAGTTATACTTGCAAATCTAACTGATTTGCTTTCCTTTGTAAACCATTCATTCCCCTTAAGAAACAGAGCAACATTAGAAATTACCAGGCACTTACTGGGTGTTATCTCAGGAGCAGGTGGAGAGAACTGTACCCTTGGCCCACTCTTGGAGATGTCTGACACCCTGACCATGCTGGCCAACAATGGTGTAGAGATGAGAGGTCTTGCTGTGTCAGTCACCTCCACTGTGGAATTTCTTAAGTTAGCCAAGAAAATCGCAAGAAAGGTGGCCACCATGTCTCAAACTCATCTCATTTCCACTGCCAACGACACCATGAAATTCTTTGACACTCTTTATTTTCTTTTGCTACCAAGTGTTCGAAATGTTGTCAATGAAATGATTACTTTAAAAAAGGCAGATCATTTAATATTTGAAAATATAGATGACTTGTTGATGCCATTTCTTGACTTGGCCTTTGGGATGATTGGAGTTAAGCCTAATATTTCCCAAGACTCAGATATCCTCAATATGTCATCTGGCATATTCACATACATGAACCAGTCCAAAGATCTTTATGATATTAGGGAAGAAATAGCTGACTTTTTAACTTCTGTGAAAATCAATTTGGGAGACATGGAACATCTCCTGGCAGCATTTAAAAATGGGGCCCAAATATTTTCTGTGGATTCTGTCAATTTATGGGAAGAAATCCTTGATTGCTTAGTTCCTATAAATAACATCACCAGCCACATAGACTTCTTATATTCTAACCCAATTTCCACTCATAATTTCCCTCAAGATACAAAATGGGAAAGAACTCGTGAAGTGATCCTGTTTCTGCGTGAAATCCTGTCACAAAACAGGACAGAACTAGGGAGCTACTTGAGAACAGTGATCCACCTCATCTCAGTCACACTTTGTAATGACACAGGGAAGGACCCCAGCGATGTTTTTAATCTGTTGCTGACATTGGCTCCGCATCCAGATGACCTTTTGAAACTCGTCACGGCAGTGGCAGAGGCCTCCCGTGAAGCTTCACTTTTTAACACCTCTTGGATTCAGAATGTGACTGAGCAACAACTCCAAGAAGCCATCCAGACCCTGCTGAGTAAAATAGCTCTCGTGAAGAAAGAGCTTCTCCTCAACAGCTCTCAGTGGACGCATTCCGTGAGCACTTGGCTTCAGCCTTTTTTTGAAATTTTTATTCATGCAACCACTGGAACACATGAGAAGACCCAGAAAGAGCTGGTTGACATTCCTGACATCCTCAAACCATTGTCACGTTTTGAGAAATACCGGAAGGCATTGATCGCATTGGTTGAATACTGGCGGAGGGTCTCGCTGATTGATCAAAGGTAATGAAACACCCAATTTGTTTCATTCTGCCTGCCCACACCCGCCTCCCCCGCCGTAGTAAATATGAAACAGAAGCAGGCAGGAATCACACTGATTCAGGTAAGTATAAGTACGTTCCTATAAATAAGGAACTTTTTAAGCAGACTTTTTATATTCTAACCCAAATTCCACTCATAATTTCCCTCAAGATACAAAGGGAAAGAACTCATGATCCTGTTTTTGCGTGAAATCCTGTCATGAAATAGCAGAGAACTAGGGAGTCCCTTGAGAACGGTGATCAACCTCATCGCAGTCACGCTTTGGAGACACATAGGGAGGAACCACAGGGATGTGGTCTTTGCTTTCAGCCTTCCTCTCCCTCCGAGACTGGCTTCCACAGGAATGATTCAAGCACAGTCCCTGCTTGCTATTTGACTAGTCAGCACTTAAATATGATTTGAATTTATTCTAAATTGTTCCATTCATTTTTTTTCCAAAAGTAAAAAACCTCTCATTGTATTCACACATCCCAAGACTAGGTACCTAACTGGCATTTCTGGTCCCCTGCTCTGGCAGCCAAGGGTCCTGCTACTTGATATGGAAATAGAGATTTGGGGCCACTCAAGTCACACAGAAGGCTGCACTTTGAGTGGTAACTGCCCACTGGACAAGGCCAGATTTCACTCCACCTCAGATTCCATCCAAGACCATGTGGTTGACCCACATCCAAGTACCAGCGGCCCAGCCCAAATGGTGGGTCAGGGGACTGGCAGGTTCCTGGAGGGCCCAGTGCTATTGGCCGTCAAGCTCCGGAGGCTGTCTGCTGCCCAAGGATGTGGGCAAGAGCAGCTCTGCCCCGGCCCATCCTCTCTGTGTGTGACACACGGTTCCAGCGGTTTGTGGGCTCCGTGGTACCGGTGCTTCTGTAAGCCCCAAAGGGAGATGGAAAGTGAACCCTCCCTCACCTGCCAGACAGCCTGACCTGCTCTTCCTAGCTCTGTTGCCACAGGGCTGCACCTTGAATCCACTCCTTTTTAAGAAGTTGGAAGGGTCTCCTTGGATAGTGAAGCAAGCGTTTACTGGCACGAAGAACTATTAATAGCAGTGCCTTGGAATTTGAATGCTGGCTTTCAGAGCCTCGCTCTTTCTGATCCTAAACTCGGACCTGACACTTGTCTCCAAATTTTTATTTGAGCTGGAAGTGATTCCGACAACCCCTGCTCCCCACCAGTCCTGGCTTTCACCCCAAGGTGTCCAGTTCTTCATGGAAGTACTTTACACAGTGGCCCCAAGACTGGAAACTAGTGGGCTGTGATCTGGCTGGGTGTGGTCATCCAAGGCACGGTGCCTAGTTTCGTCCCACTTTAGCGATTCCTTCCTTCCACTGTTTTTTCCCTGTCTTTTTGTTGTTGTTCAGTCACTCAGTGACTTTTTGTGACCCCATGGGCTGCAGCACACCAGGCTTCCCTGTCCTTCACCATCTCCCGGAGCTTGCTCAAACTCATATCCGCTAAGTTGGTGATGCCATCTCCTGTCTTTACTTTTCTTTGATCACTGCCTTCTTGATGAGGAAGATACAAAAAGTCTAAGACAGAGAACCTCACTGGTAGGGAGGGGATGCCAGGATTGTTGGCGACAAAATGATGCTCTGAACGAAAACAGGAGACCTCCTGTCTCCTCGGCTGTGTCCTCCGATGTCTGCGGAGTGAGTGGCTCAGCAGTGGGATGGTTCTTTCACGAGTGTTACACATGCACTCACTCAGAGAAGCTGGTCTTCACCTCTAATACTCCTGTCTGTTTCCCCCAAGTGTCCTGGATGCCTGTCGGGCTTTCCTGCAGTCCCCGAAGCCCCCGGATGCTGTGGTGACCCTGTGGAGAATGGAGATGCTAGCCCAGCGCGTGCTCGTCCTCCTTGCAGGTGAGCGGCTCTCGGGAGAAGGGCTGGTTGGTCCCCGCCTGTTTCCAGAGCTTAACTGGCCACGAGATGGTTGGATGCCCTTGAGCTACTCTTGGGCTCAACTGCAGCCTTCTTGCCGGGTTCCCTAGACTCTGAGGACCCCCTTTCCCACTGCCCCCAGCACTGTGACCTCCAGCCAAGGTGAACATCCCCCTCCCTGCTCCAAGCTCTGCCTCCAGGCTATGTCTCTGCTCGTGGAATGTGCTTCCCTGTCTCTGCGACCTGAACTTCAGCCATGCCCTCTGGCTGGAGCCAGGGCACCTCTTCCAGGAGGAATGCCTGCGTCCCCTTTGCGTCCCGTTCACTGGTAGTGACTTGAGTTGACCTCTATCTAATGTGGTATGAAGGCTCCTATTTCTTAAGTCTCCCTCCTCTGCCCGAGTCAATGTTCTTTGAAGGCAGCAGCCGTGTCTCCGTCTCCTGCGCATGCCTAGTGCCTGGCGTGGAAGATCACTCTACTTTACAGGTGCTGGGTGGTCCATGCAGTGACTCGACTCCTGGAACACTTTCTCTAAAGTCCTGGCACTGAGTGCTTGTCTTTAAGTTTGTTGGAACCTCTCCTGCATTTGTTTGCTACTTCACTGAGAACAGGATCTGTTACTCATTCAGTTCTGTCTCCATGATACTCAGCATAGAGTCTGTGACAGTGAGTCATTACTACTAACATTGTAAATGAATTCATTCATCTAAGATCCTTCTTACCAAATCCGTTACTACAGATTTCAGGGACATTTCCCTGGCATACCATTGTGGAAGGAAAGTACCACGAGCTGCCTCATAGGGCTCCTGGGTGGTTTTTAGATCTTTTTCCATGACATGAACACTGGCCTCAGAGCACTTTTGGACCGTAGACTGCACAGTGCTGCTGGAGTGTATCTCATCCACGCGTGCATGTTGCTGCTTTTTCACGCGTAGGCTCCTAAATGAGGCTGCACCCAGACCTCTTTTTTTTTTTTTTAAATTAAAAAAGTGTGTGTGTGTGTGTTTTTTTTTTTTTTTTGCCACATTCCTTTGTGGCTCAAATGGTAAAGAATCTGCCTGCAATGCAGGAGACCTGGGTTCGATCCCTTGGTTGGGAAGATCCTCTGGAGAAGGGAATGGCAACCCACTCCAGTGTTCTTGCCTGGAGAATTCCATGGACAGAGCAGTCTGACAGGATACGGTCCATGGGGTCACAAAGATTCAGACATGACTGAGCGACTCACACTTTCACACTTTCTGCTGCATGTGGAATCTTAGTTCTCTAACCAGGGATGGAACCTGTGCCCCTGCATTGGGAGCACAGAGTCTCAACCACTCAAAGACTTCCTCAACCAGGGAAGTCTTTGCACACAGCACTCTGGGTGCAGTCGGGCCTAAAGTTCTTGACAGCAACGGTGTCAGGGATGTTGGGGAGATGGGTGTGAGCCCAGAGGAGGACACAGGGAAGCCAAGGTGGGCTGATCAGGAGAAGAGAGGAGCCGGGGTCAGTGGAGCAGGCCGTGAGCCCTGGGTCCCGCGTGGAGCCTGCCAGGCCAGCTCTGTGCCCTCCCTGTCGTCCCAGGTGGACCCAACACCTTGTCTCATGCTGCTGCCTCCTCTTGACTTGCTCTCTGATGACTGTTATTACTTAGATGATTATTCTAAGGTGAGGTGTTATGTCCTCTGGGAAGTTCTTCTTGGCGCCCCTGCCTGGGTTCGGTGGCTCTGTGTCAGGCCCCTTAGCTGTCCCTCTGGGTAGTGAGCCCATGGGCTCCTTGTGTTGCATTTGCACGTGGGGACTGGAGCCGGCAGCCGCTGGCAGATGCTTGGTGAGTGAATGTGTGAGCATGTCAGCGGCCCTCTTGGGCTCAAGTCTGTCGCCCGGGACTCCTGCATAAGCGTGGTCTGTGAATTTTGCGCTGACATCCTGGAGGGAACGTGTGGCCCTGGCAGGCAGTTCCCCGGGCCCAGGTGTCCCTGCGTGGCTGTGTGGCACTGGAGGACACCCTGCAGAGGTTGCTCAGGCTCAGTGCAGGCGTAGCGACGCACGCCACCAACAGTGATTTAGGGACTGGCGGTGGGGGGTGGGGGGTGCTGACTAAGGGTGTGGGCAGCAGAGGCTGGGGCTTTGGGAGGAGAGGCTCTTTTGGGGCAGGACCCAGCATGTCGAGTGTTAGTGTTAGTTGCTAGTTGTGTCCCACTTGGCAACCCCATGGATGCAGCCTGCTAGGCTCCTCTGTCCATGTGATTCTCCAGGCAAGAATACTCTGGTGGGTTGCCCTTTCCTCCCCCAGGGAATCTTCCCTACCCAGGCATCAAATCCGGGTCTCCTGCATTGTAGGCAGATTTTTTGCCATCTGAGCCACCAGGGAAGATGTCAACTTTGATCTCATGTTAAGTTGAATCATGGTGGCTGGGGCAGGGGAAGGACCAGGGCTTCCAGACCAAATGGGCCGGGGTCCAGTGCCTGCAGACACAGGCGGGCTGAGGGATGCCCTGAGCTGGACACAGAGGCTGGAGCTTGTAGCTATTTCCAGGTTAGCATTTCTGAGCCTCCTGGGCAGCTGCAGGACAGTGTCAGCGGTGGGGCAGCTACATCTCCAAAACAGAGGGTCCATTTGTTCTTAAGGCTTCCCTGGTGGCTCCGACAGTAAAGAATCCGCTTGCAATGCAGGTGAGAGGATGAAATCAGTGAGGCATGCACACAGGGGTGCCTGGCATGGACTAGCCCTGCTCCTGCATTCTGTTAAGAGGGCAGGTGGAGTATGGGTGACTCTACCCACCGTGGGGACATCATCCCACAGCTTACAAAGAGCTGTTTGTAGTGAAAAAGGGTAACTTAGGGTCTAACACAGGCTTAGCTTTGATCCACTCACTCACCTCTCTTTTATAATACCTTCTTAAACCCAAGAATCGATGAATCTTTTAGTAACAGAGCAGGAGAGGAGTGAGGCTCATCGGGGAGGCAGGGTGAATTCATTTTATAAATGAAATCCCAGTTGTCATGTAGGTTTTTAAATTTTTTTTAAAGAAAATCTGTGTTTCCAGTTAGAGATGTTATGAGTGTTATTGATGCTGTGTTATGCACCTTGGCTCACCTTTGGGTGGCTGACAGATATTCTCACATGCCGAGATCGCACTCTAAAATGTGATTGCTTATCTGACAGAGTGAACCCAGCCACACTTAAAAGCATAATTATTTCCCTGTTTTATAGTCAGCTAATGTAATGGCTTTTAAATGAATTAAATATTCATCAATACCTGAATTTGTATGTATTTTGCCGTTCTGTACTGCATTTGCTAAATTAATATAGCACACTTGAATCACTTCATTACTGAAGATTAATTTCTAATTTTTATATTTCATTTCAAGAAAACCCAAGCATGTCATACTAAAGCATGACTAACATTCAAACTTCATCTCCACTTTCCTTATTAAGTTGTCACTCCATTCTGTAGTGACAGGCCCAGAGAAGTTACAAACGCCAGCCAATTGGGGTAGATTGGGCCAAAATGAGCAAGTCGTCCTCTTCGGTCACACAGAGGGAATACAGTCAGATCGGTTACAATGACTGTTGACAATGAAGTAGTGATTTGTGTATCACAGAGTTAAGTTCAGCAACACCATGAGGAAAGTAACATTTTTGTCCTTTAGATCTAGTACTTGAAATACAGTAGAAAAGTCTGCCTGGGAACAGGGTGTGTAGTTTGACAGCTCTTAAACCAAAAGGGACCTCGTAGTCACCTTTGGCTTGGTTTGATCTGGTTTCCCAAATTGGCAAACAAAGGTCCAGAGAGTGTGAGTGACTTGCCCAGTGCCTGGGGTGTGGGGGAGAAGTCAGAGTCCCTCTTCATTGGAGAAGCACAGAAGGGCTGACCAAACAGAGAAGAGGGTCTGGACAGGGAGATGGGCCAGGCATGGGGGTGGCCTGATGTGACCAAATGCTGGAAGAATGCCAATAGCAGGTGGGAAGAGCAAGGACTGGTCGAGGGGGCAGGTCTGCAGAGGCCAAGTGAGGTGCAGCAGGCATGGGCCTGGAAGGTAGGGGACAGAGGTTAGCATTTCCGAGCCTCCTGGGCAGCTGCAGGACAGTGTCAGCGGTGGGGCAGCTACATCTCCAAAACAGAGGGTCCATTTGTTCTTAAGGCTTCCCTGGTGGCTCCAACAGTAAAGAATCCGCTTGCAATGCAGGAAGCTTGGATTTGACCCTCCCCTGGAGAAGGAAATGGCAACCCACTCCAGTATTCTTGCCTGGAGAATCCCACGGACAGAGGAGCCTGGTGGTGTCACAAAGCATCAGACATGACTGAATGACTAAGCACACACACACTTGTCCTCAAAGATACATGCTGGATGCTTCATATACCTTACTTTATTCATTTTCCATTTTAATAAGAGATTATGTGTATTTTTAACAATAATATGTTGGGTTTCAAAATCAGAGAAATAGCAAGATTAATGAGAAAATATAAACTAAGGTGGCTCTGGGTGGTCTGCTTCTGGAAAGTGTGAATTTGGGTTTATTCTATGCACTCTATCTTGTCTGCAGTTCAAAACCATTAAAAAAAAGAATTTTTGAGAAACAATGTAAAAATATAAGAAGCAGGACTGTTGCTTTTTTCCCCCATATGTGAAAGTGACAGAAGTTTTGTTATTCGTGAGAGTACATTTCATCTTCTGTAAGGTGAAGACACAGAAGCACGTGTGAAGCCAGGGGCTGCACGCCTGCGGATGCACTAGGTTTGCACATGCGCAGTGGAGCCCTCCGTGATTCCGCAGGGTGGGTTGCAAGGCTGCGCTGGGCAGGGTTGCGAGAGCCGGGAGGCAAGGCACTTGTAGTCCTGAGAAGACAAGAGGTCAGGAGCCTCGGGAAGGAGCCGAGAGCGAGTGAGATGGAGCCGCAGGTTCCTTCACCAGCTGCCTGCTTTAGGAAGAGCGCGTGGCCCAGGGTGGAGGCGAGTTGGGGGGAGGGAGTGGCGAGGGACAGGCCTGTCAGGGTGTTGCCCTGTCCAGGGCATGACCTGGGGGCTCTGGACAAGGCACAGTGTCCAGAGGTGTTGAGTGTGACTGACCGTGAGGTTTGTGAGGAGCCAGGCGATACTCCTAGGTTGCTGCATCTAAAGGGTGGCGGGTGGGGGCCTGCCGTGCATCCTGTGTGTGTGTGTGCGTGCGCACGCATGTGTGAGCAAGAGAGCTCGAGCAAGCGAGAGATGCACCTTCAGACTGAGGCCCTTCTACTTGTCGCTACTCCAGGCCCGTTGGTGAAAATCAAGGCTGTCCTGGGCAAAGTGGGGGCTGGGGGCACGTTACCCAAGGGGTGCGAAGAGGGGGCCGTTTGGGGCCAGGGGAGAAAGATCTTAACTTTTATACTTTCAGTTAGACCAGAATAGAACAGCGTTTATTTAGTTGCATTTGAGACCAAAAGGAGCAGCGTCCCCCTCATTTCTGGTAGTTTTAGAATTCTTTATGAATCTGAGTCATTTTGAATCTTTAAACAGTGCCTTTGTGAGAGCCGGGGAGAACTGCATGCTGATGGCTTCTCTACGTGTTTCCTCTGCAGAAAACCACTCTCTGACGAAGGACGTATTGTGTGCTGCTCTGCACTGTGAGCAGAGCACGGCGAGGCTTCTGCTGTTATCTGCCCTGCGAGGTGTCGTTCTGGTGCACGACGACTACCAGGTTTGGCATCCTTGATGTCTCAGAGACCTCCCTATTATGACTGGGCCGTTCAGGACAGTTTCCTGTTCCAGGCTTGCTGGCTTGGTCCTAAAGACAAGGGACCATGGTGCAGAGCTGTGTGGGGAGTCAGGGCTGCAGACTGGCTGTGCACACATCCTCCCCTTCCAGCTGCTGCTTGAGTGGCTGGCACAGGCTTGGGAGAGCTGGTTGTTAAATGTTTAAGAGTTTTGCAAGCTGGTTCTTAAACATAGGCATCATTAAGAATCCAATTATATATGGTAAAATAAAGTTGAAAACAAAGACACTGAACATTCAAGATTCCTCACTTCCTAATTAGTTTCGCTTGTTTTGCTCTTGTCTGAGAAGGTTTGTGCTCTTTTATCTGCACAGTTGGCATGCTACTGCTGGTCTCTTCTCCGTCCTGTGTTCAGTGACGTCATGTTGCCTGTTTGAGTAGGTCATGCCAAGAGTCTGGCAGGCAGAAGGAACATGGGGGCAGAGGAAAAAAGCCATGTGTGCGTGAGTTCTGCCACCAAGTAGGAAGCGAATAGTCTGGTCTGATGGACCGCCCAACCCCACCCTCCCCAGGCCTCAGATGGACAAGACTCCGGCCGAGGCCTCATGCTCTGAACACCGCTGGTCCCAGGCTTCTTGTCTCTCTTGCTCCACAATTCAGAGGTTCCATGTGGTGGCCTCTTTAGGGGACTTGCGTTTTGGTGCTCAGATCACATGCAGAGAAGTTCGTTTGTGCCCAGGAAACCCCAAGGCAGGGACTCAGAGCCCAGGACTCTCTACTGTGACACCTCAGAATTCTTCACATTTAACTTGCTTGGAACACACATTTGTTAGTTCTCTGATCATCTGAACAATTCATGACTTTCCTTGGTGAGAGTGATCAGTGGCAGTTTTGAGAAAGATATTTAGAAGCGTTATTAAAATATTATGTGTTCTCTCAGCCTTAGCACCATCTTTTGAGAAACCTCTGTGCCCTGAGAGTGAAGTGGAGGAAGAAGCTGTTGTGCAGGCTGAAGTGCAAAAGAAAAAAGATGAGGCAGAGATGCAAGCAAACTTGCACACCCATGGCAGCCACAGAGGAAGAAACAAGGGAAGCCAGAGGCCAGGGACGCTGGGCAAATTGCTGGACTGCATGTCTACTATCCAGAACTGGTCTCAATGGATCTGGAACTTTGAATGGTTTCCATGGCCATTCTGATTTCCTCATCCACCTTTGAGAGACTCATCTTGCTTGTATCAAAGCAGTCCCTTTTGATCCTTTGCCCTGGACCTGTGATATTATGGACTCATTCTCTTCTCAGTTGTGGCTGAATGTAATGTGTACAATAAATCATCTCTTTTGCTGTCTTAGCTGAAGGAAAAAAAAATAGTATGTGTTGATTTATATGAGATAGGACTTCCCTGGTGGCCAGTAGTAAAGAATCTGCTGGCCAATACAGGAAACTAGGGTTCAATCCCTGGGTCAGGAAGAAGGAAATGGCAACCCACTCCGGTGTTGTTGCCTGGAGAATCCCATGGACAAAGGAGCCTGGCTGACTACAGTCCACGGGGTCACAGAGAGTCAGACGTGACTGGGCATGCATGAGTTACATGAGATGCCTTCCCCAAATCACCACAACCTGGGACTGTGCTTGCAACATCAGGAAGAACTGGGTGATGAAATAAATCAATTCTGATGATGTGAAATAAATGATACACAGCAGAACTATATTTAAAATGGATAACCAACCAGCACCTACTGTATAGTATAGGGAATTCTGCCCAGTGATATGTGGCAGCCTGGATGGGAGGGGAGCTTGGGGAGAATGGATACATGTATATGGATGAGCCCCTTTGCTGGTCACCTGAAACTACCACAGCATTGTTAACTGGCTATACCCCAATACAAAATTAGAAGTGTTAAGTTTGGGAGAAAAATGATATACAGTGGAACTGCCGAGTCCAGGGAAGTGTGTATAGGTTTATATGTGTGTCTGAACATATAAACATATGTGATCTCCTGCTTTTGGGGTCATTTTATATTTTAAGTTATATTTGCCCGTTACTTTTATGAATTATAGGTGTTTTACATTCTTATAAATTTATAGGTATTATATATTTTATAAAATGTCAGTCTTTTATACAGCTGTTTAAGCTTGTAAAAGATGCTGATAATGTGTCCAGGGAGTCTTAAGAGTCAGGGCCTAGACCAGGGATTCTTCCATGGGGCTTCTCCAAGCACCCACTTCCCCTGCCAAAGAGTGGCCTGGCACCTTCCTTGAAAAGTGTCTGTTTTCAGGCCAGGAGGCTGCGTGTCCGGCTGTCAGCTGGGCAGTGCTGGTCCTTGCCGTGCCCTTGTGTCCGCTGGGTAAATGGCAGAGCCAGGCAGAGCAAGGCTCTCCTGGTTCCCGGCCAATGGCTCCGTCCAAGGCCTTGCAGTGTGCAGCCAGGCAGTTGGGCAGGATCAGACATTCTCCGTCTCCTCTGCCCTGTTTCCTTAGAGTGAGGACGGTGGACTGACAGCTGTGTAGACAGTAGACTGATGGTCCATGTGATGCTTGGCGAGGATGCTGGCGTGTCTGGTTGAGCTCATGCCAACAGTCTCCAACTGTATCACTGCTGTGTTTTCTAGGAATTAGAAAAGTTATGGACCTCTCCCTATCAACTAAGCTGTGAAGGCCTTCGCAGGAATCTCTCCAGAGCCTTGGAAAGCTTCAGAAGCAGTTTGGAAGATGCCAGCGAGCAGGACTGTGAATGCCAGCCTGGGCCGGCCTCCAAGCCACACACGTATGCCCTGGCGGGGCCCACGCCGCCTCAGTCTCTCCCTTCATAAAGGCGATGTCGCGCATTAGTAAATTATAGATCTCAGGCAATAATGTGTAACATACACTGTTAATGTACACATTAACGGATGTATTTTCTCACCCACACCAAAGTTTCCCATGACTTTAACTTTTGAAATTGTAAGTGATAGGAGCAGCATTAGTGCTGAGGCTGGCTTTTTTGGGGATCAAGAAATTGAATCAAAATGTCAAGATTCAAGGTTACAATATAGTAGTAAAGATGTTCTGTAGGGTCAGTCAGTGGTTTTCCAAAGCACCTTCATACTGGATTAATTTTGCTCTGTGCTCTCAAAGTGTTAACCCTCAGAAGAGGAAGTTGGGCACTTGTTTCTGAAAATGACTAATTCCCAGAAGAAATGGTGTCCCTCTGATTTTTTGGTATCCTCATTTCTCGTACATTCCATGGTCTATCCTAACTGTGCTTTCTGCATTTATGAGAAGCCGTTTGTTATGCATCCTTACTCCCCTGTCTCCTCCTGCCTGGCAGGGGTGTTGTGATATTAATGGGTGTTCACACACAGACACATTGTGTGTCCAATTATCTGAGAAATTTTAGGGAAATGCCATCTTGTTATCCAGCTCATTTCCTGGGAACTGAGGCAGTGTATTCAACCAACATTGTTCCTGGCGTTTTATCTCGCCTAAATTAGCTTTAATTTTCTGCCATTTTAGGTTGGCCCAAAGCCTGGAGAAGACTTTATTGTTGTCTGGGAATCCCATAGTGACTTTTCTTAGCAATTTCACAGTAGCTGAGGGTGAGTATGTAGTTCCTCCAAGTGTGCTTGATTAAAAATTAAATTTAGTTTCTCACACAAATATATCATTAAAATAAAACATGTGAAGGGTGAGTTATGCTATCTATATGTGGTAAATAGCAATTTAGAGCCTGGCTGCTCTGATGTATTTGGGGCTGAGAAGAAAGTCCTAGAATCCTGGGTACCACAACGAAGAAAAGATGAGAGAAGCTTCTGTGGTCCAGGGGTCTCCCTGGCCCGTCTCCCTGTCTTATCGATCCTGAAGCCCCCTTGCATCACTATGTCAGGTCCGAAGAATTCTGGCAAATCTCTTGTTAGGAGAAGTGAGATGAATAGATATGTGGGGAGAAGTGAGTTTCTTTGGTCACTGTTCCCTTGGCGAGGGGGACACCTCTTTCTAGAGTAAAATTTAAAATGCACAGGTCTTAGAGGAAGAAACTGATCAGAATTGCCACATCATCTGGGGTTTTGTTTTACTTCTGATACAAATGGTCACAGCTCCCCCATGGAAGATTAAGGTATGACTTTATTTGGTGCTTGTTACGGGCTGAATGTAGTAGAACAGTCCTTGCCAGGTTTTCATGTCAGATCTTGTCTTCACTACTTCAGTCAGGAGTAGCCCAAATATTTATTATTATAAGATTTCCTTCCTTCTGATTGTCTTTCAGATGTAAAAGTAAAAGATTTGATGCAGAATATCAGCAAGTTAACTGAAGAGCTCCGATCTTCTCTGCACGTCTCAGATGGAACCATCAACAGTATTTTAGAAGCAAACATCTCCCACTCAAAGGTGGGGTTGCTGCTTCTGTTCATGGCTGGAGCTGCTGACCTCCTGTGGTCCTATCCCTACCCCACGACTGGGGCTCCCCTGTGAACCATATGTGTGTATTTGTTAATTGCTCAGGTGTGTCTCGGAGAAGGCAATGGCACCCCACTCCAGTACTCTTGTCTGGAAAATCCCATGGATGGAGGAGCCTGGTGGGCTGCAGTCCATGGGGTCGCTAAGAGTCGGATATGACTGAGCGACTTCACTTTCAATTTTCACTTTGATGCATTGGAGAAGGAAATGGCAACCCACTCCAGTGTTCTTGCCTGGAGAATCCCAGGGATGGGGGAGCCTGGTGGGCTGCTGTCTCTGGGGTCGCACAGAGTCGGACACGACTGAAGTGACTTAGCAGCAGTAGCAGCAGCTTTTCCTCCTTTCTTCTCTCTTTCTGGATTCTCATTTGCTGCCATGCCTTTTGCCCATCCTTTCATCTTAAACTTTTCTGAAGTGTTTTCTTTCAGGTGTGTCTGTTGTGAGCAGCACATAACTCAGTTGTGTCCAACTCTTTGCAACCCCATGGATTGAGGAACACCAGGCTTCCCTGTCCCATCACCAACTCCTGGAGCTTGCTCAAACTCATCATCAAGTCGGTGATTCCATCCAATTATCTCATCCTCTGTGGTCCCCTTCTCCTGCCTTCAATCTTTCCCAGCATTAGGGTCTTTTCTAATGAGTCCATTCTTCACATATAGTATTGGCCGAAGGATTGGAGTTTCAGCTTCAACATCAGTCCTTCCAGTGAATATTCAGGACTGATTTCCTTTAGGATGAACTGGTTGGATCTCCTTGCAGTCCAAGGGACTCTCAAGAGTCTTCTCAAACACCACAGTTCAAAAGCATCAATTCTTTGGCACTCAGCTTTCTTTAGGGTCCAGCTCTCACATCCATACATGACTACTGAAAAAACCATAGCTTTGACTAGATGGAGCTTTGTTTGCAAGGTAACATCTCTGCTTTTTAATATGCTGTCTAGGGTGGTCATAGCTTTTCTTCCAAGGAGCAAGCATCTTTTAATTTCATGGCTGCAGTCACCATCTGCTTTGATTTTGGAGCCCCCCAAAATAAAGTCTGTCACTGTTTCCATTGTTTCCCCATTTGTTTGCCATGAAATGATGGGACTGGATGCCATGATCTTAGTTTCTAAATGTTGAGTTTTAAGTCAACTTCTTCACTCTCCTCTTTTATCAAGAGGCTCTTTAGTTCTTCGGTTTCTGCCGTAAGGGTGGTGTCTTCTGCATATCTGAGGTTATTGATATTTCTGTCAGCAGTCTTGATTCCAGGTTGTGCTTTGTCCAGCCCAGCATTTTGTATGATGTACTCCTCATACAAGTTAAATAAGCGGGGTGACAATATACAGCCTTGATGTACTCCTTTCCCGATTTGGAACCAGTTTGTTGTTCCATGTCCAGTTCTAACTGATGCCTCTTGTCCTGCATACAGATTCCTCAGGAGGCAGGTCAGGTTGTCTGGTATTTCCATCCCTTTAAAAATTTTCCACAGTTTGTTGTGATCCACACAGTCAAAGGCTTTGGCATAGTCAATAAAGAAGAAATAGGTATTTTCCTGGAACTCTCTTGCTTTTTGATGACCCAGCAGATGTTGGCAATTTGATCCCTGGTTCCTCTGCCTTTTCTAAATCCAGCTTGAACATCTGGAAGTTCACAGTTCACATACTGTTGAAGCCTGGCTTGGAGAATTTTGAGCATTACTTTGCTAGTGTATGAGATGAGTGCAGTTGTGCAGTTGTCTGAACATTCTTTGGCATTGCCTTTCTTTGGGATTGGAATGAAGACTGACCTTTACCAGTCTTGTAGCCACTGCTGAGTTTTCAAATTTGCTGGCATGTTGAGTGCAGCACTTTGACAGCATCATCTTTCAGGCTTTGAAATAGCTCAACTGGAATTCCTTCCCCTCCACTAACTTTGTTTGTAGTGGTGCTTCCTAAGGCCCACTTGACTTCACATTCCAGGATGTCTGGCTCTAAATGAGTGATCACACCATTGTGAATATCTGGGTCGTGAAGATCTTTTTTGTACAGTTCTTCTGTATATTCTTGCCACCTGTTCTTAATATCTTCTGCTTCTGTTAGGTCCATACCATTTCTGTCCTTTATTGTGCCCATCTTTGCATGAAATGTTCCCTTGGTATCTCTAATTTTCTTGATGAGATCTCTAGTCTTCCCCATTCTATTGTTTTCCTCTATTTCTTTGCATTGATCACTGAGGAAGGCTTTCTTATTTCTCCTTGTTATTTTTTGGAACTCTGCATTCAGATGGGTATATCTTTCCTTTTCTCCTTTACCTTCTCTTCTTTTCTCAGCTACTTGTAAGGCCTCCTCAGATAACCATTTTGCCTTTTTGCATTTCTTTTTCTTGGGGATGATCTTGATCCCTGTATCCTGCACAATGTCACGAACCTCTGTCCATAGTTCTTCAGGCACTCTGTCTATCAGATATAATCCCTTGAATATATTTCTCACTTCCACTGTATAATTGTAAGGAATTTGATTTAGGTCATATCTGAATGGTCTAGTGGTTTTCCCTACTTTCTTCAATTTTAGTCTGAATTTGGCAATAAGGAGTTCATGATCTGAGCCACAGTCAGCTCCTGGTCTTGTTTTTGCTGACTGTATAGAGTTTCTCCATCTTTGGCTGCAGAGATTATAATTAATCTGACTTCGTATTGACCATCTGGTGATGCCTATGTGTAGAGTCTTGTCATGTGTTGTTAGAAGATGGTGTTTGCTATGACCAGTGCATTCTCTTGGCAAAACTCTGTTAGCCTTTGCCCAGCTTCATTTTTTACTCCAAGGCCAAATTTGACTGTTACTCCAGGTATCTCTTGACTTCCTACTCTTGCATTCTCGTCCCCTATGATGAAAAGAACATCCATTTTGGGTATTAGTTCTAGAAGGTCCTGTAGGTCTTCATAGAAGTGTTCAGCTTTTTCAGCATTACTGGTTGGGGTATAGGCTTGGATTACCATGATATTGAATGGTATGCCTTGGAAATGAACAGAGATCATTCTGTCATTTTTGAGACTGCATCCAAGTACTGCGTTTCAGACTCTTTTGTTGACTGTGATGCCTATTCCATTTCTTCTAAGGGATTATTGCCCACAGTAGTAGATATAATGGTCATCTGAGTTAAATTCACTATTTCCAGTCCATTTTAGTTCGCTGACTTTCCTAAAATGTCGATGTTCACTCTTGCTATCTCCTGTTTGATCACTTCCAATTTACCTTGACTCATGGACCTAGTGAATGGTTGTTGCTGACCCACGAAAAGACACAGGGATTCTTGGCCTCCGGAAGAGAAGGCTTCTGGGCCGGAGTCGAGGCTTGATTGCTCAGAGCTTTTGGGCAATAGAGTTTTATTAAAGTATAAAAGGGATAGAGAAAGCTTCTGACACAGGTATCAGAAGGGGGAAGAATGAGTACCCCCTTGCTAGTGTTAGCAATGGAGTTATATACCTTATACCTTTTAATTAGTTATTATAGTGAATCAAAAGAATGTCTCAAGTTTGTGAAAATTTTACCAGACCTACGCTCACAATTTACAGTTTAGAATACCAAGATTAGAATTTAACAGTAGAAGATTCTCCAGATCTACTTCCATAATATACATTCTAAGATACCAGGATTAGTCAGGTTTTCAGGAAGGATAAACTGTCCTCCAGCTGGATACATTGCTGTTATATAATCCCTGCTGCTGCTGCTAAGTCACTTCAGTTGTGTCTGACTCTGTGCGACCCCATAGACGGCAGCCCACCAAGCTCCCCCGTCCCTGGGATTCTCCAGGCAAGAACACTGGAGTGGGTTGCCATTTCCTTCTCCAATGCATGAAAGTGAAAAGTGAAAGTGAAGTCGTTCAGTCGTGTCCAACTCTTAGCGACCCCATGGACCACAGCCTACCAGGCTCCTCTGCCCATGGGATTTTCCAGGCAAGAGTACTGGAGTGGGGTGCCGTTGCCTTCTCCAACAATCACTAGTACAGAGTTTAAACTGAGTTGTGTAATTGACTGAGACTAAGGAATGCAGAGGGAAAAAATGTTTGTCCTTTTCTCCTTGAGAATTCCAGACCCCCAGTCTCCACTTCAAGAGCCCCAGACCCCTTTCTCCTCTTTGGGGACCCCGAACTTCTTATCAATCTGCCTAGGAATTGACTCGCTCACTAACATTCCAGGTTCCTATGCACTGTTGTTCTTTATAATTGTTGTCTGGACTTTACCAGAGTTAGAAAGGGTAAGATTGGTGATGGTGTTTGTTCCTGATTCCCAAACTGATCTCCTTTCAGTAGGGAATGTTGTACCACCTGACGGCATGTTGGAGCAGTGTGACAGCAGTGGGCAGGCCAGCGCCTGGTGGGGGAGGAGCCCTGAGGAGGCCCCAGCAGGAAGGAGATGGGGACACAGGCTGGGTTTGCTCATGCAGGGCAGAGCAGGTGAATTTCATCTGGATCTTCCGCAAGTGCTTTGCTGAGATCACCTTTTGGCTCGTCGCATGGGGGTTTACTTCCCTGTTGGTGAAGAATCTGCCTGCAATGTGGGAGACCCAGGTTTGATCCCTGGGTCAGGAAGAACCCCTGGAGAAGGAAATGGACAACCCACTCCAGTATTCTTGCCTGGAGAATTTCATGGACAGAGGAGGCTGGCAGGCTATAGTTCATAGGGTTGCAGAGTCCATCATGAGTGAGTGTCACACACACACAAACTGCCAGAAGCCATCGCCATGAAGATGGTTCTCAAGTGACCGTTTTTATTGACAATCAGTTGGACCTCAGTGAGCATTTATTTTCACGTTGAGTCTTGTTACCTAAACGTGAGCCTTGGCAAGTAGATCAGTTAATCAAGAATTAATCTGCTTTAAGAAAGAAATGAATTGGAAGCTAGGAATCCTCAATTTACAGTTACAGTCTGAACTTGTCTGTGTTGAGTTACACTCCTCTTTCTTCAAGGAGAATGCTGAAGGTCGCTTATTGGCCTCCACGCGTGCAGGGGGTGTGGGACACTACCTCCTACACTGCCTCAGTTGTAAACAGTGATTCAGATCTGCCTTGAAACCTTTACTCACGACAACTTGCCACAGCACCAGAGCAGTGGATTAATTCAAGTAGCTGACCAGCGGGGCTGTACAAAGAGGTTCAGAGCCCTTTAAGATTCAGAGTTACGAAGGGGCACTCATGGTAAAGAACCTGCCTACCAGTGGAGGACACATAAGAGACCCAGGTTCAATCCCTGGGTTGGGACGATCCCCTGGAGGAGGGCATGGCAACCCTCTCCAGTGTTCTTGCTTGGGAAATCCCATGGACAGAGGAGCCTGGCGGGCTACAGTCTGTAGCAACTGCAGCGACGTAGCACAGCAGAGGTTGCTGCCTCGTTAGCAAGCGGCCGCCAGGTGTCGCTGCCGCTCTGCCGCGGGAGGGCTGGGCCCCGCGAGGGCTGAGGTCCACGGCGCCTTTGCGGTTGAGGTGGCTGCGCAGTGCTTTCTTTGTGCGTGAGTCACTGCGGATGGCCACCCGAGGGGCTGGATGGTGAGGCTATCAGCAGGGGCGTTTAAAAAGCTTGCATTCTTGGGATTCAATATTACTAATGCAAGTTAGTAATATTTGCTGTGCTACCTAAGTGGATACATGAACTCTTGTGTGCCTACAAATCTGAGGTCCTAAATTCATGTTTGGTTAGGTGACACTTGGGCCCTAGATTCTTCTAGGTTGTTAGGTTGATGGCAACATCTCTTAATACATACTATCAGTAGTAACTTTCCGGCATTTCCCTCTTTGAACTTCTCTGCCTTTCCCTGGGGCGGGAAGATCCCCTGGAGAAGGAAGTGGCAACCCACTCCAGTATTCTTGCCTGGAGAGTTCCGTGGATTGAGGCTCCTGGTGGGCTCCAGTCCACGGGGTCTCAGAGTCTGAGTGACTTCAGACTCTCTGGAAGTCTGGAAGACTGGTTCTAGCTTGGCTTCGCTTTGCCTTACCCTCCGACAGTGTTGAGTTTGTCCCTACCTCAGAGCTCTCAGAGCTTCCAGAACGTGGAGTCCGCAGTTCCCCGAAGGCAGCAGGTGTGTGTGGGCTGGCTCGCGAGACGGACAGACGTGTCTGTGCAGCAGCGTTCCAGAAGCGTGTGTGAGGGGGCGTTTCAGTGTGAGCCGTGCGGCGCCGGGCCCCTGGGCGTGAGGAGCCGCCCCGAGGGTGGGCTGGGCTCAGACGGAAAGGAGGAGAAACCCCGCTGGGAGAAGCCACGGGAGGGAGAGCCCCGGCTCGGCTCACTCGGGCCAGCGCTCCCGAGGAGGCCGAAAGGGACGGAGCCGGGCCGACCGCTGGGGACATGGCACCGGGGAGGCCCTCTCTCCCCAAGCTCTGTCGGTGAACGCCTGTATCTCCAGGTTAACACCCGCATCATAGACTCCTGGGTCCTGGAGTCCACCTCCCGGGACTCAGTCCTCTTCCCCCGCCAGAGACCAACCAAGCTTCCTACGTTGGGAAGCGGTGTTCTTGGCTCAGGTCCGCAGTGACTTCCTCCCTGTGTGTTCCAGGCCACGTTTGTATTCTTTTAAATGTCACAGCGAGGTCTAAGAGTTCAGGACCAAACAGACTGAGAGAGCAACCAGAGGCTCTTCTTCTCCCTGGATGCTCTCAGCTGGGGAAGACTGGGTTCTAGCATCCTCAGCAGCTTTGTCCCTTCCCTCCCCCCAGCACCCAGGTACTTATGGAGGGAGGAAGGGAAGGGCTGCCCGGAGCTCGGATCTCTCCTGGGAGGCTTCTAAAAGGAGGAGGGACTCTGAAACCTTGTCTTATTTACGTCCCTTGGGCAGAAATGTGTGCATTTGGTGGGCCTGGCGCAGTTTCTCTCTTTCACTCGAGGCCGTCACTGAGC
Source organism: Cephalophus harveyi (assembly GCA_006410635.1). NCBI lineage: Eukaryota > Metazoa > Chordata > Mammalia > Artiodactyla > Bovidae > Cephalophus > Cephalophus harveyi. The sequence goes on from SJYT01021301.1 coordinate 386,674, forward strand.
ATCAGGAGCGACTGGTGCTCTGTTAGCTGAGAGATGCCTGGTCAGGATTCAGCCAGCTCCACACATCCCATTTGTTACAGCGCACGAGGCTTGTCTTCTGGAAAGCTGCAATGGATAGTTCTTGGTGTAACTCGCTTCGGAGCAGACCCCAGTAAACAACTGGCTCATTCTGGCTTTTCTCTTCCCTGAGAGAGAAAGAAATAATTACTTTGTGAGTGGAGTTAAGAGTTTCTGGCCCACACAGAGGACTGTGGCCAGGTGTGCCCTTTAAGGGACTTCCCTGGTAGTCCAGTGGCTGAGACTCCGAGCTCCCCATGCAGGAGCCCTGAGTTTCATCCCTGGTCAGGGAACTAGATCCCAGATGCTACAACTGAAGATCCCACATGCCACAGTGGAGATCAGAGATCTTGAGTGCCGCAACTAAGACCTGGTGCATTCAAATGCATCAGTAATAAATATATTAAAGAAAAAAGGCACTGCCAGCCACACAGCATCTTACCTGAGGGAGCTGGTGCTAGCTGTGCCTGTAGGTAACCCCGCCTGCATGGCTTCAGACCGGAGCTTACATAGGTCCTTTTAACTTGGGGAACTTCAGACCCTCACTGCCAGTAAAGAAACAAAAACATTGAATGGGCCCCTCTAATGGGGCCTCTCTTTCATTACTCACTCTTAGGTAAATATTTGTAAGCCTAAGTCTTAAGATTGATTGCATTAATTTCTGCAGAAAGTATTTCTTACTGGTTCTGGCCAATTATTCTAACCATCAAGGTGTTTTCAGTCCTGATCTACTTTGCAGAGTGTCATTTGTCTCTCATCTTGGCCAGTCACAAAGGAGAAAAGCACACCGTCTGTATCTCATTCGCGTTATCAACGTAGAAAGAGGCTTGTGGCCTGAGGAGTCTCCAGCCCGCAGCTGTTTAACAGTATGGGCTTTTAGGCCAGCTGTAGCACAACTGGTAACTTGCGTGTGTGCTAAGCCACTTCAGTCACAACCGACTCTTTGCAACCCCATGGACTGCAGCCCACCAGGCTCCTTTGTCCATGGGATTCTCCAGGCGAGAATACTGGAGTGGGTTGCCATGCGCTCCTCCAGGGGATCTTCCCGACCCAGAGATAAAACCTGCATCTCTTATGTCTCCTGCATTGGGCAGGAGGGTTCTTTACCATCAGTGCCCTGGTAACATATTAGTCTAATAAGTCTGCCTTCAAAAGAAAATGACTTTGTATTGATCTGGCATGATTTTAGCAATTGCCATATTCTTAAAGGGCTCGTGGCTAACCCAGGATCAGAATTCACACCAGGACTGACATTATCTGCCAGTCATTTCTAAAGTTTACTTTAAGAGATAAAGCTAAGGTGGTTTTAACTTTCTTCTCGACTTCTAAAACACTCTTGGCAATAGAACGTTACACTGTCTGAAGCCCTGGGAGGAGGGGGCCCTGGGGATGCGCTGGGGTTGGGGTCCTGGCGGGGAGTGGAGTTTCCCACCAGGCCTGCAGCTGGTGGGTTATTGTCTTGGGGGCAGGCCCTCCCCCTTACTGCCACTTCAGGACAGGACGGGGGGCTTGATGCTGTATGGAAGCAAAGAAGGAATTCATTAATTTAACTCTCATTCTTAAATTCAATACTTTTCAATCAATAAAGCCATCTAATTCTTACACATCTTTCTTCACATTCCAGTAAGTCAAGCTCTGCTTTTGCTGTTAGCCTCCTGTCAGCTGTAATGGATGTCACTGGGCTGCGTGTCATTTATAATGGTCTCATTTGGTTCTCCCTTTGGAGCGCTTTTGGGTCTTGTTATCGTCTCTTTTGCTCAGATGGATAAACTCAGGCTAACAGTGTTGACCTTTGGGAGGTCACACAGGAGGAGTTGGAAGTTGCCTTATTCTGGATCCTTCCTGAGTCCTCCCCATGGTCTTCCCACTGTGTGTGGCTGCAGCCCTTCCAGATGGTCTAGGAGCCATCTCCTGCTTTCTCATCGCACCCCACCCAGGCCTCTTCATTGTGCGGGCAGATCCGAGCCCGATGGGACCCTGGGAGCCAGGCCCCAGCTCCTCCCTGTCCTGTAGAAACTGGTGCCTACTATCCAGTCCCACTTCTTTGCTTTGACAAGAGCGGAGGTGGCCCAGTCACCTCCTGTGATGTTTCCCATCCTTCCCCATCACTGTCGGTGCTTCTAGTCACAGTTAGGCTGAGAACAGTGATTCCTCCCAATGTTTCTGTGCGCTTCTGAGTCTGAAATTACCAGCTGTGCACACCACCTCTGAACTGCTGCTCTGAGCACAGTTAGCGTTTTGGCAGATCCCAGGAAACAAGCTCCTGCTGAAAATGCAAATATCTCTCCTGGTGATCACTTCTGCTTTTATAGGGAGTCTGTGAAGGCAAATGAATGTCTCATCAAATGTGTGTGTGTATGCTTGGTGGGGAGCTGTCTGCCCTGGGCCCCTGGCTCCTTGAAGTTTTCCAAGCAGATGTGGACACGTAGGAAAGGTGCTGGCAACTTGGCATCCGCATGCTTAATTAAACTGCCTGGACCTGTCTGAGCTGAAAGATGACTGACTCTAAAACGGATTCACCCATGACATGTCGAGTCCAACAAAACTGAGTATTTTCTCTGTTTTTCTTACTCCCTGCCTGTTTCAGGTGCCTTTTGAGCAGGGAAAGTGATCACAGTAAAATTAAAAACAAAGATAAAGAATGAAGTAGGGAGGCACAGAGCAGGCATGGCAGCAAACACGGTGCAAGGCGGTGCTCCTGTGTGTGGTGTGGCTGTGAGGTTTCAGCTTGAAGGCAGCCCCTGGGACCTCCCCACTGGTTGAGAGACATGTATACAAGTTTTAAGACAAATGTTGCCTTTAGGGCTAAATTCTAAGAGATGCGTGGAATATGATCCTTCTTGGGGACCACGCTTGGTGCTGAGATGGTGCAGAGGGACCCTCACCAGCTGGTTTTGGTTGGTGCCCACATGAGACCAGGGGCAGTGGTCCCGACTCAAGGAGAACTTCCATGGAAGTCTGTTCTACAGAACTGGCCAAAGAGGGGCTTCCCTAATCAAAGTGAAGGGTGGGTGTACATTACCCCAGACTCCTCTTTGAAACCCTCTTTCAACCAGAGGCCTTCACCTTCCCTTAGAGACCACTATGGAAACAGTGGAACAAGGAAATCTTTCCCAAGGTACACCTGTGCCTCATAAGTCTCCTATGGAAAAAGAGCTTTTGGTTAATTAGGTATGCAAACAACATCTTTCTCAAAGATTCAAAATGTCCATCAGCATATCATATTCTCTCTCCGTTTGTGATGGTTAGTTTTGTATGTGTATAGGGCTAGGCCACAGTACCCAGACGTTTGGCCAAATAGCAATCTAAGTGTCCCTGTGAAGTTATTTTTTAGATGAGATTAACATTGAAATCTGTAGACTTTGTGCAGATGGTTGTTGTTATTCAGTTGCTCAGTTGTGTCGGACTCTTTGCAACCTCATGGGCTGCAGCAGGCCAGGCTTCCCTGTCCCTCACCATCTCCCTGAGGTTGCCCAAACTCATGTCCATTGAATCAGTGACACCATCCAACCATCTCATCCTCTGTTGCCCCCTTCTCCTCCTGCCCTCAATCTTTCCCAATATCAGGGTCCTTTCCAATGAGTCAGCTCTTTGCATCACGTGGTCAACATGTTGGAGCTTCAGCTTCAGCATCAGTCTTTCTAGTGAGTATTCAGGGTTGATATCCTTTAGGACTGACTGGTTTGATCTCCTTGCAGTCCAGTCTTGAGCAGATTACTCTTTGTACTGTGGGTGGGCCTCATCCAATCAGTTGAAGAGCTAAGTAAAAAGACAGAGGCTTCCCGGGGAAGGGGGACTCTGCCTCCAGATGGCTCCTGGGGCTCATCTGCCACGTTGGCTTGTTCCTGGGCTTCCCTGATGCCAGCTGACCCTGCAGAGCATGGTCTTGCCAAGCCCCTACAACTGAGTGAGCCAATTCCTTAAAAAAATCTCCTGGAAGATGCACACCCTATAGTTTCTGTTTCTCTAGAGAACCCCCATTAATCCATCATTCTACTTCTTAATGATTCTTGGGGCTCTTTATGGCATTACATGAAAGCATCTGATGAGTTCTCCATGTTCACAAGGCTCCTAATAAGGGAACAGTAGCTCTTGTTCACAGAGGGTCCCTCTTGGCCGGAACGTTTTGCAGTAATCGCAGCCATCAGAGTATGAACACAACAGGAAGTCTGCTGCTTGTTTTAAATTCTGCTTTATAATTGTCACATTAACCGGAAGACCATTAACAGGAATTCATTCCCAGGCGGAGACGCAGCCCCGGCCCTCTCACAGAGGGAACAGCGGTGTGCCCAAGAGCAGCGCAGCTGTCCTCGGGCCCTGCTTTTCACGCTGTTTGCTTTTTCTTTTCAAAAATGATAACTGCCTTGGAAATCTGGTTTTCAGTTGGAGGTGGAGGAGAAAAAATAGTTCACACTGATAACACTGGAAAAAAAAAACAAAACGGATAACCTGAGAGCAGAGGCTAAGACTCACTGTCAGAGGGAGAGACACAGACATGACTTCTGAGAGCTTCTTGGGTGGAGGGCGGGAGGCAGCTGGGGGCCTGAAGGTCCTAAATCATCACTCTGTTGCTTACAGATTCAGGGGATTATGTGTACATTTTAGAAACCTTTCCATTCAAAATGTTTGAAATAGCACAGAGTTTGGGGAATCGATGAAAATGCAGGTAAAGCCTCAGCATCTTGGGAGAATGGGCTCTCCAAGGTCCCATCACTGGGGGCGTTCTGAGTCCGGGGACTCCACATCTCAGGCGTAGTCACGTCCAACCCTCATGCTTCGACACAGGTGCTGTCCAGCGCCCTGACAGTGGCTTTGTCTGGAAGTTGCAGTAGGGACGTTCTTCAGCTCCTGCTCCAGTTCCCTGAAGATGGAAAGTCCGAGTCTGCAGCGAGGGAGCTGTGTGGCCTGCCCAGGGCCCAGGTGTTTTCCATGATTGTGATGGTGGCTCGAAACCTGGACCTGCGGAACTTCGTTTACAAAGTAAGGGGAAGACGGGCGCCGGCCTGGCTCAGGCAGCGTGAGGGGCCGGTGTGGATGCATCAGGCCAGCGAGGCAGGTGCAGACTTCACAGCCTCGGCCTGTCCCCGAGCCTCCTGGGCTCCACCTCTGGGCGGGGGGCTTGGAGTCAAGGGCTGCTCAGGAGATTTTCTAGGGCCCTTGCAGCTAGGCCCGTCAGGACATTTGGCACAGAATTGGTGGCAGTCAGTGTGCTCACTGGGGAAGGACCAGTGAACAGTCACCGCCCAAGCTTAGCACCTGCTCCCTCCTCTGTGATGAGCACTGGTCTGACTGTCTCGGGGAGGCTGGCTTCTGCTGCCCATCGTCCCCAGTGGCCCCTCTGAGTCAGAGCCACCCCCCTACCTTGGCCATGACCTCCTCTGCCCCCTATTACATCCTGGAGCACACGGACTGTGTCCCATGAGGGGACGTGCCGGGGCCTGTCCAGGAGAAGGGGTGCAGATGGTGGGGGCATCGGGCAGCCCCTTCCTGTGTGAACCAGCTTGTTACCTACAACCCCCACCCCGACCACATGCATATGCGCAGCAAGTGAGGGGAGGGAGATGGGAGGAACCGAGGGTTATAGTGTGAGTGAGAAGGAGCTGAAGGTGACCGTGGGGACAGCTGCCTGGGGAGCCCAGTCCCCCTCTGCACACAGGAGTTATGCCCGAGGAATCGCACGCATGTGGCTTATGGCCTCAATCTGGTGCTGTTGGTCCTGCCTCGTCTAAAACTTCCTCATCTTCCAGCCTCCACTCTGTTTATGTCTCCAAACCCTTCACCCTTGACCTCTAGGGGCTGGTCTTGCTCTAAGTTTCTCCCCAGGGAGATCAGACGACATCTGGGCTGATCGGAGTTAGTGTGGTGGCTTTAGGCGCTCCACATCCCAAAGGACAGTTTTGGGATTTGCCAGTCCAGTCCTGTTTCCTTTGTGGCCTCCCTCTTTTCAGTAACTCCAAGAATCCAGTGGGTGGATGGTGGATCACACACACAGATACACACACAGAACAAAAATAACTCTCAGAATGAGAATTAATTCTGAACATTTCAGAATTTTCATGTCAAGCCCACAAGCAGGAGAATGAACATGTCCTGAGTCTCCATGACTGGTGAGGCCGCCCCCATTGAGGAGTGTCCAGGCCTCCGGCTCCCGTGCAGGCAGGTGGGTCCTGTGCTCAGCAGGTCCCTCCACCGCGCCATGTGCATGTTGGGAAACATGCCGCCCGGCGGAGGCCAGCTCTCTTACGCACACAGAAGCGACCGATTTGAAACTGGTGCTTTTTGGGCCCAGATAATTACTTTGACAAGTGCCATAAGGATGGAATACTGGGTTGGAGTTGCTCTCCCAGACACCATGAAGTGGACACCACTGTTAGTAACACCAGCTCCTTCTAGTCGCCCGGCTCCAGGGAAGCCTGTTGGTCCATGGTGATGCTCCAGTGTCAGAGCCTCGGGGACGTACATGGGAGCCATACCAAGCCCAGGCATCAGCGGGCTCAGCCTATGCCCCTTCGACTGACAGTAAAGCTAAGGTGCATTTCACAAGACACCATTTGCGGTTAATGTCCAGTGTGTTCCTCTGGCCTTAAGTGCCGGGTCCCAAATCTGGCCACGCAACAGCCAGTGTCTCTGAGGGCAACTTCTCAGGTGCAGCTGCAGTTAGAAAGGCGGGTGGAAATGTGACAAGAGCCTGCACTCCCTTTGCTCCTATCCAAGGTGTCTCTGTTGCCTTAACTGAGGACAGTCGGTTTGTTTTGAGCAGAGAGAGTGTGTGAGGGACAGAGTGGGGCTTCTGTCCCGCAGATCAGGGGCAGAGCCAGCAGCCACGTGGCAGGTGCAGAATTGTCAGGGGCCAAGGCCCGAGTATGCAAACCTGGAAATGCAGATGAGAGCAAAGGGAGGAGACCTACTGTGCAGCCTCCACCTCTGTGGAGGAGGCAGTGTTTGTTGATTTACCCATTCATCCAGAGACTGGTATTTTTTTGAATTTTTAATTAGTTAATTTGTTTGTTTGTTGACATTTTCTCCTAACACAGTCTTCAAAATAACTTTTTTTTTGATCTGGACGATTTTAAAATCTTTATTGAATTTGTTGCAATATTGTTTCTGTTTTCTGTTTTGGTTTTTTGGCCAGGAGGCACCTGGGATCTTAGCTCTCTGACCAGGGATTGAACCCACATCCCCTGCCTTGGAAGGCAAAGTCTTAACCACTGGACTGCCAGGGAAATCCCATGACAATCTTTAAAAAATTTTTTTAACCTTGTAAATTATAGTTGGTTTATAATATTGTGTAGTGTCAGATATATAACACAGTGATTCACTTATACATACATAACTATTTTTTCAGATTCTTTCCCCTTATGTGTGTTTGCTCAGTCATTTTAGTTGTGCCTGACTCTTTGCGACTCTATGGTCTATAGCCCACCAGGCTCCTCTGTCCTTGGGATTCTCCAGGCAAGAATACTGGAGTGGGTTGCCATGCCCTCCTCCAGGGGATCTTCCCAAACCAGGGATCAAACCCAAGTCTTCTGCATCTCCAGCACTGCAGGCAGATTCTTTACCACTGAGCCACCAGGGAAGCTCCACTCCCCTTATAGAAAAGGGGAAATAACCTTATGGGTTATTACAAAACATTGAGTAGAGTTCCTGTGCTAAGCAACCAGTATTGCCAAAGGCTGTTCTAGTCCCTGTGGCCACATCAGTGACCACGGCAGGTAAAAATCCCTGCCTCCATGCAATTTACATCCCCGAACCGAAAGGATACCGTTCATAAGTCAAGTGCAGAGCATGTTAGTCGTGACGGCAGAGGTGGGTCCCATGATAAGGAGATGCTGACGTCTCTGAAGCACCCAGATTGCCTTCCTGGCCCTGATCATCCAGCTGTGATGCTATGGGAACCCTTGCATCTCTCTGAACTCAGGTTCTTCACCCACAAAACCAGGCCCAGCACACAGCCTGCAGGGGCAAGGAGAACTGGAAAGGATGTGTATGCTTACCCACTGCCAGGGAGGCAGTGGGTAAATGGAAACTGTCTCACACGTAACAACTGTCTCATTTTGACCCTCTTCTTAAATTTCCACTCAGGGCACCCCAAAGACAGAAATGTTTTTTTTAGACTAAAAAAAATGTTTTTTAGTTCTATTATTTTTGCTCTTGTTTCCCAATTCATTAATTTCTGCTTTTATCATTATTATTGTTTCCTTTTTTTGATCTCTTTAGGGGTAATTTTGTTGCTCATTTTCTAACCTCTTAAATTAGATGCTTAATTATTTAATTTTTCTGTAAATGTGAGTATTCAAGGTTAAGACTCAGCCCTTAGATACAGATGCGAACTATTTTGGGCTTCCCAGGCTTCCCTGGTAGCTCAGAGGTTAAAGTGTTTGCCCGCAATGCGGGAGACCAGGATTCGATCCCTGAGTTGGGAAGATCCCCTGGAGAAGGAAATGGCACCCCACTCCAGTACTCTTGCCTGGAAAATCCCATGGACGGAGGAGCCTGGTAGGCTACAGTCCATGGGGTCGCAAAGAGTCGGACACGACTGAGCGACTTCACTTCACTTCAGGTGGTACTAGTGGTAAAGAACCTGCCTGCCAATGTAGGAGATGTAAGAGACGCAGGTTCAATCCCTGGCTTGGAAAGATCCCCTGAAGGAGGGCATGGCAACCCATTCCAATATTCTGCCTGGAGAATCCCCTGGACAGAGGAACCTGATGGGCTACAGTCCATAGGGTTGCAAAGTAAGACATGCTTGAAGTGACTTAGCACACACGCACTGATTGTTTTATTTATTCATTTGTTTATTTTTGGCCACGTCACAGATGGGATCCTAGGTCCCCCACCAGGGATCAAATCCTTCCCACGTGCAGTAGAAGTATGGTGTCTTAACCACTGGACCACCAGAAAAGCACTAGAAAGAAGAATTTTGAAAGTGATTTGAATTTTAACAACAGGTCACATCTGCCCCTGCTTTACGTGCTGACAATCCTGGTGTGGTAGAGTGTGCTCCAGAAATGGAGCTGATAGAGAGGACCTCATAGGGCACGACAGAGGTGTCTCCCAGGCTCAAGAGAATAAAATCAAATAGCACTCTTCACTCCCTTCACTGTACCAACGAGGCTCGTGAGGTCCCACATTCAGCGTCGGTTGTCTTATTGTTTCCTTTGAGACTCTGCTTCCTGCTGAAGCCAGCACCCTGCTGAGCGCCCTGCTGGACGTCGTGTCCAGCCTCAGCCACCTGCTTCCCAGAGCTGGCCGCATCCTCGAACACCTTCCTGCATTCCTCCATGAATTTAAGATCACTGCTTTGCTGGATGCATCCGACTTCCAGCAGGTGGGTGTTTGGTCTTGGACCCGAGAAAGGTGTGGACCCACTGTGTCTTTGTGTTTGCTCCTTTGTTTTACTTTCTCTTTCAATGTCTGAAATGTGCATTGATGACCAAGCATGGGGCTGAGGGGACCTCTGAATGGTTCTGTGTCAAGACATCGTGATGAAGAGCAAAGCCTGGGGTGTCCTTCAAAATCCAAGGAAGCAGACTCCAGGGAGGCACATCCATCCATGCACGTGTGTTTTCTGTGACCTAAGAAATCACAGAATTGATCATCCACACAAATGAGATTCCAGGGGCTTTTTTTAGCTTCTCAGAGAATACATTGCTTTCAAAAACCTCAATACATTTATTGCACACAAATAATTGGCTTACAGATTGCATATCACAAATACAAAGTCCAGTGAGGTTAGTATCCTGAGGTTCGTTTTGCTTGGGATTCTGTCTGCCTGGAATGAAATGGTGGGGCGGGGGTTGTGTGGGGGCCTGCTGAGGGGGAGGGGCAGGGGGAGGGGTGGGTGGTGTGTCCTTGGACCTGCCTTGGAGGCAGTACTTGGGTTGATCATCAGTTTAGGGCTGTTTTGATGACCCTCAGGCATCTGGGAAATTTGGTTGTAGAGACACATATTCATATTATTGGCTAGTCTGAGTTAGTGATATTTATTGAGTAATAATTTATGTGTGTGTATAACATTTGTCTCTTCAACCATATAGACCAGCACAATCAAGGACAGAAAAGACTAAAGCTCAGATACCATACCTTTGACGTGGTGACAGTCTTCCGTGTTCCTTTGGAGGAGGGGCAGCAGGCTCAGGAGCCTGTGAGGGAATCACTCTAAGCCACCGTTTGCCTTATTTTTCTTTTGTTCTCGGGCTTCACAGAGTAACCAGGCCAGAAGTTCAGCCTTTGGTTCTTTCCAGTCTTTGATGAAGATGGTTTGCAAGGACCAAGCGTCTTTCTTCAGCAGCTCTGACACCTTTCTTAACTTGCCTAGAGTTCATGAACTCTTAGGAGATGACAAAGAGAAATTCAACATTCCTGAAGATTCAAGTAAGAAAACAGTAATCCATATGTGTTTAGATTAATTTGCATTTTGATAATTAGCCCTGCTTTGTACAAGATACTCAGTCTGTGTGGAAAATGGGAACATACTTGCTAAGAATTTCCTGTTCCACCGTCCAACCTGTATCCTTCATTTAGTAAAGTCAGTAAATGCTGGTCTGGCAGTTGGCTTTGCAAGGCCCCTGCACCCTTGAGCACAGGCTAATTCTGTCACCTGTGATGCCACGGAACTGGGTCTTAAATTCTGGTGCACCTGAAGCCCCAGCCCTTTGGGATCCCGGGATAGCCAGTGACAGTGAGAGGTCCGGGTTTTGGTTTCTGCAGGATGGCTGTCTCACAAAGCCAGGAGAGCTGTATGTGGCCTCCCACAAACTTGCCTTCTAGATAAAGCTCAGTAGCAAATAATGGCAGAGTTAAAAGTGATTTCCTGGCCCTACTTTAAGTGGATACATTTTGATTAGAAAGACAGACTAAGGGTAAGTGTGCTGATAAAGGTTTAGACTGTTCAGTCCCACCAACAAGTTGGGTGTCTTGGGTCCAGTGACTTCATGTCTCAATCGTGTTCATCTTGTGTTTAACATGCAAACTTAATACCTGCCTCATAAGGTATTAGGAGTGATGCCTACCAACTGTTGAGGCCCGTGCTCTAGTGTGTCTCGTGTATTAATTACTCTCCCATGCTGCACAGCAAGTCAGTGGTTTAGGACACACACACTCATCGTCTCATGGTCTGTATGGGCCACAGTCTGAGCACTGACTAGCTGGGTCCTCTGTCGGGACTGGCAAGGCTGCAGTGAGAGTGTTCGTTGGAGGTGGTTGTTGGTAGAACTCACTTTCTTGCAGGTGTAGGAGCCCTGATGGCTGCCATGATGGCTGCATCTTTAAGGGCAGCAGTGCCTCTCTTTGACAGGGGGGCTTTTAAAGGGTTTGGCTGATGGTTCAGCCAAGATAACCTCCCCTTTGATCAATTCCAAGTCGGAATTCCTGCACCATGCCCAGATAACCTGACCATGGGTGTGCTTCCCACAAGAAGGCGTGAGTGCCTTGAGGCCATCTTAGACTTCTGTCTGCTCTACCCAAGACGCCCCTTTCTATACTTGTGCCTGGGATGGATGGAGGTGTTGATGGGGTGAGGGGAAAGGAGAGAGCTGCACTAAGTAGAGGAGGAGCTGCAAGGTGTCCTCAGAGCTGCCTAGAGACAGGGTGTTGGTGTGTTCATCAGCTGATGGATAATTGGGTGGCTGTTGAACAACATATAGTGTGGCAGTGTAGATACACATTAAGGCTATTAACGTGGATAATTTTGTTGTCTCCTATACTAATCCTCATTTTCTCTTTTTTCTTGCATATGGGTTTTTTGAGGATTATTGATTTGTTCATCAAATCCAATCATTCAACCATTTATCCATCCATTTATCCTTCCATCTTTCCAACTATGGATCCATTCATCCTTGCATTGATCCATTGATACAACCATCCGTCCACCCATCTGTCCATCCATTCAGCCATCCATCCAGTCATTCAGTTAACACTGAGGACCAGTCTTTCTGGGTTCTTTCATACATTTATTTCAAATGATTATCCCACTAACCATAGGAAATACTAATACCTTCATTTTTCAGTTGACATGATAGAAGCTCAGAGAAGGTTAAGTGACTTGCCTAAGTTCACACAGCTCCCAAGTGGTAGATGTCAGGATTCTTGGTTTCAGATTTCTCTTTATGTTCATATTCTTGTGTATTTTCCAAGCTAAAAATTGCCACCATCTATATTAAGCTTATAATTTCAAGCATAAGTTGTTAAAATGTCAGTAAGAAGAATAACCTCTATCAGTTCAGTTCAGTTCAGTTGCTCAGTTGTGTCTGACTCTTTGCAACCCCATGAATTGCAGCACGCCAGGCCTCCCTGTCCATCACCAACTCCCGGAGTTCACTCAGACTCGCATCCATCGAGTCCGTGATGCCATCCAGCCATCTCATCCTCTGTCGTCCCCTTCTCCTCCTGCCCACCTTGCAGTCCAAGAGACTCTCAAGAGTCTTCTCCAACACCATAGTTCAAAAGCATCAATTCTTCAGTGTTCAGCTTTCTTTATAGTTCAACTCTCACATCTATATATGACTATTGGAAAAACCATAGCTTTGACTAGATGGACCTTGTCTGCAGAGTAATGTCTCTGCTTTTTAGTATGCTGTCTAGGTTGGTCATAGTTTTTCTTCCAAAGAGCAACTGTCTTTTAATTTCATGGCTGTAGCCACCATCTGAAGTGATTTTGGAGCCAAAAAAATTAAACTCTGTCACTGTTTCCATTGTTTCCCCATCTATTTGTCATGAAGTGATGGGACCATACGCCATGATCTTAGTTTTCTGAATATGAGGTGGTTTTTTTTGTACATTAATTTATTCATTTAATTGGAGGCTAATTACTTTATAACATTGTAGTGGGTTTTGCCATGCATTCACATGAATCAGCCATGGGTGTACATATGTCCCCCATCCTGAACTCCCCTCCCACCTCCCTCTCCATCCCATCCCTCAGGGTTGTCCCAGTGCACTTTCCCTAAGTGCCCCATATGACCCAGCAATCTAACTACTGGGCATACACACCAAGGAAACCAAAATTGAAAGGGACACATGTACCCCAATGTTGATCACAGCACTGTTTACAATAGCCAGGACATTGAAGTAACCTAGATGTCCATCAGTAGATGAATGGATAAGAAAGCTGTGATACATATACATGATGGACTAGTACTCAGCTATTAAAAGGAATGCATTTGAATCAGTTCTAATGAGGTGGATGAAACTGGAGCCTATTTTACAGAGAGATAAGTCAGAAAGAAAAACACCAGTACAGTATAATAACACATATATGTGGAAATGAGAAAGATGGTAATGATGATCCTATATGTGAGACAGCACAAGACACACAGATGTAAAGAACAGACTTTGGGATTCTGCGGGAGAAGGTGACAGTGGGATGATTTGAGAGGATAGCACTGAAACATGTATGTTACCATATATGAAATAGATCACCAGACCAGGTTCAATGCATGAATATTGAGTTCTAAGCCAACTTTTCCACTCTCCTCTATCACTTTCATCAAGAGGCTCTTTGAGTTTAGTTCAGTTGCTCAGTCATGTCTGACTCTTTGTGACCCCATGAATCACAGCACGCCAAGGCCTCCTTGTTCATCACCATCTCCCAGAGTTCACTCAGACTCACGTCCATCGAGTCCATGATACCATCCAGCCATCTCATACTCGGTCGTCCCCTTCTCCTCCTGTCCCCAATCCCTCCCAGCATCAGAGTCTTTTCCAATGAGTCAACTCTTCTCATGAGGTGGCCAAAGTACTGGAGTTTCAACTTCTGCATCATTCCTTCCAAAGAAATCCCAGGGCTAATCTCCTTCAGAATGGACTGGTTGGACCTGCTTGCAGTCCAAGGGACTCTCAAGCGTCTTCTCCAACACCACAGTTCAAAAGCATCAATTCTTCAGCACTCAGCCTTCTTCACAGTCCAACTCTCACATCCATACATGACCACTGGAAAAACCATAGCCTTGACTAGACAGACCTTAGTCGGCAAAGTAATGTCTCTGCTTTTGAATATACTGTCTAGGGTGGTCATAACTTTTCTTCCAAGGAGTAAGCGTNCTCTCAAGAGTCTTCTCCAACACCACAGTTCAAAAGCATCAGTTCTTCGGTGCTCAGCTTTCTTCACAGTCCAACTCTCACATCCATACATGACCACTGGAAAAACCATAGCCTTGACTAGACAGACCTTAGTCGGCAAAGTAATGTCTCTGCTTTTGAATATGCTGTCTAGGTTGGTCATAACTTTTCTTCCAAGGAGTAAGCGTCTTTTAATTTCATGGCTGCAATCACCATCTGCGGTGATTTTGGAGCACAAAAAAATAAAGTCTGACACTGTTTCCACTGTTTCCCCATCTATTTCCCATAAAGTGATGGGACCGGATGCCATGATCTTTGTTTTCTGCCTGTTGAGCTTTAAGCCAACTTTTTCACTCTCCTCTTTTACTTTCATCAAGAAGCTTTTTAGTTCCTCTTCACTTTCTGCCATAAGGGTGGTGTCATCTGCATATCTGAGGTTATTGATATTTCTCCCAGCAATCTTGATTCCAGCTTGTGCTTCTTCTAGCCCAGCATTTCTCATGATGTACTCTGCATATAAGTTAAATAAGCAGGGTGACAATATATAGCCTTGACGTACTCCTTTTCCTATTTAGAACCAGTCTGTTGTTCCATGTCCAGTTCTAACTGTTGCTTCCTGGTCTGCATACAGATTTCTCAAGAGGCAGGTCAGGTGGTCTGGTATTCCCATCTCTTTCAGAATTGTCCACAGTGTATTGTGATCCACACAGTCAAAGGCTTTGGCATAGTCAGTTGTGCAGTAGTTTGAGCATTGCTTGGCATTGCCTTTCTTTGGGATTGGAATGAAAACTGACCTTTTCCAGTCCTGTGGCCACTGCTGAGTTTTCCAAATTTGCTGGCAGATTGAGTGCAGCACTTTCACAGCATCATCTTTCAGAATTTGAAATAGCTCTACTGGAATTCCATCTCCTCCACTAGCTTTGCTATAAAAAGTCATATGGAATCATGTACTTAATATATATTTTGTGAAATTATTTCTTTCAATTTTATGGTGTTTATTGAATAAAAGGAATTTGCTTTTATTTTCAAATGGGGAATTTAGAAAGATGAAACTAATAGTGAAAATAATCATAACAGTAATTTTCATACACTGGGTATTACAGATAATGGTATCAAAGCTAAGATAATATTTTCATTTTAAATGTTCTTTTTGGGAGTAAAAGAATGGGTTATACTGAAGCATTTATCACTAGTTTAAAACCTTTACTATTTGATTACTGATCATTATCATGGTAAAGGTGCCGCCTTCATTAGGCACCTATTGGTTTAGTCAAGTAAACCTTCCATTGAAACCAACCAGCACCACAGCAGGTATGAGTGCCATCACGAGGAATTGATATTTGGGTGAAAGCTAGGCTCTGTAATGTAACAAAAGTAGTCAGTAGTTCAATAGTTAGTCAGTAGTCAGTAGTAGCAATAGTTCTTCATAAATGCAGCAAAGGAAAGCCTGTAGCATTTCATAAAGCTAAATCTTTAGCATTATGAAAAAGCCTGTAGCGTTTCATAAGAAAAACCTAATTCTCATCTTGATACTGTGACTGTTCAAATGAAAATTTTCTAGATTAAACACCAGATGCATTCCTTTTACATCACCGTTTTCATTTTCAAGTGTCTTTGTCGTTATTTGGTACCTTTACCGATGACTTAGTTTAAAAATGTGAAAATCATATTTCCTTTTCATTCAAAATATCGATGGGAACAGAGTTTTGAGAAAAGAACTGCTATTGACAGGAACCAAAAAAATATTTCTGACCTTACTGCCCCAATTCAGAGTTGAATCATGAAAAAAATATATATCTACTCATTTGAAAGTGAGGTGTCATGGCTATATAAGTAAATTCTCCTGTTATCCTGGGCATCCTGTATCATGAGTAACACTTTTTTTTTTTTCTTTTTAATGGTGACAGCGCCATTTTGCTTGAAGCTTTATCAGGAAATTCTGCAGTCTCCAAATGGTGCTTTGGTGTGGTCCTTCCTAAAACCTGTGTTACATGGAAAAATACTGTATACACCAAACACTCCAGAGATTAATAAAGTCATTCAGAAGGTGAGTGTGATTGAATGAGGGTGTTATAGACCATACCAGCAGTCCAGTGGGGAGCAGGCTGTTAAAATATTTACCATGATTGTTGTATAGCTTGGATTACAGACAGTTTTCTTATGTTGATGACAATCATTTTGTGGGTTGTTTTTGCCTGTGCCCTTTGTTGTTGAGCTTAGACATGCTGCATCATTCTTTCAGGACATCTTGGGGGAGGAGGTGTTATTTAGAGTAACTAATGCAGGGGGAGCAATTAGAAAGAAGGAGGCCGGTCAGGTGATCCCAGGAGGATGTGGAGAATAGGTGGGCATCTGGTGATGAAGGGAGAGTCAGACCCTGTGTTTGTGGTCTGGGTCTGCTGCTGCTGCTGCTAAGTCGCTTCAGTCGTGTCCGACTCTGTGCGACCCCATAGACGGTAGCCCACCAGGCTCCCCCGTCCCTGGGATTCTCCAGGCAAGAACACTGGAGTGGGTTGCCATTTCCTTCTCCAATGCATGAAAGTGAGAAGTGAAAGTGAAGTCGCTCAGTCGTGTCCGACTCTTAGCGACCCCATGGACTGCAGCCCACCAGGCTCCTCCGTCCATGGGATTTTCTAGGCAAGAGTACTGGAGTGGGGTGCCATTGCCTTCTCCGGGTCTGGGTCTGGTCCTGTCGTTTCCCAAGTTGGTGGCGAGCCTTTGGTGCCCTCACTTTCATTCTTTGGTCCCCACCCCACTCCGCCCGATGGCAGGCAAGCTCAGGTGAAGAGGTAGAGGGCTTCCCTGGAGGAGTTTGGGCATTGCACAGCTCTGCACGTTTTCCCTTTCTTAGGCTTCTTACCTTCTCATGCATGCTGAGTTGCTTTAGTCGTGTCTGACTCTTTGTGGCCCCATGGACTGTAGCTCGCCAGGCTCCTCCATCCGTGGGATTCTCCAGGCAAGAATATTGGAGTGGGGTGCCATGCTCTTGCAGAGGATCTTCCTGATTCAGGGACTGAACCCGGGTCTCTTATGTCTCTGGTATTGGCAGGTGGGTTCTTTACCACTAGCGCCACCTGGGAAGCCCCGTCCAATTCAGGATTTATCATTGGTCATATTTACACTTTCTTCTGAGATGATGGTGCTGTGTTTTCCCACAGTCTCATCTGTTTTTCTGACGGTGGCTTATGAGTCCGCAGATACTTTTGAGGGGCTTCAGGAGGCCATGGGCCCTGTCAGACCCGAGGAGGAATCACCAGTCCTGTTAGTGCTGAGCTTCCAGGCTTCAGATGCTACTCACAACTTAGAAGCTGAAAAGTTAGTGGTGGTGTGCAGTCATCCAAGCAGTTGGGTTATTTTGGTTCCAAGTAGGTTTTACAAGTTCATGTTTCCTTTCCCTTACGGCTAACGTGTGGAGTCTCTTTCCCACCTGTGACTCAGCTCAGGGGCTGTATTTGCCACTGTTTATTCTGATGGGGAAACAGTGGCTGACTTCATGTTTTTAGGCTCCAAAATCACTGCAGATAGTGATTACAGCCATGAAATTAAAAGATGCTTATTCATTGGAAGGAAAGTTATGACCAACCTAGACAGCATATTCAAAAGCAGAGACATTACTTTGTCAACAAAGGTCCGTCTAGTCAAGGCTATGGTTTTTCCAGTAGTCATGTATGGATGTGAGAGTTGGACTGTAAAGAAAGCTAAGCACTGAAGAACTGATGCTTTTGAACTGTGGTGTCGGAGAAGACTCTTGAGAGTCCCTTGGACTGCAAGCAGATCCAACCAGTCCATCCTAAAGCAGATCAGTCCTGGGTGTTCATTGGAAGGACCGATGCTGAAGCTGAAACTCTAATACTTTGGCTACCTGATGCGAAGAGTTGACTCATTTGGAAAGACCCTGATGCTGGGAAAGATTGAGGGCAGGAGGAGAATAGGATGAAAGAGGATGAGATGGTTGGATGGCATCACTGACTCAATGGACATGAGTTTGGATAAACTCTGGGAGTTGATGATGGACAGGGAGGCCTGGTATGCTGCAGTTTATGGGTCACAAAGAGTCGAACAAGACTGAGCAACTGAACTGTGCTGATTCTGAATGTGCTTGATAACTTCTGCTTTTATCTTGAGAATGTCCACTTGGAGGTATTTACCGAAAGCCTGGGCTCTCACAGTGAAGTGACGTTAATCTACACGGGCGTGAGGCATTCATCCTTTCAGGGCTGTGCTTCAGAGGGGCCTGGAGCCAAAGCCAGTGTTATTCAGATAATCTCAGTGCATTAAGCTTTTAAGGACTGTGGGTATTTTAGAAATTTCACAGAAAATGGCTCTATATCACAGCTTTATTTTAAATTCAACTTAAAAAATTCAACAAAAAATGAATTTATTATTATTATATAATATTACACATAATATCATTGATAACAATATTATATGCACTATAGTGTTATATACTGGGCTATATTCTGCACTGTAACAGCTAGTGTGACCATCCTCCTGTTGAAGAGCGCACCCTGCAATGGGGAAAGAGAAGACAAACATCTGAAGAAATAACTCAGAAATAATGTGATGAGAGATTCATTCTGAGAGCAGTGTCCACAGGCTTCCTTCCTGGTCTGCGGGTCAGGGTTTGACCAAGAGAAACAGCAGGGAGAGTTAAGAGGAAGTGTTACCACTGTAGCAAGGTGCTAGGGTGATGGGCCGGTCAGTGATGTGAAGAGAATTTTAAAGCACGAAGCCTCTCTGCTGGGCTAGGAGGGTGTCAAAGGAAGGGACAAGACTGGATGTGGTCTCCAACCAGAGTTGGGGTCCCGACCTCCCTGGGGAGAGCATGGTTCTGGCCAGCTGGGTGGCCAGGTTGCCCAGGAGCCTTCCTGGTATGGTTTTAGGGGCATCTGCATACTGGGGGCTGGAGAAGGTCTACACTTGGTGACTCTCAGTGAGGTTGGACCAAGCCAGGGGTGGGGGCATCATCTACAGCCGGGAGTCGTCCACAAGGAGGTGCCAGGCCAGCAGCAGCCCCTGCTGTTGGAGAAGAGCCTGGAAAGGTGCTATGTGCGGGGGGACAGGTACACGGGAGCTGGGTGACCAGGAGGCTCTGGAGGCAGCCACCTGCTGGGTGGGGACTCCACAGTGAGGTCAAGAGGAGAAGCCTCTGAGGGAGCTTCTGGAAGGAGCTGCCTGCCGGGTGGGGACTCCACAGTGAGATCAAGAGGAAGAAGCCTCCCTGGCAGCCTCCCAGATCTCTGTGGCAGAGCTTCACATCAAAGCAGCCAGCACGGGCCAGCCCTGCCCTTCAGACCAGGCCTGAGTGTGGACTTGAACCAGGGGGATGACCAGATACCCACACAGCGGGTCCTGCGTGGGCTTCTTCACCTTAGGGACCTGGGGCTCCTGAGGGATAAGGAGTTCCCACAAAGCTCCTGGAGAAGGAAATGGCAACCCACTCCAGTATTCTTGCCTGAGAAATCCCATGGACAGAGGAGCCTGGTGGGCTACAGTCCATGGGGTCGCAAAGCGTAGGACATGACTGAGCATGCTTACACATGGAATTAAAGTACAAAGCTCAATCAGCTCTTAAATGTTAAGTCTCAGTTTATCAAATATGTATTGAGAGGAGGTGGAGGGAGAGATACTAGGGAGGAATCCCTGCCTGTAGTCCTGACCCTGCTGGAACCTCATCCAGCCCTCACACCCACAAGGGGTGTGAGCAGTGACCTCACTCACTCCTCGGGTGAGTCTCAGGGGCAAGTCAGCATGGCAGAATCTCTCAGCAGGGGCAGTGGTGAGTTCTGAACCCAGGTCTGTGTGTCTCCAAGGCCCATGTTTTATCTCTCTGTCACACCTCACTGTGTCCCTACCCTGGGATGTGCATGCTAGTAGGGCAGCTCTGTCCTCAGAGACGCATGTTGTGGGCAAGTGGGACTCGGATCCCCAGCGACAGCACCGGGCAGGGCGCGGTGAGAAGACTGCTTCCCACAGGACGGGTGGTTATGGGAGGTCATGCTAGGGGAGGCTGGTCACTGCTGGCCTTAGGGCTTATGATGGGCTGAGATGCGGGGGTGGGTGTCTTGTGGGTGGACACCCGTTCCTGCTTCTGCATTCACATAAATACGTTCAGATGCAGATTGAACCACATGCTTCTCCAAGGTTCTGGGAACCATCGCGGACACTTTCCCAGATCCTTTCTCGTTCACTTCTCAGAAGAAACCAGTAGTGCAGGTGCTTGTTGTTTGAAATCATTGAGTTGTGTCTGACTCTTTTGTGACCCCATTGACTGTAGCCCACCAGGCTCCTCTGTTCATGGGATTCTCTAGGCAAGAGTACTGGAGTGGGCTGCCATTTCCTTCTCCAGGCGATCTTCCGAGCCAGGGACTGAACCCGCATCTCCTGCATTGGCAGGTGGATACTTTGCCACTGAGCCATCAGGGAAGCCTGTGGGTAGGTGCTACTGGGTCCATTTTACAAATGGAACACTGTGAAGGCTGGTGAGGTCTACTTTTCCATATTTATTAGCTGGTGCATGCATGCTCAGTCACTCAGTCATGTCTGACTCTTTGCAACCCCATGGACTGTAGCCCGCCACGCTTCTCTGTCCGTGGGATTTTCCAGGCAAGAATACTGGAGTAGGTTGCCATTTCCTCTCCGGCTGATCTTCCTCACACAGGGATCAAACCCATGTCTCCTGTGCCTCCTGCCTTGCAGGTGGATTCTTTGGCTGAGCCATCAGGGAAGCCGTCATTAGCTGGTGCATGGAAGCATATTGTGGACTCCATAGCTATATGCTTTTCACCAGCCGTATTTACAGTGTTAGGTTATCATGTGGGAAAGAGCTTGTACCCTGAAGCACCCTTTACTATTATCAGCCTGGGACACTAGATTCCTGATCAGACGCTCTGCACAATTTTATGCCTTTGTGTATTGGTGTGTGGTGTTTATCCCCCTTCAACACACGACTGCCTTTGGGGGAACTTGGGGAGGATGAGAATCAGCCTCACAGGTTACAGATGGACAGAGGCTACTGGTGTTTTTACCATTAAGTGGACATAAAGCCTGATGATTAAGTAACTGAATAGAAATGAAAATTTTGCTTTCTGCTGCTTGTCAAAGATGAAAGATGTCCGTGAGGTGGGAGCCTCCCAGGACTGGAGTCTGTAAGTGAACTTGACACAGGCTGGAGGCACATGCGCCCTGCATGTAGGACTGTGTGTGTGCACAAAGCACTGTGGCCCCAGGAGGCAGCAACTGCCCCTGGGGAGCCCCTCGGAGGGAAGAGAACTCGCAGTCATTCGATGTCTGACTGCGGGCATCAGATTACTCATCTGAAAGCAGGTCCTCACTGTTCACCCCGGAGCGAGATTCTCGGGTGTGTGGAAATGTTCAACATGGAACATTTTATCAAACTCAGCAAAGTTGCCCAGAGAAAAAGTAATTACATTTATGAATAGACTAGTTTGATGTAATCCCCTGTAAAGCAGCGGTTCCTTGAGACTGGGAATACACTGTTCTGTGAAACTAGATAATCCCCAGCCCCCGAGATGCATGCTGCTCCCGCACAGACCTCGGATGTCTGTGTGCTGACATGATTTTGCCCTCAAGTCCAAGGGCACAGGTTAATTAAGGTGACAGCTGTGAGATGGCCGAGCCAGGACAGACAGACAGACAGCCACATCCAAGCACCATGAGAGACGAGCATCTGTACCAGGCTGCTTTGCAAACCTGGCTTCAGAGCTGAGATGGTTTGCTCAGGGTCTCTCCACAGTCCTTGGCCAAGCTGGCCTCCAGCTCATGTCCTTCGACTCAGAAACCTTGTTGGCCTCCTCCAGGTCCCTCAGGCCTCATTCCCCTTAGAAGCATTAGGCAAATATTCTGAATGCTGAGGAGGGAGCAGGGTGATGTAAATAATGAGCAGAAAAAATAAGCCCACAACTAAGATCTCATGCTGCGACCCAGTCACCTCTTTCTTTCTTTTTTTTTAAAGTCAGAATTAACTGCAAGTAAGAGAGGCTATTTTCTAAAACCAGCAGTTATTAGGTGATTGATAGGTGAAAAGAGAACCCAAGCAGTTTCTCCCAAGGAGGCAGAAGTGAAGACAAGACTTGAGGCTGTGGCATTTCTGAGAACTGTGCCCACTTCCAGGTGGGGCTCTGAGCTCCGAGCCTCCGGTCTCCCTACAACCTTCTGAAGGTTTTGTTCAGGTTCTTGATTCTGTAAGTTTTCTTTTTCACCAGTTTGGGGAAGTTTTCAGCCGTTATTTCTTCTGATAGCTTTTCAGCCCCACTCCTGTCTTTCTTGGCCTCAGATACAAACGTGGAACCTTTTGTTATGGCCCTACAGGTCCCTGAAGCCCTGGCCGCCTTGCCTGTTTTTTCCTCTTGCTCTTATTGGTTGATGTGTAATGTCCTGTCCTCTGTCATTTCTACTCTTCTACTTGAGGTTGAAAGGTTGTTGTTGAATTACGACACGGGATTCTTGGCCCCCGGAGGAGAAGAATTCAATCCGGGGCCAGAGACGAGGCTTGATCGCTCAGAGCTTTTGTGTAACAAAGTTTTATTAAAGTATAAAGGAGATAGAGAAAGCTTCTGACATAGGCATCAGAAGGGGGCAGAAAGAGTACCCCCCTGCTAGTCTTTAGCTGAATGTTATATAGTCATCAGCAGTCTGTTAATGAAAGAAAGGAATGTCTCAAAACTTAGAATGGCACCAGGCCCCTCACCCATAGGATGTATTTTGGGATAATCTTGGCTCCAAATGGTTTATCTTGGGCCCTAAAAGGATTAACTTGAACCTTGAAGAAGGGCAGAGCACCATACAAATAGTGTTATTTACATAGCTTAAGATAAACATTTCCATAAGAAAAGGCAATGGTTAACTTCAGGTGAAACCAGGTGTCATTATGGCAACACAGAATTTTAAGAGAAACCTCCTTTTAAATTTGTATGGAGAAGGAAAAAATATCGCCAGTTTGTTTCCTCCTGCTGCTTAAGAGAGATAAAATGGCTGATGCTGCTAAGTCGCTTCAGTCGTGTCCGACTCTGTGCGACCCCATAGACAGGAGCCCAACAGGCTCCCCCGTCCCTGGGATTCTCCAGGCAAGAACACTGGAGTGGGTTGCCATTTCCCTCTCCATTGTGTGAAAGCGAAAAGTGAAAGTGAAGTCGCTCAGTCGCATCCGACTTCCAGCGACCCCATGGACTGCAGCCCACCAGGCTCCTCCATCCATGGGATTCTCCAGGCAAGAGTACTGGAGTGGCTTGCCATTGCCTTCTCCGAAAATGGCTGATACTTGCAGGCTATTTCCTCCGTTTGGAGACCCCTGGCCTTCCTGCCTGTTACCCTCTCAAGGTCATCTGGCAAATTTAAAATATGTTTTGTTACGGTGTTTTCCAGTTCTGTACTGCCTGCCCTGTGCTTATCTGTCTTTCTAATAACTTCTATTTTCTTGTTGAGATTTTCTGCTATTTAATTTGTTTCAAGATAATTTTGAATTGCTTGTTGAAGCATTTCTATGATGACAGCTTTAAAATACTTGCCAGATCATTCCAGCATCAGGTTTGTCTCAATATTGGCATCAGTTGACTGCTTGTGAGTTCTCTGGTTCTGTGTGTGGCAGGCGATGTTCAGCTGTGTTGTGGGCATTTTGACTGTTACGTTCAGAGACTCTGTAAGAAATACCTTTCACTTTTGCAGACAGTCTGTTGTTTAGGTTTAACACACAGGTCTCAGCCTTGTTTGTAGGCTGTGACTCCAGGGACTTTTAATCATCACAGGCTCTGTGCTGTTATTTTGATCTGCTCGCTTCATCTGGTGCCCATGAGGCTTCCAGCAGTTTCCAGTGCTGCTGCCTGAAGTGGGGAGGGCTTCTCCAGGAAGTCTGTGCATCTTAATCCCCTTTGCTTATTTCACTGGAGACCACCAGTTTGTTCTCTGAATCTCTGAGTGTGTTTCTGTTTTGTTTGCTGATTTGTTTAGTTTTTTATGCTAAGCGAAATAAGTCAGAGAAAGACAAGAACTGTATGATATCACTTAAATGTGGAGTCTAAAGAAAATGAAACTAGTGAATATAACAAAAGAGAAGCAGGACTTTCCTGGTGTTGCAGTGGGTAAGAATCTGCCTGCTGGTGTAGGAGACATGGGTTTGATCCCTGGTCCAGGAAGAGTCCGCTTCCTGTGGAATCATCGTTGTTGTCTTTGGGGCAACTAAGGCACAACTAAACCCATGTGCCTCAACTGCTGACCCTGTGCTCCAGAGCCCGGGAGCCAAAACTACTGAAGCCAGGGTGCCAGAGCCTGTTCTCTGCAACAAGAGAAGCCACCGCAATGAGAAGTCTGCGAACAGCAATGAAGAGTAGCCCCCGCTTGCTGCATCTAGAGACAGCCCGGTGTGCAGCAACAAAGATCCAGTGCAAATAACAGTAATAAAAAGACAACTCTTAAAGAAAGCAGCAGACTCACAGATATAGAGAGCAAAACTAGTGGCTGTCAGTGGGGCGAGGAGGGTGGAATAGGGGCTGGGGAGCAAGAGGTACAGACTCTTATGTATGAAATAAGCTGCACGGATATATTGTACCACATAGGGAATATAGCCAGTATTTTATAATAACTAAAATAGAGTATAATCTTTAAAAATTGTGAATCACTCCATTGTATACCTGTAACTTATATATGTTGTATAGCAACTATACTTCAATTTAAACAAACAAACAAGCAAACAAAAAACAGAAATAGTCTTCATATGTGCAGACTCAGCAGTGATGGTTTTCCCCCGCCTGTGATAACTGGGCCTGTTATCTAGCCCTTTCTCTGCTCTGAGTTCCGAGTCCTCCCTGGCTTGGATCTCTTGCATCTGTCTTGATTGTCTCTGACTTGTCCTTTTCCTTCTTTGTCTCCAGCCTCCTCTGAGGGCTGGAGTGGGGTCTGTGTTGTGGCTCCAGACCAGTCCCCAGTCTGTCCCCTTTGCTTTGACTCCGAGCCTGTGCTCAGCCTCTGGGTCGCACTCTTCCTGTGGGGTCGTTCCCGTGTCATCACGGCCTCCTCACCACCTCCTCTGTGCTCCTGGATGTTTCTTGAAATACACAATAGTTGCTGTATACATTTTCTCCTGTCTTACCCTAAATCAGTTGCAGATAAAGACCTTTATTCTGGCGCATACACTGGCCTCGTTTTTTGAATAGAAGGATCTCTTCATGTGCCCGTTGGTGTTTCCCATGCTTGCTCATCCTTAGGAACCGAGGCTCACACTTGCCTGGGTGGGTAAATAACACAGACGTCATGTGGGTCCACACCTCCCAGGGTCATGTGAAGGCAGGGGGGAGGCGTATGGACAGTCTTCACCTCCCTTTACGGCTCAGATCCCAGCAGCCGAGCAGGGGGTGGGCACAGGTGCAGGGCAGGGCGGGCAGGAGGCAGCAGAGGCAGCCATGTGCTGGTGAGCGCTTCATCCTGTCCTGGACTCCTGGTGGGAATTAGCAGCAGGAGCCCCTCGCTTCTTTCCAGCCCCTGAGCTGGCATGACTTATGCCCTTGTGACCTCAGAGGTGTGT
This sequence comes from Cephalophus harveyi, assembly GCA_006410635.1. Classification (NCBI taxonomy): domain Eukaryota; kingdom Metazoa; phylum Chordata; class Mammalia; order Artiodactyla; family Bovidae; genus Cephalophus; species Cephalophus harveyi. The sequence goes on from SJYT01021301.1 coordinate 412,325, forward strand.
GGTTGGACTCCCAAACCCTCTTTAATCTTATCTGTTTGCATTTAGACTGTTTTGATATAGAAATATAGTAATGTGGCCATAGGCATCTTCATGGGGCTTTCCAGGTGGCTCAGTGGCAAAGAATCCACCTGCCAGTGCAAGAGACCCAAGGGATGTGGGTTCAATCCCTGGGTCAGAAAGATCCCCTGGGGAAGGAAATGGCAACCCACTCCAGTATTCTTGCCTGGGGAATTCCATGGACAGAGGAGCTTGGCAGGCTACAGTCCATAGGGTTGAAAAGAGTTGGACATGACTAAGTGTGCACACACTCACACACACCCACACACATAGAAGCATTTCATGGGTATAGCTTTGTATTTCATTTCAATTATTTCCTTAGGACAGTATCCTTTTATTTTGAGAGAAAAAGGCAAGGAAGTTTTTTGTAGGTCAGTGACTATGAATGTTTTTTATGATACCAAATTATTTTACAAAAACCTTTGCTCATGTGCTCTGCCAGCAGCAATAAATAAATAAATAGAGTTTTGCACTACTGGTGATAATGTAAATTAATACAGGCACTATGAAGAGCAGTATGGAAATTCCTTAACAAACTAGGAATAAAACTACCGTATGACCCAGCAACCCCACTACTGGACGTTGTTGTCGTTCAATTGGTAAGCCGTGTTTGACTCTTTGTGACCCCATGGACTGCATCACGCCAGGCTTCCCTGTCCTTCACCATCTCCTGGAGTTTCCTCAAATTCATGTCCACTGAGTCAGTGATGCTATCTAACCATCTCATCCTCTGACATCCTCTTCTTTTATCTTCAGTGTTTCCCAGCATCAGGGCCTTTTCCACTGAGATGGCTCTTCGCAGCAGGTGGTCAAAGTATTGGAGCTTCAGTTTCAGTCCCTCCAATGAATACTCAGAGCTGATTTCCTTTAGGATTAACTGATTTGATCTCTTTGCTGTCCAAAGGACTCTCAAGAGTCTTCTCTAACACCACAGTTCAAAGCATCAATTCTTTGGTGCTCAGCCTTCTTTAAGGTCAAACTCTCACATTCGTGCATGACTACTGGAAAAACCATAGCTTTGACTGGATGGACCTTTGTTGGCAAAGTGATGTCTTTGCTTTTTAATGCCGTCTAAGTTTGTCATAGGTTTCTTTTCAAGGAGCAAGCGTTTTTTAATTTCATGGCTGCAGTCACTGTCTGCAGTGATTTGGGAGCCCAAGAGGATAAAATCTGTCACTGCTTATTTTTTTTTCCCTTCTATTTCCCTGGAGTGGCTACCCACTCCAGCATTCTTGCCTGGAGAATTCCATGGACAGAGCAGCCTGGCAAACTACAGTCCACAGGGTTGCGAAGAGTTGGACGTGACTGAGTGACTAACACTTTCATACTACTGGGCGTATACCCTGAGAAAACCACAATTCAAAAAGATACATGCACCCCAGATTTCATTGCAGCACTGTTTACAATAGCCAGGACATGGAAGCAACCTAGATATCCATTGACAGAGAATGGATAAAGTTGTGATACATATATGTAATTGACTACTGCTGCTGCTGCTAAGTCGCTTCAGTCATGTCCGACTCTGTGGGACCCCAGAGACGGCAGCCCACCAGGCTCCGCCATCCCTGGGATTCTCCAGGCAAGAACACTGGAGTGGGTTGCCATTTCCTTCTCCAATGCATGAAAGTGAAATGTGAAAGTGAAGTCGCTCGGTCGTGTCTGACTCTTTGCAACCCCATGGACGGCACCCCACCAGGCTCCTCCATCCATGGGATTTTCCAGGCAAGAGTACTGGAGTGGGGTGCCATTGCCTCCTCCAATTGACTACTACTTAGCCATAAAAAGGAATGAGTTGGGAGTCAGTTGTAGTGAAGTGGATGAACCTAGATTCTACTATACAGAGTGAAGTAAGTCAGAAAGAGAAAAACAAATATTGTAATTAATGCATATATATGGAATCTAGAAAAAAAGTGCCGACGAGCTTATTTGCAGGGAAGAAATGTAGACACAGACTTAGTGAACAGACTTGTGGACACAGCGGTGGAAGGAGAAGGTAGGATGAATTGAGAGAGCAGCACTGAAATGCAAAACCATTACACTACCGTGTGTAAAATAGACAGTGGGTGGGAATTTGTTGTATGACACAGGGAGCTCAAACTGGTGCTCTGTGAAAACCTAGAGAAGTGGGATGGGATGGGAATGGGGAGGGAGGCTTGAAGAGAGGGGATATATATAGTTATGACTTATTTGAGTTGTTGTATGGCAGAAACCAACACAAAAAAGCAATTATCCTCTAACTTAAAAAAGTATCCTCTAATTAAAAACAGTTTTGCTTTCTCCTAAATAGAGTTGGGTATCATAAACCAGATCATAGATGCTAGTTGAGAATGTATGGTTGAGGAGGACGTGTGGGCAGATGTTGTCTTATTTAGTCAGGATATACTGGAACATTCGTTCTTAGAGTGACCTGTACCCTGGGGACTCCCTGGTGAACAGATGGGCAACGCGCAGTGGAAGGAGCCTGGAGGAAGGGGCACTGGCGCGGTCGCCTTATCCAGCGACGTGTGGCCTTGGAAGATCTTTGCTCCGATGGCCAAGTTGCACACAGTGTGTGTCTCCTTGTGGCAGCCACAGGGCTGAAGAACCTTCCTCGTGCAACACAGCTGAGCTAGAGACACACCCTGATGTGCTTTATTTTGCAGGTAAATCACACTTTTGATTTTGTGGGCAAGTTGAAGACTTTGTCAGAAACACTGCTGAATGTGTCCAGCATTTTTCAGAGCAGCGGAAACAGCCAAATGCTCCACCAGCTGCAGGTGAGGGGTGGCCCCTTTGCCACCAAGGGCTGGGAGACCCCAGGTGTGTCTGCAAAACCAGAGGTCTCCTTCAGAGGATGCTAGAGAGTCACCTGGGGCTTGGCTTTCCCCGGTGACTAGTAATGTTGATGTAAAATTGGATAAGTGTGAAAACTTCTCGTAAATGATCAGTTGTTTTGCCCGTGTAAGATCTTACTGCAGTGAGAATGATCAATAATTCATTAATATTTATTTGTGCTTTAAATTCCATATTAACTTAAAGCTGTTTCTTTTTGAGCAGAGAATGGTTTATTTCAGGGCCACGCAAGGAGACAAGTAGCTCGTGCCTTGGTCTCAGTCTTTTATTGGCATATATTTGCTTTACACTGCTGCGTCAGTTTCTGCTGTACGGCAAAATGAATCAGCCATACATATACGTATATCCCCCCTTTTGGATTTTCTTCCCATTTAGGTCCCCACAGGGTATTGGTTAGAGTTCTCTGTGCTATACAGTAGGTTCTCATTAGTTATCTATTTTATACATAGTATCAATAGTGTGTGTATATATGTCAATCTAAATCTCCCAATTCCAGTTCATCAGCCCTGCCAACTAAAAGCTTTTTGGAAGGTTTGCATGCTTTTGAACCGTGGGCCTGTTAAAACCCTTCATTCCCTAATATTCTGTATTGAGAACATAATGTATTCCAAAAAATCATGGACCGTAGCTTCAAATGTCTCAACCTCTTCAGAGAAGGACAATCATTAATTACAAAACTTTAATCAAGGTAGGTCGCACGATAACTTTCTGGGGCATCTGTGTCGCTTTAATTGAGCTTGAGAAAATATACCTACATTTTATTCTTGTTTGGTTTGTTTCTTATCCTCCAGACGTGTAGTTCTAGGTGGTCCCGAGCAGGGACTCAGAGCTGGAGAGTCTGGGTTCCCAGCCCTGTCCCCAGTGCCGTGTGATCTTGAACTTCTCTGTGCCTTCTGCTTACCTGTGAAGGGAGGAAAGAACCACAGTTTTGAACTGTGAACCGATTTAGATTATGTAAGTCAGACACGACTGAGCGGATTCACTTCCACTTTTCACTTTCATGCATTGGAGAAGGAAATGGCAACCCACTCCAGTGTTCTTGCCTGGAGAATCCCAGGGATGGCGGAGCCTAGGGCTGCCATCTGTGGGGTCACACAGAGTCGGACACGACTGAAGTGACTTAGCAGCAGCAGCAGCAAAGCCCTGGTACGTAGGAAGATGTCTCTGCATCTGGGTCCTTCCCAACACAGATAGTGAGATGAGATTGCATGTGTGAGGATTTTGTCAGGGAAAGAGGTGTTGAGACAGAGGCAGGGAGGCAGGTAGGTAGGAGAGTTTGGTGAGGCAGGGGAGGCAGGGGAGGTAGATGAAGCAGGGGAGGCAGGGGAGGCAGATGAAGCAAGGGAGACAGGGGAGGCTGGGGAGGCAGGGGAGGCAGATTTAAAAAAATACAGTTCCTAAATATATTCCTTCCCTAGAGGTTAAGGAAGCCTCTGTGTCACCCAAAGTATAACAATATGACTTACAACTACTGTTAATTTGATAACCCAAATAAAGATGAAAAAAACAGCTTATGTCAATGTTTGTAACTAAAGCACCTATAGTTATGAAGCCTCAACCTTCTACTCTTATAGATAGATGTGTATAAGAGACAGGTCAGGGGAGGATGGGGAGGCAGGGGAGGCAGTGGAGGAAGGGGAGGATGGGGAGGCAGGGGAGGAAGGGGAGGATGGGGAGGCAGGGGAGGCAGGGGAAGCAGGGGAGGCATGGGAACCAGGGGAGGCAGGGGAGGCAGGGGGAGGCTGTGGAGGCAGCAGACACTGTGGAGGCAGGGGAGGCCTGGGAGGCTGAGGAGGCAGGGGGAGGCAGGGGAGTTTGGGTGCTGGGTTCCCAGTCAGCAGTTCTAGCCCTGCAGGATAGGGGCCGGGGGGCCGGGTGGAAACGCCCCCACTAGCCCTTGTGTTTGCTGAGTGCCTCCACTGAGCTGAAGTCAGTTTCCGTGGGGACGGTTTTCTGTGTCGGGGTGCCGTGGCTCTTAGGAGTGACCTTGGTGGTGGTCACTGCTGAGAGCCGCCTGGGGTGCGTGACCTCTGGGCAAGGATTTCCGAGCATAGCAGTGGCCCTGGCCGGTTCCGTTCCTGGAGCTGGAAGCCTGTGATTCTCTTGCGGTGAGTATGGCTGTTACTGCTTTCTTCTTTGTTTACACGTGGGTTCGTCTGCTGACGTAAAGATCAGGAGGCATTTTCTGTTATGGATCGTGTATGGTAAATAGTTCAGGCTTTGATAAGGGCTCTGCTATAACTACAGATGATTACATGCAGTATGTGTGGGTGTGCTTGGTCCCTTCAGTCGTGTCTGACTCTTTGTGACCACGTGGACTGTAGCCCGCCAGGCTCCTCTGTCCATGGGATTCTCCAGGCAAGAATACAGGCGTGGGTTGCCATGCCCTCCTCCAGGGGATCTTGCTGACGCAGAAATCAAACCCATATCTCCTGTGGCTCCTGCATTACAGGCAGATCCTTTCCCACTGAAGCGCTGAGGAAGCCCTACACGCAGGATGAGGAACAGCAAATCGAGTCTCTGGAAAGTAGCGTGAGGCATGTGAGCGTGAGAGCATGTGACAGCGCCCAGACCCATGTCCGGAATCAGGGGGTCTGTGGAGGGGTAGGCAGTGGCACCCCACTCTAGTACTCTTGCCTGGAGAATCCCAGGGACGCGGGCGCCTGGTGGGCTGCCGGCTATGGGGTCGCACAGAGTCGGACACGACTGAAGCGACTTAGCAGCAGCAGCAGCAGGGAAAAATTAGGAGCTTGGGGTTACCAGATAGTGATTGCTTATATAAAATAGATAAACAACAACCTATTGTATAGCACAGGGAACCATACTCAATATCTTGTAAGAACCTAAAATGGAAAAGAATATGAAAAGAGTAAGAGACTACACATAAGTGTAACGGAATCACTGTGCTATACAGCTGAAACTAGCACAACTTCGTAAATCAAGCATACTTCATACATACTTCATACAACTTCATACATCAAGCAGGAAAAGAGAAAAAGGTAGTTTCACGGTGAAATCTTCAGTTTGGCTGAATGCTGTTTCCACAGTAGTCATGTTAGAAATCAAAGCCACTTATTCAGTCACTTGAAGAACTTTTTGCTAAGAGAATGAAGTGTGGTGAGTGGCTCTATTTCTTCGCATCAGGATCGCATTCAAGGAGCGTCCGTAATATCCTTGGATTTTCAATAACTGATGCCAGGTCCCTTCCCTGGTCTGGCTCTGCCCCCAGAGGGCCAGGTTAGTATTCTGCTGATGCCAGCAACCCTGACTGACTTTTTCCTTCAATTAAAAGCATCTTTTTGTGGAGATGTTGCTGAGATTAAATGACTAATACATATAAAGTGCCTTCCACAATGGTGGGCGAGTAGCTAGTGCTCAAAGAAGATCCCTGGAGATGTAAATGGCAGCCCACTCCAGTGTTCTTGCCTGGAGAAATCTGTGGACAGAAGAGCCTGGTGGGCTACAGCCCACGGCGTCACAAGAGTCGGACATGACTTAGTGACTGAATGGCAGCAGCAGCAGTGTAAGAATATAAATAAGATTTTAAAAAAGCAGGCACTAAGGTTTCATCACAAAGTCCTGTCATCTGTAGACAAGAGGTGACTGTGAAATTAAAGAGCTAAATGCAGAAGGTGGTTCTTATTTGAAAATTGTCAGAAGTCCTCAAGTTATAAAGTTGTTTGGTAAAGGCAAGTCAGGATAACAGCAATATTCTCCAGGGAGCTAACAAATCCTCAAATTAATCCGCACTCAGAACTCCCCCTCCCTTTGGCTAATCCTGCGTTGGCACCCTGCACCTATTTTTTCACTCTCAGTGGCTTGTCGAGTATAGTAAGTGGGTGGTACCACAGTGGGCGTGTGCATGTGCCCGCTGCAGGATAAGCAGGCAAGATGCCATCAAGCTGATGAAAGTAATCTTGGAGAACCTTCCACAGGGAAACCTTTGACCAATGAGGTGGAGCTGGAACTGTCAATAGTGAAAGTGGATGTACATAATGATACGAAAAGTGCTTCCAAAGAGAAGGCTTTGAATATTGCAGGTTCAAGACAGGGTTTGGGAAAAGGCTGAAACCTTTCGTCAGTGTTTTTGTAACAATGACCCCCTCTTTATAACTGGCCTGTGGAAAAGGCAACACAAAGTATTTATATAAAGGACCACCAAATAGTTTTGTTAGAAAGATTTGAAAAAAAAATCAACACTGAATTCATTCTTTGTTTTTAATGAGTGTGTCCTAAGTGATTCAGGCGTGTTCTACTCTTTGTGACCCCGTGGACTGTAGCCCGCCAGGCTCCTCTGTCCATGGGATTCTCCAGGCAGGAATACTGGAGTGAGTTGCTATGCTCTCCTCCAGGGAATCTTCCTGACCCAGGGATCGAACCTGCATCTCTTACATCTCTTGCATTGACGGGAGGGTTCTTTATTACTAGTACAACCCAGGAAGCCCCTTATTTTCAGTATTAGTGCATAATTACAACTATCACTCAAATTGTTTTCAGTATTAATGCATATTTACAATTATAACCTAATGGGTTTACTTTTGTTTTTCAAGAAAATTCCTAAGCAAATGTCCTGTTGTTCACTGGGGTGTTTTACAACCCTTTTCAAATGACTCACTTTTTGAGCCATTTTCCTGTATCATGAAACTTGAAATAAACCTAGCAAGTATAATTTGACAAGAGGAATGGTGAGATTATTTTTGTTAAACTATATTGTTTTCCCCTAGGAAGCCCTGAAAAACAAATTTATAAGAAGCTTTATAAAAAGCCAGCTGCACATTGATGTAGGCAAACTGACCGAAAAGCTTCAGATCTTTGGTAAGTGTGGTGGATGGTGTGGTGGGTCCACCGTCCGGCCAGGAAATTTCTGGGTGACACAGACAAGCCACTGCTTCCTCCCGCAGTCTCTGGTTTCTCATCTGTTAGATGAAGAGCTTGAATTAAATATACTCCATAGTTTGCTTATCACTGAAGTTTTCTGACTTGCTGATTCAGGGCTTGAATAGTAAGGGACTTAGTTCAAAAGGAAGGGTTCTGATTTAAATACATGAGTTGCGAGGTATAACACAAGTTTATACAAGAAATGGCTATCACTGAGTTACTAAGGCAATTGAAAGCATTTATGTTCATTTGAGGATTTGAAGATCTGAATCTTAGATAAAAAATTCATCAATCAGCAAATGTTTATCGCATGTCTACAGTTTATCAATCCGTGACTTTGTTTAGATATTCAACAGCCGTTTTGTGAACATGCAGGAGAGTCAGGCTCTGAGCGAGAATCTGATTTGCCAGGTGCGTCCCAGGGATGCTCCCAGGAGCGTGGGCCAGCAGATGGAATGGAAGTGCTTCCAGGAGGGAAGGAAGGGTGTCAGGCCATCTGAGGCCCCCGGCACTGTGCTCATGCCCAGGACAGGGGCTGAGTCTGCCTGGAGCATGAGGGTTAGTAGCGGGCAAGGCATTAGCGATTTATGGCCTTAGAAAGTTTAACAGTATTTTTAAATAGATGTTACTGCCCTGAATCATGTTTTCATGTAGTTAAAGCAGACTTGAAAATACAGTCGTTCTGGAAAACTGGCCAGTGGCTCCCTTGCGACCTGTGGGGTGAGGATCAGATGTTTGCTGTCCCGACACTGTGGCTCATTACTCTGTGTGCCTGCAGCCCCACTAGGGTTACCTTAGGGCGCGGGGACCAAATGCTTCTCCAGCACCCTGCTGAGAACCCATAGCATTTCTCAACAGATTTCTATTTTCCACATTATTCAGTGAAGTGGTTTTTTTTTTTTTTTTTTTTT
>SJYT01021301.1:421132-502159 GCA_006410635.1 Cephalophus harveyi
TTCAGTGAAGTGTTTTTTTTTTTTTTTTTTTTTTTTGTTGTTGTTCTTTAATTATTTGAAGGTTTATAACTTAATTTAGAAATATTTGGGATTTTCCATTTATCTTTGTGTTACTGACTTCCAGCTTCAGGTCACGGTGGTCAAAGCATGTACAGTCAATATGACTTCATTTATTCCAAATTTGTTGACTTAATGCCCCTGCATGGTTAGCCTGGCTTCTCCATGTAACAGTTCTATGTGGGGAGGGGATGCAACCCTGTATGTCCTTGGTTTTTGTAAGCCTGTTCTATTGGCTATTAAGAAGTGTGTGTTTATATTTCCCATTATGGTTGTGGATTTGTCTATTTCTCCTTAATTCTGTCAGTTTAGGCTTGATTTGTTTTGAGACTGTATTTAATTTTCTACTGAGAACATGTAAGATCTTTATTTTCTTATGTTTGTATTTAAAATTTTTGTTTCTTTCTAGCAGTTTTACTTTACATTTTACATCATGGGTTTCCTGCTTTGGTTTTGAGGCACTTCTTGAATTAGTTTCTTGATATCGTACATTTTGGGAGAGTCTTAGTCATTTTCTCTTGATATGTTACTTCTGAGCAATTTTCTAATTCTCCTCTGAAACTCCAATTAAACACCATGAAAGATTTTCTTTGTCCATATGCTTATTGTATCTTTTTCTTTTGTTTTCTAATCTTTTTTTCTCTGTGCTTCAGCTTGAGATCTTTTTTTTCTTGCTTTTTAAAAAATCTGCTCATTCTCACCTAAGCTGAGAGTTCTTTGTTTCATTTGTCCCATTTCCCAATCTAAACTTGCAATTTGATTCTGGGTTGTATTTTTTTTTTTGGCCATACCTCTTGGCATGTGGGATCTTAACTCCCCAGCCAGGAATTTAAATCTGTGCCCCCTGAAGTGGAAGTGCAGAGTCTTAACCAGTGGACCACTAGAGAAGGTCCTGGATTTTTTTTTTTTTTAAATAATAGTTTTCAGTTCTTTGCTGAAATTCTCCCTGATTTCATCTAATTTTTGGACAATTGTATCCAAAGATTTTTGAAGCATGTGTTGAGTCTCTTGTTAGTTTTTTCATCTTTTTTCCCTCTGGGTTTTTGGTTGTTCTGTTTTATGATGTCCATGAATACTAATTAGTTGGCAGTATCTCGGGAAGCTCTTTGAAGCCTTCACACAGATTTTTAAAAATCATCTATATTTTCTAGTTGTTTATCTTCAGCAGGTTGTCCATCACTATCATTAATACTTTAATATGGATCCTTTTAGTCTGCAGGCAATTGTCCTTCACATAGCAGATATTTTCCTGTCATTTCATTGAATCTTTCACCTGTATGTAAAAAATAATGTCATTTTAATCTTTAGGTTCATTTTTGATCATTGTTTCTGTTTTTTGTTACTCATTTTGTTTGAATTCTCTCTTTCATGTTGGAGGGTTTCCTTAAAATGTTTGGTGAGATTAAGAATGTGGCGCTAAAAACTAGCTGGATGTTTCTCATGTGCATGGAGCTTATTTGGCCTCAGTTTTCTTCTGTGGGTCTCAGCTGAGGGAAGGCTTGTCCCCAGGGGCACCTGGCAGGGTCACAGCTGGTGAGATGCTCTGGCCAAGACAGCTCCCCTAACAGCGGTGGCCCCTGATATTAGGAAGCCTTCGTCTGGAAAAGCCAAAAGCATCAGGATGGAGGCAGTTGTTGAACATCATCTGTAGGGCCAGAAATGGGGGACCTTAAATCTCCTTGCTGGTCACGGCTCACACTAGTCTGTCTCAGGTCCTCAGTCATAAGCATCGAATGGGGAAAATGCTCAGCTTCTCCTGGCAAAGCTTAGCTGATATCACTGTAGAATCTTGTCCCCCGTGCCTGTGTGAGCCTCTGAGTCTTCCTGCCTTTGCAGGCTGACTGGGACCCCATGGCCTTCCTGTACCTCCTGCTCCTTGGTCCTGTGTATCTTCCCTCCTCCTCGTTGTGTGACACAGACCCAGGAGAGAGAAGCTGGCCTGGTCCAGGCCTCTCACGGTGGGCTTTTGTGCCCTGTCCTGTTTCCATCCTCTCCTGTGGAGGTGCGCCCCCAGCACTCCCCAGCACCCTCATCAGGCAGGGGAGGGCATTGCAGTGTTCAGACTCAACAAATGGTGAAGACTTGAGGGGCTCTTGGGTACACTCGCTCCACTGAGTGAGAGCTCTCTCCACATACATGCTGCTGCTTTCGGGGGTTGAGGGAGAGCTCTGCACGGGACCCTGAAGCCCGTGGCATTTGTGTGGTGCTGCTTTTCTAACAATACACATGTACACACACATGCACATGTGCGTGCACACACAGCTATGATGATTCAGCTATGCCAAGCCCATTTAAAGCAGCCTTGGTTCTGTCCCTGGGAGACAAGTAAAGCCACACTCTGCAGAGGCCAAGTCACTCCTTATTCCATGAAGCCTCAGTGAAATTTTTGGCAAGCTTCCTGGGTGAGCATGTAGAGCACACATTCCAAATGACAAACGATCGGCAACACAGAAATGCCCCAGTTTGCCCCATGCCGTCAAATCGAACACTTTCCCATTCTCTGTGAAAAACAAGAAGACAAAAATCCCCAACAGCCAGAGCCCCTCAGAGTGAGCAGCCCTCCTATTTTCTAGCTGTTGAGTTTAGTTTCATTAGGAAGAATTGGATTAAGATTGGTGCCCAGTTCTCCTCTTCAGCAGCTGGAACCATGACAACAGGAGGTACTCAGTAAGCCCGCGAGGTACCCACGAAAGCTTAATCCTCAGGACGATCCCACAGGGGATTCTGCTTTCTTCACACTGCTGATGAGAACACAGACTTTGACATTTCAGACAACTTTTCAGCGTAAACATGGAGTTACAGTAGAGCTGACTCAGGGGTAACACTGGTCTTGTCCCTGTTGCAGACACCGCTTCCCGGCTGCCCTGGGAAGGTACAGAGCGGGCAAGGCCACCTCTCTGCCCAGAGCTGGCTTCCTCCAGCCCATGTCTCTCACCTTCTTTCCCTTGGTTCTTCGCTTCCTCTGGCCCCTGCTACTGACTTGCCCATTGGTTGCAACCTCGCCTTCTGTGCTTTAACTGTTTTCTTTCCAAGTATCATCACTACAGGGAGCGTTTGTGGAAGTTTGTCCTCAGCATGGAAGTAGCAGTTTTTGCATGGAACAGAACTGGACTGTTGCGAGTAATTTTCTCATGAGGGGGCTTATTTGCATAATCCTCGCTGTAGGAACCGTACATGCTGTGCCGAGAAAACTTGCTATGTCCTCGTTTTATTCTCCTCAGGAGGGAAGTTGGACGCCATGTTGAACCACACGGGCGCCGGCCGCCTGCGCTCCCTGGGCCGCGTCCTGGTCGACCTGGCCTCCTGCGTCCGGCTGAACCGCTTCCGGGGCGTGGCCTCTGCTGCCGCCCTGGAGGCCACAGCACAGGCCCTCCTGCGGAAGAACACTTTATTGGCCAGTAAGTGTTGAGTTAACACGCATGCTCATAAGGGCAGTGCTTGCGTGTTTCTCCCCAAATGTGGCTTATCATGGCTCCAAAAGAAAAGGAGTGCTTTCCAGGTAAATGAGTAAAGCAGAATTGGTTGCCTTGAGTTGGTGGAAAGATGGGCCTTGTATGCTATTTCCAGTGTCTGTTTTTCCCAGTTTATTAAACTAATGTATTAGTTTATGGTTACATTTCTCATGACACATTACACGACACGTTATGCTTTTCTTGATTAAATCTATGATTTACATCTCTGTTATTTTTACCATGGTGTCTCAACATCGTTGGTGTCAGCGAAGAAGAGACAGTGGCTAGTTCTAGTCTTATTGAGTCAACATGAATAGGATGGATTCTTGTATTCCTTTTGAATAAATAGTGAATTGTTTCTATTCAGCTTTGAATTAGTTTTCTAAGGCTGCTGTGACAGTATCACAGACTAGTAGCTTAAATAGCGGAAATTTATTTTCTCACAATTCTGGCGTCCAGCAGTGGGCAGGCCTGGCTTCCTCAGAGACGACCTGCTTGGCCTGTGGATGGCTGTCTACTCCCCGTGTCTCTCCTTGCCTCCCCTCTGTGTGTGTCTTTCCAAACTTCCCCTTCTTATAAGTGTCCCAGTCCTTCTGGGCTAGAGCACATCTTGTGACCTCTGTAAAGACTCAGTCGCCAAATAAGGTCATATTGTGAAGTACTAGGGGTTAGGGCTTCAACTTATGAATTTCAGGAAGTCAGACTTCAACCCACAGGGGATTTTATGTATGAGGTTGGAAGAATTCCTATAGCAGAACACAGAAACCAAAGACATCAATTCTTAGGGACATCTATTATCCCATAGAAGGAAATTCTGATTATTTAAGCAGCCTCATGTGATTTTTCAAGTCCTGAAAAAAATGCAAAGGAGATTAATTTTTATGTATTTATGATACCACAGTGTTGGATTTATTGAAATAAAAAAGATAGTTTTTTTTAAATTATAGATATCATTTATGAATATTGACATAAAAACCTTGAGCAAAATGCAAGCAAACGAAAGCAGTACATTAAAAGGGTTATATTACTATGTCCAAGGGAGATTCATTCCTGGAATCTGAGAATAGGTTAACAGACATAAATTAATCACTGTGGTATGTCACTTTAATAAGATAAAAGGAAAAAAATCATCTCGATGCAATAAAAGAATTCCACAAAATTCTACATTGTTTCATGATAAAAACACTTAATAAACTAGAAATAGAAGGAAACTTACCATGATAAAGGCCATATAAGAAAAACCCACAGCCAGCAAAATATTCAGTGGTGAAAGACTGAAAGCTTTTCCCCTAGAATCAGGAACAATGGCCACTTTCGACACTTCTCGTCAATTTTATGGACTTCCCCAGTGTCTCAGTGGTAAAGAATTCACCTGCAGTGCAGGAGACACAAGAGATACGGGTTCGATCCCTGGGTCAGGAAGATTCCCGTGGAGTAGGAAATGGCTACCCGCTCCAGTATTCTTGCCTGTAAAATTCTGTGGACAGAGGAGCGTGGCTGGCTACAGTCCATGGGGTCATAGAGAGTTGGACATGACTGCACACACACGTATACATAGGCAATATTATATTAGAAGTTGTAGCTAGAGCAAGGACTCGAGGAAAAGTAGGGAGTTAAGAGGTCTTGGTTCTACCTAGTGGCTGAGGGCTGTGTCACACAGATTAGCCTCATCTCCCCGGAGCGAGGCCCCTGCATGATGGGGCAAGGACTGAGCTGAATGTCTTGGATGGTCTGGTCAGACTGGTGCTGACGTGCTGTGAGCCTCTCTTAGGTTGTGATAACCCCTTGTTTGCCCTTTTCTGACCTTAGGCATCATATTCAACAGTTCCTTAGTTGGTAAGAACCTCAGCTCAGAATCTCTGCAGCTACCGCCCCAGGTCACCTACAGCATCCGGACCAGTATCTTGTATAGCATGAGAACGGATCTGGTGAAAAACCCTTTCTGGAAGTTCCACCCTCAGAGCCTCCCAGCCGACGGGTTCAAGTATAATTACATCTTTGTGCCGCTGCAAGACATGATTGAAAGAGCCATCATCTCGGTGCAGACGGGGCAAGAGGCCCTGGAGCCAGCCACACAGGCCCAGGCCATCCCGTACCCCTGCCACACCAGCGACCTGTGAGTACCCTGGCCGTGGGAGGGGCCCTGTGTTGGGAGACTGGATAGAGGAAAATCCTGGAGCTTCTGCATAGTCATTCCACTAAAAAGCATTGGAAGAAAATCCATTCTCCATTTTGATTTCCTAAGGCTCATTTCTGTCTGAGCCATCCAGGTAGAAGAATAGTTGTTGAGATAATGTGTTTGGTTAAAACCGACATGAGGCATCTGTAGCCTCAAACACCCTTTGGAATAAGTTTAACGAGGAGTATTCAAAAGGGATTCCTCCCACCTGAACTAGGGAATCAGAGAAAGCGTGTTTGTTCTTCAGCAGAAATCCTTAGAATTTAAGTCTACGCCACCAACATGCGGGGGGTGGGGGATTCCCAGAGGCCTGGGGCGGTGGCTTAGTGGGGTCCTTGTTGAACTGGGTGATTCAGTGGGTGATCTCTTGGGGTGACAGTGAGGGGAAGGTCCGTTGAGGGGACCCAGGGCAGTGCTCACTCTTGGGGTGAGCTCTTCCATTTTTGACGCTCCAGAGTGAGACACGGGTAGTGATGTGGGTGGTGCTGTGTTTAGAGAGGTGTGCGTGCATTCTCATCCTTCCTCCTCCTTGATTATCCCAGTGGGTGAGTAAACAGGACTGGGAAAGGAGAGGATGAAATCAGACTCCCCTCTCCAGGGCTGGGGAAGCCACACACTTCTGTGTGTGTATCTGGCACAGGCTGGGAGGGAGGGCACAGCCCTGATGTGAGCCTTGAGAGCCCCGGCTTCACCCCTCTCTGGGTGCCTTCCTCGCCCATGTCATGAGTCACAAGGGACTCCAGCCCCAGTGCTGGAGAGGGGGGTGGAGGCAGAGAACCTGCCTCAGCCTGGCACTAGGGTTATGGGTGGGTTGGGGGTAGATAAAGGGGAAAAAGCAGCCAGGAAGCCAGGAGGCAGAGCGGGGGTGAAGTGTAGTGGGCACTGGAGGTTGACCACCACCCTGCCCTTGCACCGATGTCACGCATCTCGAGAGACAAGAAAAAGAAAGCTTATTTCTCCAGTGCTTCTTCGTGTGTGTGCAATTTTGATTCAACATGCTCATCATTTTCTGTCTTTGAACTCCCAGGACGCTGCTAATAGAGGCAGGCCACAGAGAAAACACTATTAACAAAGGCGTTATTAACATGCAAATCAGGGATTTGCCACCTTCAGGAAAAGCGATGGTGACAATGAAATGTTTATGAAGATCAGAGTATCCTTTTAAAAAGACTTAAATGAGAATGTTTGATTTCCTCATTTCACAGTTTGTTGATAGGCTTTTGTTTAGGTTCCAGAGTACGGATAAATACTCACAAGAGTCTGGAAGACGTTTGTTTGATTCATGCTGTCCAGATAACAGGGAGGTGACAGACAGTCCTGTTTCTGAGGTCACTTAGACATCCCTGATTTAGTATGTTTCCTTTTCTGTTAGTTTTTATGAACAAATGGCTGTCAAGAGTTGAGAAAATAGAGGGGAAAAACCCATACTTCATACCCTCTCCTAAATCATAAGTTGGTTTATTTTGTTTGCGGAGTATCCTTGCTGACCTTGTGATACATATTTTATATACTTGAAATCATGACATCTTGCTAAGAGCGCAAGTTTTTATGCTGTTTCTTCATTTGAAGCCATTTATAGAGCATTTGCTATGTTTCATGTATGTACTTGACTGTCATACTTGGTGGTGAAAATAGGTGTTGCCCCCGTCTTCTGGAAGCTTGCAGACAAGGGTTAACCAGGACCATGGGAACCCCGAGAACTATGGTCACCCTCCCCTGTAGGATTCCCCAGGGGTGAGAGTCAGAGGACCTCTTCTCACCCAGTCGGGAAGCTGGTGGAGGTGCACATGTGTCAACATTGTATACCAACCTCTTCCCCGAGGTCCGAGTGAGGATTTGAGGTCAAGCAAAATGACCATGGTCCTCCTCCCTTGCCTCCTGCTCCTTCATTTTCTCTCTTCTATAGTTACTCCCTTTTCAACACACTTCTCTGTGTTAAAAATTCACTTGGTGCACACGTAATTTCCTTATTTTCTTGTTCTGTTGTTATTTTTTCAAAGAACTGCACTTGGACTTTATCAATTCTCCTCTTTTGTCTTTTCTAACTTACTTATTGTTTCTGCTTTTATTTTTTATTACTTCTTCACTTTTATGTATGGCCAATTGTTATGCTGTTTCTTTGGTACTTTTAAAAAAGATATTATTTAATTTCTTTATTTGGCTGCCTTGGGTAGTTGCAGCATGCGAGGGGTTCTATCTAGTTGTGGCTCATGGGCTTAGTTGCCCCTCAGCATATGGAATCTTCCCAAATCAGGGATTGAACCTGCATCTCCAACATTGCCAAGCAGATTCGTAACCACTGGACCACCAGGGAAGTCCCTGTGTCTTTGATAATTGAGACTCGTGTTTGATTCATTATTTTACATGTTTTTTTCTTCTCTTAATTTATGTAGTTGCCTAAGGTGATGACTTTTCTTTCAATCTTTATTTTAACCACCTCCCATAGATCTGATATATGACTTAAAGTTCATTGTTTTGTAGACACTTGTAGTATGGGTTTCTATTTTCTTGACCCAAGAGCTGTTTAAGTAAAATTTCTTTCAGTTTCCAGATGGAAATTCTCAGGAATTTTAAGCATATGAAATTACTCAGCTTACTCCTAATGAGAAAAATTCAAATTAAAACTCAAATTAAAATTCAAATTAAATGAGATAGCATTTAAAAAATCAGATTGACAAAAATCCAAAAATTGCATCATACCCTAAATACTGCTGATAAATCCTAATTCTTGCATTTGCCACCAGAAGATACTGTCTTAATCATTTTAACTTTTTGAATTTATGACATTTTCCTCTATCAACTAATATATAATCTGATGAATGATTTATGGGCACTTGAAAAGAATTTTTAATTTCCTGTTTTTGTAGTGGAAAATTTACCTACATTAACTTTGTTATTTAGGAGTTCTCTCTCCTTTTTGGGTCCACTTCATCTGTCCTGAGCTAAGAGAGAAATCACAGCCCCTGCTTCTGGAATGTGCCCTCGATTTTTCCTGTGGTTTGGCCTTCTAGTCTTGAGGTTGACTTGCTCTGCGCAGAGCTGTGAATAACTGTGTTCTGGGTCTTTCTTATGTAGTATGTCTTTAGTATGTCCTTGGTAGTATGTCATTCTACTTTGTAAATGATTAAATTAATGGTTTCTGCTTTTCCTCCCTCCAGTACTCTTGCCTGGAAAACCCCATGGATGGAGGAGCCTGGTAGGCTGCAGTCCATGGGATTGCTAAGAGTTGGACACAACTGAGCAACTTCACTTTCACTTTTCACTTTCATGCATTGGAGAAGGAAATGGCAACCCAAGAGGCAGGCCACAGAGAAAACACTATTAACAAAGGCGTTATTAACATGCAAATCAGGGATTTGCCACCTTCAGGAAAAGCGATGGTGACAATGAAATGTTTATGAAGATCAGAGTATCCTTTTAAAAAGACTTAAATGAGAATGTTTGATTTCCTCATTTCACAGTTTGTTGATAGGCTTTTGTTTAGGTTCCAGAGTACGGATAAATACTCACAAGAGTCTGGAAGACGTTTGTTTGATTCATGCTGTCCAGATAACAGGGAGGTGACAGACAGTCCTGTTTCTGAGGTCACTTAGACATCCCTGATTTAGTATGTTTCCTTTTCTGTTAGTTTTTATGAACAAATGGCTGTCAAGAGTTGAGAAAATAGAGGGGAAAAACCCATACTTCATACCCTCTCCTAAATCATAAGTTGGTTTATTTTGTTTGCGGAGTATCCTTGCTGACCTTGTGATACATATTTTATATACTTGAAATCATGACATCTTGCTAAGAGCGCAAGTTTTTATGCTGTTTCTTCATTTGAAGCCATTTATAGAGCATTTGCTATGTTTCATGTATGTACTTGACTGTCATACTTGGTGGTGAAAATAGGTGTTGCCCCCGTCTTCTGGAAGCTTGCAGACAAGGGTTAACCAGGACCATGGGAACCCCGAGAACTATGGTCACCCTCCCCTGTAGGATTCCCCAGGGGTGAGAGTCAGAGGACCTCTTCTCACCCAGTCGGGAAGCTGGTGGAGGTGCACATGTGTCAACATTGTATACCAACCTCTTCCCCGAGGTCCGAGTGAGGATTTGAGGTCAAGCAAAATGACCATGGTCCTCCTCCCTTGCCTCCTGCTCCTTCATTTTCTCTCTTCTATAGTTACTCCCTTTTCAACACACTTCTCTGTGTTAAAAATTCACTTGGTGCACACGTAATTTCCTTATTTTCTTGTTCTGTTGTTATTTTTTCAAAGAACTGCACTTGGACTTTATCAATTCTCCTCTTTTGTCTTTTCTAACTTACTTATTGTTTCTGCTTTTATTTTTTATTACTTCTTCACTTTTATGTATGGCCAATTGTTATGCTGTTTCTTTGGTACTTTTAAAAAAGATATTATTTAATTTCTTTATTTGGCTGCCTTGGGTAGTTGCAGCATGCGAGGGGTTCTATCTAGTTGTGGCTCATGGGCTTAGTTGCCCCTCAGCATATGGAATCTTCCCAAATCAGGGATTGAACCTGCATCTCCAACATTGCCAAGCAGATTCGTAACCACTGGACCACCAGGGAAGTCCCTGTGTCTTTGATAATTGAGACTCGTGTTTGATTCATTATTTTACATGTTTTTTTCTTCTCTTAATTTATGTAGTTGCCTAAGGTGATGACTTTTCTTTCAATCTTTATTTTAACCACCTCCCATAGATCTGATATATGACTTAAAGTTCATTGTTTTGTAGACACTTGTAGTATGGGTTTCTATTTTCTTGACCCAAGAGCTGTTTAAGTAAAATTTCTTTCAGTTTCCAGATGGAAATTCTCAGGAATTTTAAGCATATGAAATTACTCAGCTTACTCCTAATGAGAAAAATTCAAATTAAAACTCAAATTAAAATTCAAATTAAATGAGATAGCATTTAAAAAATCAGATTGACAAAAATCCAAAAATTGCATCATACCCTAAATACTGCTGATAAATCCTAATTCTTGCATTTGCCACCAGAAGATACTGTCTTAATCATTTTAACTTTTTGAATTTATGACATTTTCCTCTATCAACTAATATATAATCTGATGAATGATTTATGGGCACTTGAAAAGAATTTTTAATTTCCTGTTTTTGTAGTGGAAAATTTACCTACATTAACTTTGTTATTTAGGAGTTCTCTCTCCTTTTTGGGTCCACTTCATCTGTCCTGAGCTAAGAGAGAAATCACAGCCCCTGCTTCTGGAATGTGCCCTCGATTTTTCCTGTGGTTTGGCCTTCTAGTCTTGAGGTTGACTTGCTCTGCGCAGAGCTGTGAATAACTGTGTTCTGGGTCTTTCTTATGTAGTATGTCTTTAGTATGTCCTTGGTAGTATGTCATTCTACTTTGTAAATGATTAAATTAATGGTTTCTGCTTTTCCTCCCTCCAGTACTCTTGCCTGGAAAACCCCATGGATGGAGGAGCCTGGTAGGCTGCAGTCCATGGGATTGCTAAGAGTTGGACACAACTGAGCAACTTCACTTTCACTTTTCACTTTCATGCATTGGAGAAGGAAATGGCAACCCACTCCAGTGTTTTTGCCTGGAGAATCCCAGGGATGGCGGAGCCTGGTGGGCTGCCATCTCTGGGGTTGCACAGAGTTGGACACGACTGAAGCAACTTAGCAGCAGCAGCAGCAGCAGCTTTTCCTCCTTCCTTCTCTCTCTCTGGATTCTCATTTGCTGCCATGCCTTTTGCCCATCCTTTCATCTTAAACTTTTCTGAAGTGTTTTCTTTCAGGACTGTCTGTTGTGAGCAGTACATAGCTTCTTACACAAGTGAGGTTAGCTATTTAACAGTATGAAATGGAATTTCATGTGTATATGGTCTTAGTTGTGTCTTATATTTTTCTTATTTATATTTAGTCATGTTTTGCTGTTCTAGTGGTTGCTTTATAGTTGTAACTTTCTATAAATATTATCAACTCATTTTTTGTTACCATGACCAATAAAAAATGTGATTTTTCTTCTTCCACTAATGTCTTCCTTTGTACCATTAGAAGATGACTGAACTTGTAGTCTACATTCATCAGTGTTAAAAAAATAGCCTTTAAAAAAATATTGATTTCTTTTTACGTATTAACTGGTGGATCGTCGTTGTTGCGTGCAGGCTTTCTCGAGTTGCTTCGGGCTGTGGCTTCTCTGCATTTGTGGCGTGCGTGCTCCTCACTGTGGTGGCTCCCGTTGCGGAGCACGGGCTCTAGATGGAGGGGCCTCAGTAGCTGCAGCTCACGGGCTCTGGAGCACTGGCTCGGTGACTGTGGCGTGTGGGCTTAGTTGCTCTGCAGCATGTGGGATCTTCCCAGACCAGGGATGGACCCCATGTCCCCTGCATTGGAAAGCAGATTCTTAACCCCTGGACTGCCAGGGAAGCCCAAAACAAATAGCCTAATAATAGCCTTTTATTTTGGATTTCATCAACTTTATTCTTCCTCTCTGGCTCATTTCCCCAATCTTGCAATTTTTGTTCTTTTTTTTTTTGTCTCATTTTTACATTTCCAGGAACAAAACATTTCCAGTCTGTCTTGTCACCTTATTTTTAATATTTGTTTCAGTCTTATTTTTACTGGAAATACAGTCACTTCTTGCTTTATCCTTGCTTTATCTTTATCCAAAAGAATGCACAAAAGTCATTCTTTTGTGGGCCAGTTTATCTTCTGGTAACTTCCTGAAGAAGATCTCTTGAGATGATTTAATCTGAGTTCTTACATACACTTTTTTGTGTAACTCTCATGTGAACTTGATTATGTTTGGCAGCTTTTTCAAATAGTTGGCCATCGCTTCCAAATATGTATCAGAATTGCAGTGTCAGTTTTTCCTTCTCTTGTTGGTTTGGACTCTTTCCAGAAGCAGATTGGAAGAGGGTTGAGTTATACGTCCATGTATTGTAATTTCTCTTCAGTTTTTTAATTCTCTTTAATTTGCATGAAATGGCCTCACTCTGATAAGTCGGTGCAAAACACCTGGACTTCTCTGGATCTTGGATAGTGACTCCAAGAACCCAGAGTCCGGTTCCTCCAATTCCAGGCCCCTCGTGACTCTCTCTTTACATAGGTGATGCTCTGTGAGGTTTAGCACCTAGTATCCTTGAAAATCAGGACACCCAGCAGTGGTTCTGCCCCAGTCATAGGGTCAAACGAGGCTGTGTTCTGGGTGAACCCCAGGGCTGTAAGGACTGCAGGATGAAGTGTGGGAGCTGGACTCGCTGAGAGTATCTTGGGGCAGCCTGGATGCTGACTGGCCCGTCCCCACAGGTTCTTGAACAACGTCGGCTTCTTCTTCCCCCTGATAATGATGCTCACGTGGATGGTGTCTGTGGCCAGCATGGTCCGAAAGCTGGTTTATGAGCGGGAGATCCAGCTGGAAGAGGTAAGCAGCCTGGGGGAGGGGAAGGGGCAACGACTGGGGGTGGGTGGTGGCCGGATACCCTGTGTGTTTGGCTGGGTCCCACTGTCCCCGGAGACTCGTGCACTTGGAAGCTGCATGCGCTGCCAGAGCTGTACGGGTGCCACACCTGTTTCACCCACAGGGGAAGCGAGGCTGCAGATGGTCCCATGAGAGTCGCTAGCTCAGCAGTGTTGGTGCTTTTGTGACCTAGACGGACATACAGACAGAATTATTGTCTTCGTTTATAGTTGGAATTCTTTATGTGTAGCCTTGCTATTTTTGTTACAACTTGAAACTGTCAAATCTGCTTTTAAGAATGAAAGTTCATAAAAGCATCCAGAAAAGACCAAGCCTCCCGTTCAACTGGGCTGATGCCTGGGCACACGTTGTCCACTTATTCATTAAAGAAAAGGAAAAGTGCAGAGAGTACAAAGTGCATTTCATTCAGTTTTGGCTAGAACTGCACTTTTATTTTGTAGGTAGTTTACCTGTTTGGAATGCATGCATTCCTGGATTTCTGTGTTTCTTCCCTGTCCAGCTGTGCCCCAGTGTGAGGCCTGAGCCTCGGGGTTAGTGAGGCTGTGGGGCTCTGGGTGCATCCAAATTATTCTGATCTTCAAGTATTCAGCCCCACACCCAGAGATGTCACCCTGTTATAGATGGGCAAGTAGTAAGTTAGTGGGTAGATACATTTTAGTGTTATGATTTTAAACTGAGTTATTTTGCAAAACTCGCTCTAGAACCTGAGCAACAACCCTCACAGAGAGCAGCTTAAGGCCCCGTGTTTCCTCCTTCATTTTTCTGTTTGTTTTTATTAAACCCAAGACACACCAAATGACAAATAAAAGAACACAATCGACAGAAGCTCAATAAACAAGGGGAGGCGGCAAGAGTGTGGCTGGTCAAGCTGGTGTCTGGGGTCCCTCCTTTCCTCCTGCCTTTTTAAAGCTAGGAGGTTGTTCTAAGGTCACCTGGTCCCAGTTCTTACCTCCTCACAGCCAGCGACCTTCTCTGCTGGGGTCTCATTCACACTAAACACCGACTCTGGGCAAAGTGTCTGGTGCGCTGCCTCTGGGGCCAGGTGTCCACGACAGCGGTTCCCCTGCCTCCGGCCCCACGCAGCTGTGGTCTTCCTAGAAAACTACCCTGCTCGCTCTCAGTCCCCGTGCTGACCTGCTCTCCTCCCTGTGTTGACAGTACATGAGGATGATGGGCGTGCACCCGGCCGTCCACTTCCTGGCCTGGCTCCTGGAGAACGTGGCCGTGCTGACCGTGAGCAGTGCCGCCCTGGCCCTCGTCCTCAAGGTCAGTGGCGTCTTCACCTATAGCAGCGCCTGGATCGTCTTCCTCTTCCTGCTGGACTTTGGCGTGTCGGCGGTCACGCTGAGCTACCTCTTGAGCGCGCTGTTCAGCCGCGCGAGCATGGCCGCCCTGTGCAGCAGTCTGCTCTACACGGCCAGCTTTCTGCCCTACATCGTGCTGCTGGTGCTGCACGACCAGATGGGCGTCATCCTGCAGACGGTCCTGGTAAGCGTGTTGTCATTCAGTCGCCCATTCGTGTCTGACTGTTTGAGACCCCATGGACTGCAGCACACCAGGCCTCCCTGTCCTTCGCCATCTCCCAGAGTTTGCCCAAGTTCATGTCCGTTGAGTCGGTGATGCCATCCAACCATCTCATCCTCTGTTGTCCCCGTCTCTGGTCTTCAGTCTTTCCCAGCATCATGGTCTCTTGCAGTGAGTTGGCTCTTTGCATCAAGTGGCCAAAGTATTGGAGCTTTAGCTTCAGCATCAGTCTTTCCAATGAGGATTCAGGGTTGATTTCCTTTAGTACTGACTGGTTGGATCTCCTTGCTGTTCAAGGGACTCTCAAGAGTCTTCTCCAAAAACACAATTCGAAAGCATCAGTTCTTCGGCACTCGGCCTTTTTTAAGGTCCAACTTTCACATCCATACATGACTACTGGAAAAACCATAGCTTTGACTAGACAGACATTTATTGGCAAAGTGATGTCTTTGCTTTTTTAATATGCTGTCTAGGTTTATCCTAGCTTTCCTTTCAAGAAGCAGTTGTCTTCTAATTCCATGGCTGTAGTCCTCATCTACAGTGATTTTAGAGCCCATGAAGAGGAAATCTCCTGGTAAGTGTGCTGTGCTGTGAAACTGCAAAATAAGACTGCGTGTCCCCGGCAGCACACAGCCCGTGCTCTCAACGTGTCAGCGCACCGTTTCAACTCTGTGGGGCTTCCCACCTCCTGTGGTCTGTCCTCCCTGCTCAGAGGCAGCCTTGCCGTGGGTGGGGTCACTGAGACCACAGAGGACAGCCTGTGAGGGACTGTCACTTGTTACATGACAGGGACTGTCCTCTGAAGACTGTTTCACTCAGGAGCATCTTAAAGGAAGCACTTGACTCTGTGTCTCTTTATGTTACCCGTGGAATGGAACAGATTTCCAAAGCTATTTTAGAAGTAAGAAATACGCATTTTTCCTTGAAGTATCATGAATTACTTTACATTAGGTGGAAAGACCTCTCCTTTGGCAGCATCAGAGTGACTCATTTGGAATGTACCTCTCAAAGCATTAGAATACTTGCTGGTCTGTGATGTAAACACTCAGAAGACAGACACTCATCCCCTTGTTGATGACGCCTGGCAAGCATGGTGCTGACACACAGCAGAGGCACAGGGCAGGAGCCCACCACTGGAAGGGAGGAGGAGCTGAGGTTAAAGGCCTTGTTGTCACGTAAACATCCCACGTGCTCAAGGGCAGGGCAGGTCCTCCCTGCAGGCCGGGGAGTGTGATTGGAGTCCCCCAGTTGGAGGGAGGATTTAAGGAGGGACCAGGGGGAGAGTCAGGCACAGACAGAAACCTCCAGTTGCTGTATGTTTTCTCTTGAATGTGGAATCTAAAATATACAACAAACGACCATATAACAAAGCAGAAGATGGCTCATGGATACAGAGAGCAAACTAGTGTTTACTGGAGGGTGTGGTGGTAAGGGAGTGGAGGGAGGGGTAAGAGAGGGTAGAGGATTAAAAGGCGCAAACTGCTAGGGAGGAAATGAACGTTCTGAGGATGTGACATATGACACAGGGGGTAGAGCCACTATTTTATGGTAACCCTATGTGGAATATAATCTGTAAAAATATTGAATCACCATGTTGTACACTTGAAACCAACAGAATACTGTTAAGTCAACTGTACTTAAGCTATTAAGAAAAAGACTCCCAGTGCTGCCAGGGCATCCCTTATCTGAAGGCCTTATATGACCAAGGCCTTCAGAGGTCTCCTGGCCCCTCACTGGGGCGAGGGCGGGGGTCAAGGTCTCTGCTCATTTCATGCCTCAGAGTAAAATATCAATGCTTCCAAGAAAACGGAATTATTTTTCTCTTAACATCAGTACACCCTTCAATCCTACCTGGTTTCTACAAGTCATAAGCCTAGATTGGCATGGTGTTCATCAGTATTTTACCCACTGATATGTGCTTCTCAGTTTGGATTAGTTTGTGTCCTACCTGTAGTCATTCATAACCAGTCATCTTGTGTGTTAATTAGGTGTTTGCCGAGTAATGGAAACACCTGGCACCCCCTGGTGCCCCCATTGCATACTCCTTAAACGGGGAAAACGAGCCATCGACCATCCGGCCTGAGTTTCAAGTGATGTTTTTTGTTTTTTATTTCATTCCTCAGATTTAAGATTTTATGTACATGAAGGCTGATTTCCTTTTTATATGCTGAAATTGCTTCTAGCAAATAAAAAATCTGACTCCAGTACATTATATTTTTAAATGTGAGATACTTTTCCAGTAAGGTTTTTTTCCTTAAACACAAGACCTCTCCACTGGAGATGAAATAACATTTTCCTCCAATGCACCCTCTTCTCATGTAGAATCGTGTGTGTTCGGCATCCAGTCTGCCTGCAGTGTGCTCCAGGGCATTCACTTAATAATAAAACACAGTAAATTGCTCTATTCCATTTTCCACTGTTTGGAGTTATATGTTTCTGTGTACAGTGCGTTGGATTTATGACACTTCAAACACTGCAGTAAAGAGAAATAATTCCTTTTAACATTAAAAACTGGCTTGTTATCACACTTTTCAGAACGGAATGATGCGTGGCCCAGTCTTGGGTTCAAATGTTGGAACCACCACCTGGAGCGGTGGTTTACATCATTAGCGCCTGAACGTGCAGTGGCTTCTTTCTTTGAATTTAGTGCTGTGGATTTTCTCTGGTCCCCAGTCGAGCACTAACTTTCTGTTTTTCTCTTCTCTCCCTCAATCTGCGGGCAGTGCCTCCTCTCCACAACCGCCTTTGGACAAGGAGTGTATTTTATTACATTCCTAGAAGGGCAAGAGGCAGGTAAGGGGATGCAGTTTTTTAAGTAGTGACTCTAAGTGACTCAGGTTTTTGGAAATGCATGGTTATCATGTTTCAAGTGATAGAGTAGAGAGCGTCGGTTACTAAGCAGAAGGTTTGGAAGGAGATCCTGGTGTTGGTTTAGCTGGTGTAAACCCCTTCCTCCATCCAGCTACCCTGGTTTTAGGCACAGCAAGTCATCTTGGCCTCGTGCTCCAGGTCAGCCATTCAGGTAGTGCCCAAGGGTCCCCTGTGACTCATTCAACTTAGTGACCCTTAGAATTCTCCCAGAAGAGGGTATTCAGGGTCCCATGTCACAGACTGGTACTGAACTGTAGTTGTCTTCCTGGATTCCTGTCCACCTTTCTGGTTTCTCTTTCTAACTGCCTCTCTCACATGATGGCTCTTTATATATTGTTAGCTCTCTTCTCCACCTGCAGAGTTTCTGGATCCTTCCTGAAGCTACGATCCAGAAGAAATCTAACCAGCATAGAATACAGACCAAGTATCTCTTCCCTCTATTTTCTATATTTCACTCCTGTTAATCACCCTGTGTGCGTGTGTGCACGCTAACTCACTACAGCCGTGTCTAACTCTTTGAGACACTGCAGACTGTAGCCCACCAGGCCTCTCTGTCCATGGGAGTCTCCAAGAATACTGCAGTGGCTTGCCATGCCCTCCTCCAGGGGATCTCCCTGACCTAGGGATTGAACCTGCATCTCTATGTCTCTTGCATTGGCAGATGGGTTCTTTACCACTAGCACCACCTGGGAAGCCCATTGATCACGCTGCTGCTGCTGCTGCTGCTGCTAAGTCGCTTCAGTCGTGTCCGACTCTGTGCGACCCCATAGACAGGAGCCCAACAGGCTCCCCTGTCCCTGGGATTCTCCAGGCAAGAACACTGGAGTGGGTTGCCATTTCCTTCTCCATTGTGTGAAAGCGAAAAGTGAAAGTGAAGTCGCTCAGTCGCATCCGACTTCTAGCGACCCCATGGACTGCAGCCTACCAGGCTCCTCCATCCATGGGATTTTCTAGGCAAGAGTACTGGAGTGGGGTGCCATTGCCTTCTCCGGATCACCCTACAAACATTTAAAAAAACTGTTGGTGGTAATCTTCACTTATATTAGGATTTTGGCAACTAAAATTCTATACCAGAGGAGATGTGTATTTCTTAGATGTTTATATGATTTTTATGGTCCATTGAAGATGCAGGGAAAATGTATGCCATATATGAAACCAAACTCCAGATCTCATTACATTAACTCATGAATTTGTGCCTGTCTTGAAATTCTCAGACTTTTTGGTAAAACATGTTGAACTGTCCTGAACTATACAACACTAAAACTGTATTAAAACAGATGAGTCATCCTGAAATGCCCTATCCTGAGTTCTTTGAACTGATTTTTAAACTAAACGGGATCATGAGAATATGGAAGAAATATGGTTACTGTTAGAGTGTTTGAATATTTTGATCCAGATTCCAACGAGTCCACAACGTTACATTTATTTGCTTATTTATTGGCTGTGTTGGGTTGTTGTGTGTGGAGTTTGCGCTAGTTGTGGAGAGCAGGGGCTACTCTCCAGTGGCCGTGTGCGGGCTTCCGGTTGCAGTGGCTCCTCTTGTTGTGGAACACGGGCTTCCGGCACACAGGCTTCAGTAGCTGTGGCCTGGCAGGCTCTGTGGTTGCGGTTCTCCGGCCCTGGAGCTTGGGCTCTGTAGTTGTGGCACACGGGCTTAGGAGATCCACGACATGCGGGATCTTCCTGGACCAGGAATCTAGCCAGTGCCCTTTGTACTGCAAGGCAGATTCTTAACATTTATGTTATTGAGTTCTAGGTTAGTACCATAGGAAAACTGAGAAAGATGAATATTTCTCATAAAATAAATTAAAGAATCTGCCTGCAATGTTGGAGACCTGGGTTTAGTCCCTGGGTTGGGAAGATCCCCTGGAGTAGCAAACGGAAGCCCACTCCAGTATTCTTGCCTGGAAAATTCCACGGATGGAGGAGCCTGGTGGGCTGCAGTCTTGGGACCGCAAGTCAGACACGACTGAGTGACTGAACCATCACAGAATTTAATTTTACTCCAGAAATACCTTGCAAACATATTGTTAGAAGAGAATGATTCTTTCCTACCGCAGATCCTTTATCCTGTTTATATATATTCCAAGATCAAGAAGAATAGTATAATTTTGAGTGGGTGCTAAAGGACTTTTCATCTTGTTTTTAAACAGGTTTATTTCCCCTAAATATAGAGTTTTTTAGTTAAGCAAGTACAACTAGGTATAAGCAAAGCAACCTTTAAAAATTTTTAAAGGTTAGATATTTAAGTGTTGTTAATGGTCACCCACCTGCTGTCCTTGTTGGTGTGAGAAGAAGCCAACATTTCACTGGAAGGCCAGGACCCATGGCCTTGACCTTCCTTTTGTTTTAGCTGTGCTTAGCTTTGCCCCTGGGCCCAGTGGACTCAGGTCATCAGAGTCTGCCCTGAAAGAGGATGAGCAGTGCTGACGCTGACCTTTCTCTTCCTTCCAGGGATTCAGTGGGATAACATGTACCAGCCTCCAGAACTAGCAGGCATGACATTTGGCTGGGTTTGCTGGATGATTCTGTTTGATTCAGGACTTTATTTTGTATGTGGATGGTACTTGAACAACTTGATTCCTGGTAAGCATTCTTCACTTTATGACAAAATCAACTTAAAAAACAGTTTGAGCAGTGTATGTGAATATTGGATAATTATTTGTTCTTTAAATAAGACATGAAAAAGGGAGTTGATAGATGTGCTTTAAAGGGAGCTGAGCATGTTTGAGGAAAAAATGGTGCTTCTGAATCCTGAGGCAACTGAGACACTGTGAGGACAGGTGTTGGAGGGGTCCCCTGGGCCCACCACGCAGCTCCCCGGCCTGGGGGCTCCTGAAGACGCAACGGCAGAGAACCTGGTTCTCAAGATCATGTGTGTGAGGATAGAGGTGAGGGGGTGAGAGCAGCAGAGCCTGGCCCTCATGTGTCTCGGGCCCCTGGAGACCAAGGTCAGGGGTTCAGAGGGCGGGGTAGGAATCAAAGCGTCCAGTTCTCAGCCAGGCCACTGGGTGGCAGGACCTGGAGGTAAGCTGGGCTGCCAAGAGGGGGCTGAGCAGGGGTCTGGTGGTTGGGAGTCCCTCCAAACCAGAGTCAGTAGTGTTGTGCGTGGAGGTGATGCAGGGCCGGCTGCCCAAGGCGATGGGCCTCCCCTTTGGTCAGTGGGGGAGGAGGCACTCACACCACATGCCTGGCTCAGCCCCAAGTGGCAGAGATAGCACGTCAACCTTTTTTAGTTTATGTGTTTTAGAAATAGCCTTTAAATGGTATGATACTTTCTTGCTGAAATTACTTATGGTTCTGGCTATTTACTTTCTAAACAACTGGGCATTTCAAGCAGCATCTAACCTTTAAAGTTAAGAACTAAAAGAGATTCTAATCATATACAAGTTGAAAATGAAGGGATAGGAGAAAAAAAAAAAAAAACTTCATTCTATTTACAAAAATATATTCTATGCTTGGAGAGTTTGTGCACCATTTAAGGATGAGTACAAATCAAAATAAAATGGGTCATTGAAAAGATTATTTTACATATGAGCAGGAAAAGTGATGCCCAAGAGGCAGAGAGAGCATAATTTAGAAATGTGATTTATTCTTGAAAAATTTAGATTGCACTGTTGTGATATTTGAATAAAATTTAAGAAAAGGTGGATCTAGGAAATGAGACAAAAATTTAACTGAGGAGGCCAAGGTGAAGGGAAGCTGGTAAAGGCTGGATGTTACCAAGAAGCTGGTTAACCACGAGGGATGTTGTAGAAGATGGTGGGTGTCGGTTTGAAATGCACAAGAAGTGGTGCAGAGGAGCGGCCATGCAGTCAGGACAGTGACATGTCCAGATGGTGCCGGGAAAGCGATAGATCAGGCAGCCTGTGAACCCCAGACTCCCACCCCCACACAGATCCAGGGGAAGAAGAGGAACCATCATGTTTCAGTGAGAAAAACCTGGACTTGCAAAGTAATGGCTCAGCACATCGCACACAAAATAATAATTTCAAAAAGCTGTATTAAATGCAAAATGGCAGATGTCTTGGAGTCCACAGAAAAAGAAAAGAATTGGAGGAGTGTAAAGACCAGGGAATCGTGTTGCCCTTGTCCAGGTGAAGATTATTAGCAGATTTGTCCCTGGATCCAGAAGAAGCTGAGTTTTTCCTTAGCCCTAGGGCCCTGAGGCAAGAGGGTCCCAGGTTCTAATTTTCATATATTCCAGAGAGGCAAAGGGGCTTGTGATGCTCAGCTAGGGCTTGGCCCCCAAATCCCGCTGGGACATTCCAGTGGAGGCTGTCCCTGGCAGCACCTGTGAGTGAGCCTGGGGTGTTGCTCAGGAAGAGGGAGAGAGACAGAGGCACATTCAGAACACAGAGTGACCGGAGGGAGGTGGCCTGGTCGGGACCATCCTGCAAGTTTGGGGAGGCTTTGGGGAGGAACTGGGTAAAATCTGAAAGCAGGGAGGCAGTGGCTGTGGGAAAGTGCAGAGGACAGGCTTTTGACCTGATGATGATTCTTGTGGATGCTGGGACGTGAGAGGGGCATCTGGGGCTCAGAAAGCCCTTCTGTGTGGGAAGGGCAGGGCAGGGTTGGAGCAGGGTGCCAGAAGGGGCCAGCACATGTGGAGCGGTGTTGCTCTATCTGTCTGCCTGTCCTGGGCGCCAGGGACCTCTGCCCCAGGTGTGGGCTCAGGCGCGGGGCCTAGCGATGCTCTGGGGGCACCTGTCTCCTCCCAAGGAGGTGGGGGGCACCTGAGATGGGGCAGGGTGGGAGAGGGAGGGGTGGGTGCGTGTCTCTGCTCCGCCCCCCAGCTGTCTGCCTGCCCCTACTTGCTCGCTGTGACAGGGATAACCTGGGAGACACAGGTTCCAGCTGTGGGAAGTGGAGAATCAGAGACAACGGAAAAGATAGAGAAAACCAGCGTGTCCCTAGCTCAGTGTGAGAATCGGGTGAAAACAGGCCCATCAGATACTGATCACAAATACACACCTGTGAACATCAATGCCTGACTCTCTGTTGTCAGTAAATAGAGACTGCAGTGGGGAAGGTAGCATTAAAATAAATATCAGTGTGAATCCAATGGAGAGGAGAATGTTTATCAAATTAAATATTTAAAATAGGTTTGAGTAAACAGAAAGAGATACCACATTCCTCAGTGTGGCTACTTGTCATGAATAAGTTGATTTTTTCCAAGTTGATGTATAAATTTATATAATTTTAAATTATATAATATTTACTATGAAACATGTCAATGTAAAATAATGAAATTTACATAATCATTTAAATTAAAAATACTGTTACAAGGGATGTGTTTTTAATAGATGAAATGTTTCTAAAGATAGCTAAAATATGACTTGACAACAAGTATCAAAATTTACTGAAAATGATAAGAGGGACTGGCGTCTGATGATTATATAAAACCTCCGTATTTGACAGGGATTAAAACAATGGAGTACTCGTGCAATAATTAAGCAGTGGAATATATTGAAAAGTTCAGTAACCAACCCATTTATATATAGTAATTTACTCTGGGCACTTAGATCATTTCTGTATCTCAGCCGTTGTAAACAGTGCTGTGGTGGAAATAACACGTTTCAGTTCAGTTCAGTTCAGCCGCTCAGTCGTGTCCGACTCTTTGCGACCCCATGAATTGCAGCACGCCAGGCCTCCCTAGCCTGGCGTGCTGCAGTTCATGGGGTCGCAAAGAGTCGGACACGACTGAGCGACTGAACTGAACTGAACTGAACTGAACAGTGTAGAAAGTTCTTTTCTCCATATCCTGGTTATTTCCTGTGTTTTTGATCACAGCCTAACTGGGCATGAGGTAATACTGTGCTTTTCATTTTTCTCTCCTAATAACTACTACTGAGCATCTTTCATGTGCCTGTTGGCCTTCTCAATGTCTTTTTTTGAAAAATGTCCATTTAGAGCCTCCGCCTAGTTTTTTTTATCACAATATTTTCTTTGATGTTGAGTTGTATGTTAATAATATATTAGAGGTTAACCTCTTGTCAAATGTATGAGTGGGTTTCCTCATTCCTGCTCTTAAAGGCATAGCTTTCAGTTTTCCACAGTATAATGTTACCTGTGGGATTGTCATATATGACCTTTATTATGTTGAGGTATTACCGGGGTCCAGCCCCGGTTGGATCCAGGGTATCCTCAGGGGGACAGCATTGGTGTCTGGTGTCTGGAAAGTGATTAATTAGAAATCTAGAAGGAGATAAGGAAGGAATGTTACAGTTAAGAAAATAGAGGAGAGAAAGAGGCCGATATTCCTTGGTTTACACAGAAGGCCAGTAAAGCTCCAGACAAGGAACTTGCTCTGTTCATGTAGGCCACAGGCTCCCTCTCGGTCTCCTGAAGGAGTGAAGATGCAGAGCACCTTCCCAGTCAGGTCTTAGAAGCCCAGGCAAAAAAGTGAACGCAGAGAGCCTCTGTGCTCCAAGGGATCAGCCTGAAAAAGAGAGGGAGAAACAGAGAGAGAGAAAGAGAATTGACACTGGGAGACCAAGCATCATTGAGCGAGGCCCAGATTTTATTTTCCAGGGGGGCTTATATACCTTGAGCTGTACATAGAAATACAAAGGTCTCAGGTGATTTACATCATCTTCTG
Organism: Cephalophus harveyi; assembly: GCA_006410635.1. Classification (NCBI taxonomy): domain Eukaryota; kingdom Metazoa; phylum Chordata; class Mammalia; order Artiodactyla; family Bovidae; genus Cephalophus; species Cephalophus harveyi. The sequence goes on from SJYT01021301.1 coordinate 445,266, forward strand.
GCCAGAAGGCCTGCTAACATTTTTATGACCCTTTCTGATAATGATTAGTCAACCAGAAAACTTATTTTCTCCAAAGGTGATTATTCTAAAGTCAGGCGCCACTCTCAGAAAGCACTAGAAAAGGTTACATTCCCATAGGTTAAGGGTGAAGTGGGCTATAACATGGAAAGAATTTCTGATGTGGTTAAATCAAAGGTTACAGCTTATTTTTCCACATACCAATTATACTAATGAATGTATGTTCTCAACAACATAATGGGTAAGGGATATGGAAACTTGGCAGCAAATATTGGCTCAACAATGAAACCCTCCACCAGTACTATTCTACTAATTTCTTAACTCCCCGTAAGACTCCATATTTTTAGAATATTATAGGCTTCCCGTGCCTCTCATGGTTGGGAGGCCATAAACAATCACACGTGTAACTGCAGGAGCCTGAACAAACCTGTCAGGTTACTTAGAAAATCATCAGAGGGGTTTGGATTGGAACACTCTTATTATGCCCAGGAGAATTATTAACTAAAGCTCTAAGTTGTTTTCTTCAGAGAAAGGTGGTCAGGGATAGCCCCCCGTTAATGTTCAGTTCAGTTCAGTTCAGTTGCTCAGTCATGTCTGACTCTTTGCTGACCCCATGAATTGCAGCACGCCAGGCCTCCCTGTCCATCACCAACTCCCAGAGTTCACTCAGACTCACGTCCATTGAGTCAGTGATGCCATCCAGCCATCCCATCCTCGGTCGTTCCCTTCTCCTCCTGCCCCCAATCCCTCCCAGCATCAGAGTCTTTTCCAATGAGTCAGCTCTTTGCATGAGGTGGCCAAAGTACTGGAGTTTCAGCTTTAGCATCATTCCTTCCAAAGAAATCGCAGGGCTGATCTTCAGAATGGACTGGTTGGATCTCCTTGCAGTCCAGGAGGCACAAAAATAATAAAACAGACAGTTTCTGGTTTCGGGGTAGATGCTTGGGCAGAGGACCCCTTGAGACCTGACCTTCTTTGCCTTGTCAGGCTCTTCCGCATGACCTTGTCATGGGTGGGATCTCCCATGCTGGCTCCCGGCAAGGTATCCTCCTTCTGTACCCATTTTTTGAGAGTTTTTTTTTTTTTTTTTATCATAAATGCATGTCATGTCCTGTCAGATGCTTTTTCTGCATCTGTTGAGGTTATCATATGATTTTTATCCTTCATTTTGTTGATATGGCATATCAGGTTTGGTATCAGGGTAATGTTGGCCTGGTAAAATTAATTTGGAAGCATTCCCTCCTTTTCAGTATTTTGAAAGAGTTTGAGAAGGGTAAGTATTGAGTCTTCTTTGAATGTTTGATAGAATTTACCTGTGAAGCTACTGGTCCTAGACTTTTGTTTGGGGGGATGTTTATATTACTATTTCAGTCTCCTTCTAGTGATCAGTCTATTCAGATTTTTTCTTTAAAATTAAATTTAATGAGTTAGTTTATTTTTGGCTGCACTGGGTCTTTGTGTGGGCTTTCTCCAGTGCTGGTGAGGGGCGCTCCCCTCTAGTTACCGTGCTCAGGCTTCTCACTGTGGTGGGTAATCTTGTTGTGGAGCATGGGCTCCAGGTACAGAGGCTTCAGTATTTGCAGCACGTGGGCTCAGTAGTTTTGGTACATGGGGTTAGTTGCTCTGTGGCATTGCCAAGTGGATTCTTAACCACTAGGCTACCAGGGAAGTCCTGTTCAAATTTCCCGTTTCTTTACATTTCAGTCTCTGAAAGCAGTATGATCCTAAAGGATGTATCTCTTTCTTCTGGGTTGCCCAGTTTTTTGGTGTGTAGTTCTTCATAGTATTCTCTTGTAATTCTTTGTATTTCTGTGGCATCCACCATGATTTTTTGTCTTTTATTTCTGACTTTGTTTATCTGAGCCCTCTTTTTTCTTAGTGAGTCTAGCTGAAGGTATGTCAATTTTGTTTTTCTTTTCAGAGAACCAGCTCTTAGTTTCATCAGTCTTTTCTGTAGTCTTTTTAGTCTTTATTTATTTCTGCTGATTTTTGATTATTTCTTCCTTTATACTGAGTTCCAGCTTTGCTCGGTCTTCTTTTTCTGGTTCCTTTAGGTTTAAGGTTAAAGGCTAGGGCTTCCCAAGTGGCTCAGACAGTAAAGAATCACCTGCAGTATAGGAGGCCCAGGTTGGTTGGGAAGATCCCCTGGAGAAGGAAATGGCAATCCACTCCAATATTCTTGCCTGGGCAATTCCATGGACAGAAGAGCCTGGTGGGCTACAGTCCTTTGCATCACAAAGAATCGGAGTGACTTAACACTTTCACTTTTTTCACTTAGGTTTAAGGTTAGATTGTTTGAGATTCTTCTTGTTTCTTGAAGTGTGCTTGTATTGCTGTAAACTTTCCTTTTAATACCACTTTTGCTGAACCCCATAGATTTTGGTATGCATACTTTCATTTCTCTTCAGGTGTTTCTTGATTTCTCCTTTAATTTCTTTATTGACTTGCTACTGAACTAAGCTTGACTGTGCTCAGTAAGGCCAAGCTACTGACCCTGAGTTGTGGTGAAGGAAAATGCAGCCTTTATTGCAGGCACCAAGCAAGGAATCCAGGCAGCTAATGCCTCCAAGCCTTGAACTCCCCAAAGGCTTTCAGGGAAAGGTTTTTAAAGAAGAGTGAGGGAGAGGGTTGCTATGTGTGTGATCAACTCATGGACATTCTTCTGATTTGTTGATAGTGAGGTAATTAGGAATCAACATTGTCAACCTTCGGGTTCCAACTAGTCTGGGGTCCATGTGCTTTGGGGCAGCATACAGTCAGTTAACTTCTCCCACCTGGTGGGAGTTTCGGTATCTGCAAAACAGCTCAAAGACATGGCTCAGAATAGTCCTTGAGGAGCAACTAAATGCCCTTTGACTTTGTGTCATGGCTAAACAATTATTACTTTGTCTTGCTTGATCATTTCCCTTTGTTTCTGCATTTTTTCACTTCTCTGATTAAATTTATTCTTTGGAATGCAGGGAAGGTGTAGGAGGTCAAAGTTTTTCTACAAGAGCCAAGTGGAGAGCATGGTAGTGGTGGCAGAGGGCTTCTGTCCTGGGAAGACCCCACAGGGTCCTGCGTGGTTACAGACCCAATAGCTGTCCACTGGCATCCTGTTTAGTCTCCATAAATTTGTGATTTTTCCAGCTTCCTTCTTGTAGTTAATCTCTAGTTTCGTATCACTGTGTTTGGAAAAGAGGCTTGAAGATATGATTTCAGTCTTCTTAAATTTATTGAGATTTGTTCTGGGTCCCAACATATAATTTATTCTTGAGAAAGTTCCAAGAGCATCTGGGAAGAATGTGTATTCTGCTGCATTTGGATGGAATGTTCTGTGTGAATCTATTAAATCCATCTAATCTAATGTTTCATTTAAGCCTGGTGTTCTTTGTTGGTTTTATGTCTGGTGAATCTATTAGTTCATGTAAGTTGAATGTTAAGTTTGCTTAACACAGTAGTGTTGCTGTATTTAGGTCTGTTGATGGTTACTTTATATATTTTGATGCTCGTGTGTTAGGTGCATATATGTTAATAAATGTTAATATCTTCTTTTTAAGGAATGAGTGTTATCACTTCCTGATGACTTGTCCCTTTTAATGTGACATGATATCCATCTTTGTCCTTTGCTGTCTTGGTTGGCTTGAAGTCTATTTTGTCTGTGTAAGTATAGCCACCCTACTTTTTTTTGGTTTTCATTTACTCAGAGGATCATCCTCCACCTGTTCACTTTGAGCCTGTTTTTGTTTATGGAGCTGAGATGTGTCTCCTGGAGGCAGCATATGGTTGGGTCTCATTTTATGTTCCATCCAGACACCCTGTGTCTTTTGATTTGTCAGTTCAGTCTGTTTACGTTTAGAGTGATTATTAATGCGTGAGGACATAGTGCTGGCGTTTTATCTTTTGTGTTTTGGTTGCTCTGTATCTCCATTATGTCTTTTTCCATGTGTTGCTGTCTGCCATTTCAGCTAGGTGATGATTTCCTATGAGGTTTTCTCAGTTTCCTCCTTTTTGTGTTTTATGTACTTCTTTTAGATGTATGTTTCATGTTACTATAAGTTTTGTGTAAAATTTTAACTTCATTTGCTTATATGGGTTCTATCCTTTCCCTCTTTCCCATTTATCTTTTTGTCTTCTCAAGTTATTCCTTATTATGTTGTGAGTTTGTGACCAAATTAGTTATTTTTACTGCCTTTAAAAAAGTTTTATTCTATAATTGTTTAGCAATCTATTCTTGTACAGTTTCACTTTTCTTTCTTTTCTTTCTTTTTTCTGACTGTGCACTGCATAGCATGTGGGGTCTTAGTTCCCTAACCAACCAGGGATCAAATCTGAGCCCTCCACATTGGGAGCTCTGAGTCTTAACCACTGGACTGCCAGGGAAGTCCCAGAGTTTCTCTCCTCTGATTCTGTCTGCTTACTCTCTACCTTACTCAAAGTTTTGTGTACTTCCACCTTTTTGATTCAGATAGAAAAGCTTCTTTCAACTTTTCTTGTAAGGCAAGTCTAGTGGTGATGAGCTCTCACAGTTTGGCTGGGAAGATTTTATTTCTCTTTTGTATCTGAAGGATAACTTTGCTGGACAGAATGTCCTTGACTGAGAGTTTGTTTTCATCTTTTAATCTTTGACTCTGATATTCCACTCTCTTCTTGCCTGTAGTTTCTGATGAGAGATCTGCTGAGAGCCTAATGGGGATTCCTTTGCAGGTTACTGCCTTTTTTAGAACCTTGGCTGCTTTTAAAATTCTTTCTTTGTCACTTTTGACAGCTCTAATGTGCTGTGATAAGGTGTTTTTGTGCTGAGGTCATTACTGCAGCTTTATGGACTCACGTGCCCGGTTCCTCCCCTGGGTTTGGGGCATTCTCAGCTCTTGTTTCCTTAACTAACTGCTCTCTTCCCTCCTACCCCTCTCATCTTTCTGGGACTCACAGCACCCTTACAGGCCTTTCCTGGTGGGGTTAGATAGTTCTTCTGGAATTGTTTAATTTTTAAAAAATCATAGTTTTCTCTCCTCTTCTACCTGAATCATTTCCAGATTTTTATCTGTGGGCTCAGTACTCTCTCTTCCATGCGGTCTGCTCTATTTCCAGGACTTCCTGTCTCATCGTATTTATTGAATTTCTTACTCCACAATTTCTGTTTGGTTCTTTTTTAGAGTTTCAGTCTCTTTGGCAAAGTATTACTTCTATTCATTAACTTTATTCCTAAGCTCATTGAACTGCCTTTCTGAGTTTTCTTATGGCTCGTTAATGTTCTTCTTGAGAGCTATTTTGAATTCTCTATCAGTTAGATCAGATACATCCACATCTGTCATTTCCTCTTTGGCCCAGCCAACTTATTCTTTCTGGAGCTATTAGTGACTGCCCTTTTCTCTTCCCCAGTAGCATATTGGACACCTTCTGACCTGGGGTGAGGATGGGGGCTCATCTTTCTGGTGTCATATCCTTTTTCTTTTCGTACTGGTCATGGGGTTCTCCAGGCAGGAATACTGGAGGTGGTTGTCATTTCCTCCTCCAGTGGACCATGTTTTGTTAGAACTCTTCACTGTGACCTGTCTGTCTTGGGTGGCCCTGTGTGGCATGGCTCATAGATTTATTGAGTTGTGTAAGCCTCTTCACCACAACAAGGCTGTGCTTCCTGAAAGGTGATTCAAGCTGGCTTGGAACTCAACATTATAAAACTAAGATCATGACATCCAGTCCTCATCACTTCATGGCAAATAGAAGGGGCAAAAGTGGAACCAGTGACAGATTTTATTTTCTTGGGCCCCAGAGTCACTGCGGATGGTGGCTGCAGCCATAAAATTAAAAGATGCTTGCTCCCTGGAAGGAAAGCAGTGACCCACCTAGACAGCTATTAAAAAGCAGAGACATCACTTTGCCAACAAAGGCCCACAGAGTCAAAGCTTTAGTTTTTCCAGTAGTCATGTATGGGTGTGAGAGTTGGACCATAAAGAAAGTTGATCGCTGAAGAATTGACGTTTTGAATTGTGGTGTTGGAGAAGACTCTTGAAAGTCCAGTCAATCCTAAAGGAAATCAATCCTGAATATTCACTGGAAGGATCCATGCTGAAGCTGAAGATCCAAATCTTCTGGTCCAATGCGAAGGGCTGACTCCCTGAAGAAGACCCTGATTCTGGGAAAGGAGAAGGGGGCCACCGAGAATGAGATGATTAGATAGCATTGCTGACTCAGTGGACAGCTTCCCGGAGATAGTGAAGAACAGAGGAGCCTGGTGTGCTGCAGTCCACGGGGTCGCAGCAAGCCAGGCACAACTGAGGGATTGAACAGCAACAACAACAAATCAGATTACTAAATTCTTTAAGTTTGATTTCTGAAGAATTGTCATGTTTGTCTCTGCAATACCATGCTATCATGGTTTCTTTGGTGTGTGTGCGAAACTGGATGGATTTCTCTTCTGCTGGTACATTTGAAGTAGTAAACACCGTTCTCATTTCAGTAAAGCTGTTTTTACTTTGATTCTGAGTGATCAGCAGATTGATGACTAGAGGCCTTTTTCCTGGCTTTTCAGTAGGTGGCGCTGTAACTCAAGTTTTGGGGGTCTCTTCCCTGAGTGGCCTCTGGCTGCATTCGAGACTCCTCATTTCCACCCCCATCAGCTCTGCTAGATGGCTTCCCCACTGCCTGCTGTTGCTCCGTGTGTCTCTGGGGTCGTGGGTCCCTGCTGTCACTGGCGTTGCTGCTGAGCGGGCACTGGGATGGAGTACGCCCCCGCCCCCATGGTGGGGGTTGCCGGGCTCAGGTCACTGCGCCCTAGTATGGAGAGTTGGAGCGGAAATGAGCTGGGGTGGCTGGCATCTCCCTGGGTCTGGGGTTGTCCAGTTGGTTTGTGGGTGCCATTGCCTCAGGCAGGGGATGAGGCAGCTGGAGCGGCTGGGGTTGTCAGCTTCCTCCCTATGGCTGTGGGCACCTCTGTGCTGGAAGTTGGGGTCCCGGGCACCACACCCCTGCTGCTGTGGTTCTCTGCCTGGGGCTTCAGCATCGGCTGCTGTGGTCCCCAGTGGGGAGGGGGTGTGAAGGACAGAGGAGCCTGGTGTGCTGCAGTCCATGGGGCCACAGAGCCGGACATGACTGAGTGAGTAACCAGCAACAGCAGCAAGTCAGTTATGTTGCTGACTTATGTGGCTTTAAGTTCGGTTTCTGGAGAACTGTCATCTTGCCTCTGTGATGCCGTGTTACCATGGTTTTTGGTAACCTGACCTCACGGAGCGTCCCCAGTTGGGGATTGCAGGCTCCATCTCCGCTGCTCTGCTAATCCTGCCTCCTCGGTATGTTCCAGGGCACCCACCTTCAGACACACAGGTGTGGGGGTCTCTCCGGGGTCCTGGTGTGGTGGCTGAGGAACCTTTGCTGAGTCATGGATGTTTTATTGGTTGTAGATTGAAGCAGGGAGATGAAGAGGGCATCTTATGCCCCCTGATGCTGACTTTGAATCAAAGTTGGCATTTTTAATGGAAGAGAAAGGATATAGAATTCAGTCAATCCACTAATGAGAAAAAATATTACTCATTCATGAATTCATCAAAAGTGATATCATTAAAATAATGAACAAATAGGAAAAGTATGGTTTTAAAGAGAGGGAAGGCCTTTTGCACCGTAATGCCAAGGACATAAATGATGAAAATCACTAGTTTCTGACTCACAGAATGATCCATAAGAACGAACTTATGGTTGCTGGGGCAGGAAGAATGGTTGGAAGGGATAGTTAGGGAGTTTGGGATGGACATGTACACACTGCTATATTCAAAATGATTCAACAAGGACAGACTGTGTAGCACAGGGATCTCTGCTCAATGTTATGTGGCAGCCTGGATGGTATGGGAATTTGTGGGAGAATGGATACATGTATATCTATGGCTGAGTTTCTTTGCTGTCCACCTGAAACTATCACAATGTTCTTTATCAGTTATACTCCATTATAGAGTAAAAAGTTTAAAAAAACACAAAAAACAAAAAAAATCACCAGTTTATATTGTAAGAATTTAAATTAGTATTAAAAAAATCCAAATGAAAATTATACACTTTTCAAAGTTATAAAAGCTATTTAATGAGTATATGAAAATTGAAATTATCAAGTCAAATTTTAAAAACATATATCTCAGTGGATATCCTAGAAAATGACTTGAACCGTTTGTTAGAAAGTGAAGTTTATATTTAGTGAATTTATAAAAAACTTTAAAGAGCATACAAAAGTATAAATTTGCAAAATACATAGAAGACAGTTTTTTTCTCTATGATAAAAATTACAGTAACTAATGCAGAAGATAAATTGTAAAAACTGACTACATTTTCTTTTTTGTTTTCTCAGCATGCTAAATAATTTAATAAGAGGAAAAGAAAGCAAAAGTTTTTGTTGAGGTGGTGGTGCAAAAGACAACCTAGAAAGGAAAGAGGCATGTTTTGGGAATGTGGCTGAAAGAATTTACTTCCGTGGTTTTGGTGATGAAAAACTATTTCTTCCTATTCTTCTTTTAAAAGGTGTGAGAGACTTGGTTCTGTTTGTCCTGGAAGGAACTAAAAGAACAGGAAAAAAAAAAGTAAAAGTGTTAGTCCTGCCCAACTCTTTGCGATCCCATGGAATGTAGCCTCCCAGGCTCCTCTGTCCATGGAATTCTCCAGGCCAGAATACTGGAGTGGGTTGCCATTCCCTCCTCCAGGGGATCTTCCCCACCCAGGGATCAAACACAGGTCTCCTGCACTGCAGGCAGATTCCTTACTGTGTGAGCCACCAGGAAGCCCCAAACGAAGAGAACGTAAGTGAGCTGTGGATGTCCTGTGAGCAGGTAGGAGGCAGGGTCTTTAGAAAGAAGATGAGGTGCCGTGTCATGGGTGCTGAGGTCCACTGGGTTTGCATTGGTACTGCTCACTTGGCTCTGGATAGAACAGAAAGACACAGGATCTTCCCCTGCGATTGGACATGGGTGTGCCTGGTTCGTGGGCCTTCGGACTCAGACTGAGACTTGTACTAGCAGCATTCCCCACCCCCAGTTCTCAGTTCTTTGGGTTTGAACTAGAGCCGCACAATTCACTGTCCTGGGCCTCCCGCTTGCAGAGAGCAGGTGGGACTTCTCAGCCTTCATGATTGCATGACCCAAGCTCTCATGGCAAATTCTTTCTGTCTGTTTCTACACAGATAGACACTCACACACACATACACACCCCTACTTGATTCTGTTGCTCTGGAGATTGCTGAGTGGCACACCTGCCAAATCACAGCGATATCAACAGAAGGTAGAATGGGGCTCACTAGGGGCTAGAGGAGCGGGAGGTGGGCGCCTGGATGGTACAGGATGAAGGTAGCTTTGGAGATGGCTGCACAACAACGCGATGAATTTCACATTCCTGAATTGTTTGCTTAAACTTGGTTCAGATGGTAAATTTTGTGATATATACTTTATACTAGTTAAAAGAAGAAACCGAACCCTTGAGGGAGATATCTGATGCTCAGAAATCCCACTTTCTAAATCACGTTTAAGGTGAAGAAAAGGAAGCTTGGGCGGGCTCCTGGAGGAGGGAAAGTCAGCTCAGAAAGGCTGAGAGATGGCAGGAATTTCTCAGGAGGGAGGAAGTGCTGAGTCATCCCTGTGTGAATCTGCAGAATTTCAGCCAAGCTGGTGATTTTTAGAGAGTATCTGATATTTCTCTAAAAGGTAAATAAGGTCAACCTGGGGCTCAGAGGGGAAGGAAAAGTCATTTTCCTTAAGTGACCAGGAGACCTAAAAGCCCAAGTTGCTTATCTTTTGGAAAGAGCATGATCATGAGGGCCACTCTGGGTTGGGGAGCCCATGGCTCTGGTCCTCTCTTGCTGGTCCCCTAAGGCCCACGTGTCTCCCTGCTCCTCTGCTATCCCTGCAGCAACAGCGCACTGTATCCAGGCACCAAACCTGGTGCCTGCTCCTCTCCTCATTTCTGTCCCTTAACTTCCACCAGTAACGTGAGCACCATATCAACTCTCTCCTCCCACCTCGGAGCAGGGCAGAACCTCACCCCTGAAACAGGCCCCCCATGCTACCCCGTGCAGGGGACACCTCCACTCTGCCTGCAGGTCTTAACGGGGTCTGCAACCTGGATATGCTTGGGATTCCCTCCAGGTCAGACTCTTCTCCTCACAAAGGGGAGAGAAGTCAGAGAAACTGGAAGCAATCTTTGCATGAGGAATGCCCCTCTCTGCATTTTGTGTAGAGAATTTGAGTGGGTTTTTGTATTTCTCTTTCTGGCTGAACTAGCGGCTAGTTAGGAAGAAGACCAAAGTCTATACCAAGATAAAAGATCAAAACTCCAAGATCTTTGTAAGATGATATAAAAATAAAAAGATACAGAGTTTACCAGAGATGACAATAAATATTTTTCCTTTTTTTAAATCATGAAATTCCTTGATTCTTCATTTCAGAAGTTAAAAGAACAACTGTAATTGGTCATTTATGTATCCTTAAATAACACAGAGTATTTATTTTCAACTTTGATGAAGTCTGCCAATAATAACAAAAAACGAAATTGTTAGAAAATATCAGTGGACTCTCAGATCCATAAGTACTAATTACAGTTTCTAGGCCCTCTCTGACTCATCACACTTATATTTTTGGGGGGGGGAGGTGAATAAATTTTATTATTCTATAATTTTCAAAACCTCTTTACTTAAGCAGCATACAATAATGATAGAACTAGAAGGCTTTCTTTTTTTTTTCTTTTTTTTTAAATTTTATTTTTACTTTATTTTACTTTACACTACCGTATTGGTTTTGCCATACATTGACATGAATCCACCATGGGTGTATATTAGCTCCCAATCCCTAATCCCCCTCCCACCTCCCACCCTACATCATCTCTTTCTAAAGGGCATCAAGTCTAAGGTGACAAATGAGTTTCAAATGAGTGACAAATGATACTTCCAGTGTCATTTAGTACTCTCTTTTTAAGACAAATATTTTTAACACACCCTTGACTCTCTTAAGATGAAAGTCACAGATAATAAAGCCTACCTATATACACATCTGAAAACATGGACCCAGAGCCCTCAGTGACCCCCTCCTCGTGTGCTTCTTTCTGCCCTAAATCATGTGGTATCTGGGACAAACTTCTGTTTCCTAACTCCCAATAGCTATAAAAATCAATGGGTAAAACCAAGTATAGTGAGCAGAAACCCTGGAGAAGGAAATGGCAACCCACTCCAGTATTCTTGCCTGGAGAATCCCATGGACGGAGAAGCCTAGTAGGTTACAGTCCACTGGGTCGCAAAGAGTCGGACACGACTGAGCGAATTAAAAAAAAAAATATATATACATATGTGATTCTTGCAGGTGATTTAAAAATTAGTGTAATGTCTTAACTGTAATATAAAAGAGAAAGCAATTCATAATGAAACAATATATAAATTCTCAATGGTCAACCAAGACTTTATTAAAACACAGAATGAGGTAGATACTCAGATGCTTGGCATAAATTTGTATTTAAGGGAAGGAAAATGATCAGAAAGCATTGGTACTAAAAGTAGAAGAAATAGATGAGAGGAGATGAAGATAGAAACTAAAAAAAGCTAATATTAAGGTAAGGAATACCAGATAAGACTTGTTTACATATGATAAAAAATATGGAAATAACATTAATTAAAATAGGAAAAATGTGAAAGGAAAAATTAGACGCAAATGGAGTGGATAAAAGAATGCTCTTTTGGTAAATGATCTGGATCTTATTTAACAGTGTACGATCAGATAATTCCCTAGGTCATTTCACAGGACTGGTAATGATGAAGCAGCAGATACATCTGTCTTATAATTTCACCTTGTGTCAGAGCCTCCATTCAGACTCCAGGTTTTTAGATTTTAGGTATCATATTCTGTTGCCAGTGACAGGAAGTAGAGGGTGGGTGGGACAAAAGAACAGTAATAAAGAGGGTTTGAGGCGAATACCTGAGAACAGCGTCAGAGTGAGATTGAAATCTAACAGGAAGCCTGCGTATGAATCATTTTAATGTGTAGTTTTACACAATGGATAGATTTCTTATTATTGTACTATAATGCTTGTATATACACATATAATAATAATGCAAAACCGTTTCCAGAAAACCCTTATGGATGAGATTTAGTGCGTCCATAAAACCGCTACCATAAGCTCCTTTGGTTCTGAGTTTGCTAGAAGCGTCTCAGTGCTCTTGTCCTATGTCTGTGGGTTCTGTGCTGAGCTGTGGCCACCGTCATGCTGCACTGCAGACCGACAGCAAGTTGCTGTCACACTCGTGATGGGGTTTCCTGAAATGATGAACAACTTGCCCATCAGATCATCTTTCACTGGGTGTTAAGGCGGTTGCACTCCTGGAGAATTCAGTATGTAATGAAATTTCACAGAAACTCTGGGTTTATGTGTCTGGCACTCACACGAACAAGGGCTTGTCCCCTGTACGAGTGTGTGTGGTAGTCTCACAGGACACAGGTCAGGGACAGGTCTTCCCTTTGTAGGAAACCTGCCATCTAGGTGCCTGCCCACTGGAGGGGATTTGTGTAGTCTCTGCTCATTCATCCTGAAGAAGGTAATGGCACCCCACTCCTGTACTCTTGCCTGGAAAATCCCATGGACGGAGGAGCCTGGAAGGCTGCAGTCCATGGGGTCGCTGAGAGTCAGACACCACTGAGTGACTTCACTTTCACTTTTCACTTTCATGCCTTGGAGAAGGAAATGGCAACCCACTCCAGTGTTCTTGCCTGGAGAATCCCAGGTACGGGGGAGCCTGGTGGGCTGCCATCTATTGGGTTGCACAGAGTTGGACTGAAGCGACTTAGCAGCATCAGCAGCAGCTCATTCATCCGTTCATTAGACCTTTTTATTTCTAAAATAAATACAAATTCCTGCTAATGTGATGTGCTGGGGCTTTCCTGACCCTGGAGAGACTGCAGGGGCAGGGACCCCTTTTCCCCTACAAATCAATCCCTGGAGATGGTGAAGGTTCTGCCCTTGAGCATACCTTTCATTCAACACAGGAAATCTGGGCCATACCCCAGCCTCTGCTCCATGCTCCCACCCTCTGGCCACTGTCCCCTGCCTTTGTCACCCAAGGCCAGGAACAGACAATCAGGGGGAGCACTGTGCCCAGAGCCCAAGGGCATTAACCAGACTGACTGGTCCTAAGCCTGCTTACCCATTCCTTCCAGGGAAACCACAGTACAAACTATTGTCCACGGTTCCCCTGGCCTCCTCTGCTCCCTGCCCAGCTCTGGTGCTTCCTCAGGAGGCCCTGCCAGGTGTGGCATGTCCCTCTTGAGAATGGGGTTAACCAGACTCTGGTGGCTTCATTGTGCCTGAATAATAGTGACACCCACGTTTAAAAACACCCGTTCACTCTGCCAACCCAAAGAACCCATTCCCACACATTCAGGACTTTCTGGAGGGCTCCTAGGCACTTGGTGCTCAGTCCCTTCAGTTGTGTCCGACTCTTTGTGACCGCATGGACTGTAGCCCACCCGGCTCCTCTGTCCATGGGATTCTCCAGGCAAGAATACTGGAGTGGGTTGCCATTTCCTGCTCCAGGGGATCTTCCTGATCCAGGGGTTGAACCTGCATCTCCTGCACTGCAGGCAGGTTCTTTATTGATGAGCCATTAGGGATGTGCCACTGAGGCACTTGGGGATCAGGACAATCACTGTGTGACTGACTGTCTCCCCGGCTAAGAGGGTCTCCCCTGGCTTAGGGGGTGGGTGGCAACTTTCTGTCTGTCTCACACACCCATGTGCACCCCAACACAAGTGCTTTCTCTGCATTTTCTTTTTTCTTTCTTGATGAAGCCATGGTGTGGAAACTGAGCCTGGCATTTCCCAGAGGGGGAATATCTGAGGGGGAAGCCCTGCAGACCCAGAGTCACAGATGACCCAGTCACAGGTCACTGCTGCCAGCAGGGTTCTGTGTCCACTGCAGGGCCTCCAAGCTCCACTCAGCGCATGAGCAAGCCTCTGGTCCTCCTTGGGAGTTCGTTTCATGAACTCTTCTTTATGTATCTCCAGCCAGGTTGGGTTTGGCCCCACCTATCTCATGTCCCTGGCTTCTTCCTGCACCGCTGTCAGTTTAGAGGAAACACTGATTCATTTCCTGGTCTGTACAGGCTCCCGGTTTACACTCTCAAGGAGCAGACTGGATGGACTGAAGGCCTTCACTTGTATTAATGCTCCCATTATACTCGGTGATGTGAGCAGGGCGCTCAAGAATCAGGTGTGACTTTAGGAGCAAGAGCCAAGGGCAGGGGAGAGCTGATTGGCCTCTGTGATGCCTGGGCCTTGGCCCCTCCCTGTCTGCTTAGATTAATAGGTTAATTAGGAGGATTTAAAAGTCCAGACAGAGCAGAGCGGTGGTTTAATTAGCAAATCAGCCATTAATATTCAATTTACTTCTAATTTGTTTTTCTAACTGAATGGCCTCTCCCATTCTGCCCCCTCCTTTCCATCCCTGCAGCCGTGACCCTGGCTCAGGCCTCAGGCATCCCATCTGGACCTCTCAGCTTCCTCCCAATGCCCGTGCCCGTCCAGGCCTCCAGGCATGCCCCCCTCCACCGCCTCACCTCTGCTAATTCACAGCCTGTGCCTAACCCCCAGAACCTGATCCCACCTGCTCTTAACAGGCAGGGCCCTTTCTGCTGGCTGCGGCTGCTCCTGAGCTTGGTTAAGGTCACCCAGGCGAGGTCCCAGCGGGAAACTACTGCTGCTCGAACGGGCCAAAGGGAGAGAAGGCAGCCGCTGGCATCACAAACTAGTTTTCCTGACATGTTTGTTGCTCACTCTCTTTTATGTCCACGGACTTGTCATTCACACGAGTGCCCAAGGCTCCCACCAGGGGGTTGAAGACAGTAGAGTCCAGGAGCCAAGGCAGGCACTCTGCTGGTTTGAAGGGGCTGACGGGCAGGTGCTCCCAGAGGCTGCCTGCAGCTCATTGTGTGGCTTCAGCAGCCTCTTGTCCCAGACCACCTTGCTGCCTCCCTTCTGCTTGGGGAGGAGAGGTGACAGCCCTGTCCCCTTGGACAGTGTTTTCAGGACCCTGGACAGTGCCTGGAACAGCGTGCAAGTGCAGTGCAGGCTGTGATGTGACCTAAGTACCATCTGCTGCTCCTCTTGCCAATGAGGCATGGTGATTAGTATGTAAGGTCTTGGGGAATATTCCGTGTGCTCTGTTCAGCCTGATCTGCCATTTCAGAGTACACAGACTGTGACTTAAAGAGGTGTTTATACTCTCACAGCTCTGGGCTCCAGATATCCATCTCCTCTTTCTGTCTCCTTCCTGTGTCCTCACATGGCCGTCCTTTTGTGGGTGTCTGAGTCCTGATCCCTTATAAGAACACCGGTTCTGTTGGGTCAGAGCCCACCCCCAAGACCTCATTATATCTTAATCACCTCTTTAAAGGTTCTTCCTCCAAATACAGTCACATTCCAAGGTACCAAGGCTAAGACTCCAACAACCCATGATAGGTGGTAAATACCGGACCAAACACCAGCTCAGCATCTCCCTTCACATCAAAAGACAAGGGACCCCATGCTCTTCTTTGCAGTCACCTCTTTGAATCTTTTGTGTGGAGTATGTGAGGGACTGTGTGTTTCTCCTGTGCTTTGTGGTCAGAGAGCTAAAACATGAAACAGTCTGAGTGGAGGTCTTTATCTCCTCAATCACTTGCAGAATTTAGACCACCATCAAACTTAAGCTAGTCTGACTGTGTTGAAAGAAAACTAAGAAGCATTAATAATTAAATCCCCTTTCATTTCAACATGTAATGGGATAGTGACTATTAAGTGGACGAAATGAATTTGGAGAATCCATTTGAAGAATGGCAGTATGTCTCACATAGAAATGTTAGCACTCTGAATTATCCTTCTCTGTAGGGTTTTAATTGATTAATTCCTTCAGCTTTTAATCATGTCTAGTAATCCATGCAGATGGCAAAGACATACTGGAAGAGTGACAGCTAGACAGGAGGGGGAAGGGTGGGGGAACATTCCCCAATTATTTGACGTTAGCCTTGCTTCTAATAAATACCTGTCTGTTTGTTGAACACCTGCTCAGATGACTTTTTGTGGGAAGGGGATGGGAGGGCATCATGGGGGGCCCTGGCCAGGCTGAGGGAGGCTGGGGGCTGATGCTCTGTCCCCTGTGGTCACTGGTCCATGTAAGGGATGTGGATCAAACATGATAAGATGGGATAAGTTTTTATAGTAATTTAGCTAAGATATTCCACTACAGAATCTTCTTCTAAGTAGAAAAACAAGCAAATTGATTTAAACTCATTTTTTTTAGGAACTTTCGGTTTGAGGAAACCATGGTATTTCCCCTTCACCGCATCCTACTGGAAGGAAATGTGTGGACTAGTGGTGAAAAGGCAGAGCCCGGCCAGTTCTAACCTGTTCTCCTCTAGTGAGAACTTGGATGGTCAAGGTGAGTAAAGGGAGCATTGGAGGTGTGTTTCTTCTTCCAGTCAGCTTTGGTTTTGGTTTTCCTTTCCAGGTGAGCCTTTGCAACTGTGAGTGCATGGCTGCCCAGAGGCCTACCTTCCATCCCAAGCAGGCAGGAACCTGTGTGTTAGCGTCACTGTTCACAGCCTCCTCTGTGCCTCTGTTGTAACTCAGCTAAATGAAGCTTCATTACTATTACTAACATGAATTTGTGTAAATAATAAAACCAAAGGTGGACAGCTACTGAGGTGTAATATACTTTAGAATGTTCAGTGTTTCACAAGTGCTAGTTTATTCCAGGCTCCATGAGAGAGACTGTCGCTGTCCCTACAAACGGGGACATGCTTCCCAGGAGACTCGGTGGGCATCTGCCCTGGCCTGGGGCTCGTTCACAGAGCACAACTTTTTGGGGAAAAAAAATCTATGGATAAACCGGTTCTCATCATGATAATTTTATACTATAAGTCAATACTGTAATTTTCTGACTATACAAGTCAGAAATACAAATCTTACAGAAAATTTGGATCAGCACCACCTATTAACCTCTGGAGACTTTTGAAGTCTTCTCAGGGAGGACTGCATTTTCCTCACAAATACCAATACAAATCTTACAGAAGATTTGGATCAGCACCACCTATTAACAGTCACCTCTGGAGACTGTCAGTCATGTGTAACTAATCTGATTTTGTTCTTCTGCGTATATGTATATATAAGCACGTGTGTGTGTTTATTTTTATTTTCTTGCAAAATGTATAATGTAAGGGCACAGAACCTTGCAGTTACTGTTTTCATTTAAGTTTGAAGTGAAGTCGCTCAGTCGTGTCTGACTCTTTGCAACCCTATGGACTGTAGCCTGTCAGGCTCCTCCATCCATGGGATTTTCCAGGCAAGAGTGCTGGAGTGGATTGCCACTTTCTTCTCCAGGGGATCTTCCCGACCCAGGAATCGAACCCGTGTCTCCCGCATTGCAGGCAGACGCTTTAGCATGTGAGCCACCAGGGAAGTTTAGCCATCATATAATGTGCCTGTTGACTTAGGTAGAGAAAGATTTTGGAATTGCTTCATAAGTTTCACAAAGCTAGAATTTAAGCCCGAGGTAGCTGCTGGGTTATTATGTGTGAACATTGTTTTGGAGACTTTTGAAGTCTTCTCAGTGTGGACTGCATTTTCCTCACAGGCTCATCCGTGCAAAACAGGGAAGGAGAGCTGGAAGGAGGCTCCCCCGGCGTTGTCCTGCTTTCTGTGACCAAGGAGCACGATGGCCACAAGGCGGGGGTCTGGGGCCTGACCCTGACCTTCCACAGGGACCAGATCACTGCACTGCTGGGGACCAACGGCGCTGGGAAGACCACCGTCATGTGCGTCCCACTCCCTTCTCCAGCCTTCCCTCCAGGGCTTTGGTTCTTAGAGATGTGTTTACCTGTGAGATAGGGGCTAGATCCCTTTTTTGTTTGTTTATTTTTGTTTAATTTCAGTTATTGTTGTTCAGTTGCTAAGTCCTGTCTGACTCATTGTGACCCCAGGGACTGCAGCACACCAGGTTTTTACTGTCTCCTGGAGTTTACTCATATTCATGTCCACTGAGTCGGAGATGCTATCCAACCATCTCAGTACAGAGTTTACAGATACATCAGAAAGACAGCCCTCTCACTAGAGCTGCTGCAGGTCTGAGCAGACTCAGGGGTAGGGGGGATCTTTTAAAATAAATTTAATTATTCTTTTACTGCCTGCAAAATATTCATGGGTTTACTTTGGCCTTTGAAAAGTCTTATGACATTCTCTTCTCCCCTCTGACTAAGTTTAATTCTGCTTGCATACCTAGAGGAAGATGAAATTTTAATGATGTTTGCAAATTTTTTAACACTTCAGTATTTTCCTTTTTCATGTCCTGCTTTTTATGTGGTTGTGTTTTTGTGAAGCCTTTATTTTTGGTATGGGATCCAGTGGTTCCAGATTTGTTTAAAGAATCGAACCATGTGATCCCAGAGAAGGAATGAGCTGAAACAGCTCATGAGTCCACAAAACAGCCCCAAATTGTCTTTAGAAATGGGGCATTTTTAAGGCCAAACCACCCAAACTATGGAATTTCTGTTTTGAACAAGTCACTTTCTTTTTGTTCTTTATTAGTAGAGCTAAAAAAAGTATGCTTAGTTAATGCAAGGAAAGGGACTATTTGCTTCAAGATTCTTAACAAAAATAGGAAAATAACATTCAAAAAGCTTCAGCAATCTCTTACTGACAATAAATTGAAAAGAAACATCTCTTTTCTTTTCTTGGATGCTGAGAAAGAACTGAAGATTTTGTGAAGGATGTTTTTAGTGTTTTCAGGTCGGGAAACATTGCACTAATAATGACTCTGAAAGCCAGCCTCCACACTGTGCTTTTACTAATGCCCGTTTCCTGCAAGAATACCTGAAGTCTGTGTTTTGCACAAATGAACAGAATTAAATTAGGAGTTTTTGGATGTTTCCAGGGTCGCTGGCTGCACCGCTTTTAGTGACTGTTGGAAATTAGTTGTGAGTCTTTCCAGCGATGTCTCTTCCTGTCATTTCTTGGAAGAGAGGCTGAGAGGCTGTTTCCGGGCTGGTTGTCACCATTTGAAATGAGGCACTCTGAGGTGCACTGAGATGTGTATATTCTGTTTCATTGTATTCCCCAGCGAGGTCTGAAAACCATATAGCCAACAGCTGTCAATCAAGGTTACTGAAGTGCAGTTTATTCCCAGGAAACAGTATGTGTCCAGCTGTGCATCTGATGAGCTGGGCTTGGCTAAAGCTACACAGAGGCCAGGGGACAAACGGGACACTGACATTTGCGCTCTCACCCCCGCTGGCCCCTGGGCCTCCTGGATCCTGGCCCCTGAGCGACCACAGTCCTTTGAGGCTGTGGTACAGTTAGCATTTTCTAGCATTTCCTATAATGGAGTTGTACTGAGTCTCCTGTTGGCATGATGCTTGGAGACACACGCGTGGTGCTGTTGCATCAGCACCACACCTGAGGAGTCCATGCCATGGAAACACTACAGTTTGTTTATCTTTTCATCTGTTGGCGCAGTTGAGGCTGTGTCCAGGTTTTGGTGATGATGGACATTCACGTACATCATTTGTGTGGACATAACATTTTAAGTTCTTTCTGTAAGTAGTTCGGTGTGGTTTGCTAGGTGCTGTGGTGGGTGTATGTCTAACTTTTTAGAAAAGGAACATAGTGTAAAGCATGAATAATAAATGACTTGAACTAGGAGATGGCAGTCCTCAGCTGTCCTGGGGGCTGGCAGACAGGAGCTTTGGAGACGAGCTCTTGGCTTGTCATGGATTTGACGTTGGCAGGTGGGTGGCTCAGGCATAGAGGCAGGAAGCCTGGCCGTAGGGCTGTGTGGGGCAGTGGGAGTATGAGCTGCTTGGCTCCCATCTGGTGATGAGGACTTGGGTAGTTAGGCCATCCATTTAGGCTGTTTCCTCATCTGTGAAGACCCTTGGAGTCATCATCGAAAACTCTCAGCAGGGATGGTCATTGGGCATGGAGCGTCCCAGGCAAGCATAACCCGATCACAGGCCCATGTCCCCCCAAGCTCTGTCCAGCCTTTGTCTCATTGGGTAGCAGGCGCTGGCGGGGGAGGTTGGGTGTGAGTTCCCCATGGCATGCAGATGTCCCTGGGGCCGCCGGGTAGTCAGGGCAGCAGCACATCCAACTCCCGTGCCCCCACTGACGCGTCTTCTCTGCAGATCCCTGCTCACAGGACTCTACCCGCCCACGTCCGGGACCATCACCGTCAATGGCAGGCGCCTGCAGAAGGACCCGTCTGTGGTCAGGGCGGAGCTGGGGGTGTGTCTGCAGCGGGACATCCTGTTCGACCGCCTCACGGTGCTCGAGCACCTGCTGCTCTTCGCCTCCCTGAAGGCGCTGCAGGGGACCCACCAGGAGCTGCGTGAGCAAGTCCACAGGTGCGTGACACCACCTCTGCCCCCTGCCCTCCATCCTATGCGGGTGTGGGGGGTGCAGGGAGATGCCTTAGAGCATCGCCGCTGCCTGTATCTGTGAGAAGAAACCGTTAGCAAGCGGTTCTAACTATGGAATTACGACCCCAACCCTGGGATCAGAAAATGTCCCAGGGAGGATACCGAACCTGGTCTGTCCTCAAGGAGGGAGCAGACAGCATGGCGGCTGAGGTCTGTGTCCAGAGTGTGGGTGCCTGTGGGTGTCCTGAAGTGAGAGGATGGGGTGGGGGAGTGAGGAGTGGGTGAAGGAGCCTGAGCAGTCCTGCCGAGGAGTCTAATGTCACCCTGCAGATTCGGGGTTATGGACAGGAAGGGGCAAGCAGCCTGGGGCCTGGAAGGTGTACCTGTCCCAGGGTGGGTACCGGCCCTGGGTGGGGACAGGACATGGAGAGGCTACAGGGGAGGCCCAGGTTTGAAGGCTATTGGAGGCCAATTTGATAAGCTGGGCATCCAGGGTTGGGAGGGGAGAGCCTGGGGTCTAGATGCATTCCAAGGGGAGCAGAGGACATGCATGTGGGGAGAGGAGGCAGGGGCTGGGATGGCAGGACGGGCCGGGGTCATGGAGCTCCTCCAGTCTCACAGAGACTCACAGAAGCAGAGCCCACAGGGAGGAGAGGACCTGAGGTCCTGAGGTCCCTAGTCAGGAAACAAATGGGTGTCTCCAGGAGATGAGTGTGGCTGGGGAGCCGAAGGGCCTGAATCCAGTGGGGGAGCCACGGATCTAGGAGACGAGGGGCGGGGTTGTGTGTGAAGGCTGTGGCCCAAGCTGGGCTCTGCCCCTTGAGGGGACCACGAGACCGCAGTGTGGAGGCTCCTCACTCTCAGGCCAAGTTCAGGAAGCAGCACATCAGTCAGGCCTGACCCATGGGGGACCAGGCCAGGGCATAAGGACAGATGGTGAGTCACTCATGTGCCTCGGAAGAGGGGCCCCTGAGGAACTATGACTGTTACTGCTGATTGCTGCCTTAAAATATGTTTGCAAGATTTGTTTTGGAAAATAAGGATTTACAGTCACATGGTTGGCAGCTAACTCGTGTCTAAGGCTGTTCACCACCGCAGTGGGACTGACTCACATCCCGTCTTCACAAGTGGCTGCTGATGACAACCACGCCAGTGATGCTGGGGACTCAGCTACACAGGAAAATGTCTACTTTGCACCAGTCAAGCCTGTCCTAAATGACAGCGGGAACTTGGGGAGAAATAGTGCACATCACTAAAGGACAAACTGGTTACGTGCTACCTACACTTTAAAAAAAATTCCCAGGCCACCAATTTTCATTCAAAGTCTACACCTACCCTGGACCATGGCAGACTCTGCTGTGCTGGGGGCTGGGTTCAAACCCAGCTCCTAAGGATGCTCCGAGGGCTTCATCTTCTGATGTGGGCACAGCAACCTCATGGGTTATCAGTTTGCTGTGAGTTACTTGGCAACGACGCTGGTGTGCACAGAGGTAGGCGGGGAGAGATCATGTTTTAGGACAGCCGTACTCAATTAGAGGAGCAAGGACTGAAAGCCCTGAATCGGAGGCAGGGCGATCAGTGTCGGCTCCTGCGGCAGCACTTGGTTCCCTTAATGGCCATCTTGGTTACAATCGAGCTGATGCAATCTGGGGTAGACCTCTTAGAGAGAACATTTGTCCAGAGTCAGGTCTTTACCGTTTTGCCTTTTATTTGAAGGAGAAGGTAGAAGTCAAGAGGGGAACTTAATCAATGGGATGTCATGATGCGGTTAGCGTTAGTCTTGAGGATTCTGGCAAGCATCACGAGGCTCGAGCTGCAGGCTGGCTTGTTTGATGGTGATGAGACCCACGAGGGCATGTGTGCAGGTGGACATAAGCAGAGGACACAGCATTGAATCCTGTATGCTGCCGTGTGAAGAGGATGGAGGGGTGAAGAAGGACCTGCCAGGAATAATGGGGAAAGAGGAGAAACTAGTCCATTAAAGAGCAGGGATCAGTGAGGAAGGAGGAGGGACCAGACCATTAAGGAGGGAGAGGTCTGGTGCATCAGATGCTGCTGAGGGTCAAATAACATGAAGACTGAAGCATAACCTCTGGACTTAGTGTGAGGAGGTCCCTAGTTGACTGGATCAGAGCCATCTTGGTAGCACAATGGGGAGGGAGGTCTCTCTCGAGTCAGAGGAGAAAGGATGGAAGGAGAGGATTAGAAACTGAACTCTTCCCAGGAGTTTTATGCAAAAATGGAGTAAAGATTTGCGACAATATCAAGATGAAAGAGAAGCAGACATTTTAAATACTGAACAAACCACTGAGGCAACACAAGGTGGGTGGCTTTCTGGGTGCCATCCTATGAGCAGTGGTTGGGATCTGTTAGGGGGTGGCAGTGACACTGGCGGGCAGAGCCTGTGGACACAGGAAGCAAGGAGGGGCAAGGGAGGAGAGTTCCGTTTTGTGGGAGTGATGGCTGGAGGCAGGGACTGGCTGGAGAAAGGATGTGTGGGAGAGGATGGGTGGAACTGAGCCTCTGGCGGGGCCGTGGATGCTGAAAACAACCAGGGCCAGGGTGTGGTTTGGTCCTGAGTGGCTAGGAGTGTGCTGACTTCAAGATCAACAGAGAACAGGGAGGGTTTTGGTTTAAGGTAGAAATGTAGTTAGGATGTGGATGTTTGAGAAATCTGACATCTCACTGCCTTGTTTTTGTTTTCTCTGCCGGTCCATCTCTGGTTAATGGAACTAATGGGATCAGTCCCCAGAGGGTCACCTCCTCTGGAACGGGAGCCACCAGGTGGGAAGGAATTGCTGTCTTCTAATGGGAATAAAGGTCAAGACAGCCCCCTGCTGAGACGGGCCACTTGTCCTCTTCCTCCCAACTGGGTTGCTGTCAACAATGGGAGCATCTGACAAACAAGGGCAAATACTGCTATAAATGTAGGTTGAAGTTCACTCTGCAGGAAATGTAGGGCCACACAGACTAACCATCCAGGGGGCTGACTGATAACCAGACCTGCTGGGCTCCTTCTGTGTCTGGATGAGGAATCTGTCAACAGTGAAACATTTACTCGGTGCTCAGGTGCAAGTACCTGGGATTTTACTGGTGTCTACATGAGAGTTTTGCAGTTTTCTGGGTCCCAACAGTCTTAACTGCATGGAACCTTGTAATCCCTCTTCTCCCCAACTCCTCCTCCTCTGGCTGCTCCTTGGCCTCGGGGAAGTTGTGGCTGGCCTGTGGCTTGGAGGGAGGGAATCTACTGGATGTGGGCGCTCAGAGGAAGGTTTCCGATGGGGGGTGGTGCTTCTGCTCCAAGAGGGGGCTTAACAGAGAGTGAGATAAAGTAGGTGGTGAGAGTCTTAAGTGTTCACGTGTTATTGGGCACACGGTGCAGAGTGAGAGGTTACTTGTGAAGTGGCGCCTCCCATGCATCGGGAGATGCTAGGTGTCTGCAGTCAGTGGGGAGACTGGAAGCTTGTGGAGAAAAGAGGGCTGGTCCTCATGTTAGCGGCACTTGTCGCTCCTGCTCTGCACACGGTGCCTCATGGCTGCATACCAGTTGCTCAGGGAGGAAGGGGCTTATGCGGAGCTAGTGTTCCTGGGCGAGGTCAGTCTTCTGTAGACACGCAGATGGACAGTGGACAGCCTCTGCCTGTTGCTCTGACCACACCTGCCCACTGGCCGTCCTCCCCAGGGTCCTGAGGGGATGGAGGTCCCTTGGCAGGTGAGTGAATCCAGAGGGGACACGGCACGTACTTCCTACAAACAGGACCCACCCGGCAGGCCCTGCTGCCAGGGCCTCACGCTGGGTCCCTGGATGTGGTTGTACCCAGTCCCGAGGAGGCCGGCGCTGCGGCGTCAGGATCACCGGCAGGTGGTTCTGGGCCCCCTCCATGTGTCCGCGGATGAGAAAGAGCCGAGTCCTCGCGGGTGACTGTTTCCAGAGTGGGACGTCAAGCGCAGCCGAGGAGTCCGGGAGAGTGAGGGCTCTGTTCTCATTTCAGAACTCTTCAGGATGTGGGGCTGACGCCGCACCAGCACCAGCAGGCTCGAGTGCTCTCGGGGGGCACGCGAAGAAAGCTGTCCATCGGCATCGCTTTCCTGGGCGCGTCGGGGACCGTGGTCTTAGATGAGCCCACCAGCGGGGTGGACCCGTGCTCCCGCCGTGGCATCTGGGACATCCTCCTCAAGTACCGACGAGGTGGGGCTCGGCGGAGCGCTCGTTCTCTTCCCGCGATATCACGGAGGAGCCGTCCTTTTCCCGCGATATCACGGAGGAGCCGTCCTTTTCCCGCGATATCACGGAGGAGGGCGCTGCGTGACCCTCTCCTTCCGTCCTGTCACCGTGAAGGGCTGCGCTCTCCGTCCTTTTCCCGCGATATCACGGAGGAGCGCTGTAGGCTTCTCCTTCGTCCTGTCACCGTGAAAGACGGTATCGCTCTGTCCTTTCTTGGATATTGAGGTGGAGAGGAATGAGGCCCGTGTCCCAGTAATGATACGTTATCCTGGAGAAAAGAAAAATTCCCGGGACTTCCCTGTTGGTCCAGTGGTTAAGTCTCATTGCTTCCCGGTGCAGGGGGTGCAGGGGCACTGAGATTCCACACGCCGTAGGGCACGCCTCCCCCACCTCCCCGCAAACAATAAGAAAACTTCCCAGGGGCGCATAGAGAAGAGGCACCGCCATCGTGACCTCCCCGTGGTATTGAGGGTCTGGGGGTTGTTCAGACCAGTGGTGGTGTCTTTCGGGCATGTTACCCATGATATGAGCGGACACAGAACACATCCACAGTGACTTCCATTCTGGAATAATTTTGGGATTAACAGAGGGGGTGTCCCAACGACAGTCTGGAAAAAAAGAAAGTTTCCTCACTTTTTTCAGTGAGGAAACTGAGACACAGAGAGAAGGGTGTAGGGTTTGCTTAGAGCCAGTCTCAGAGGCGGTTCACCCAGCCAAGGGAGGAGCGGAGATCTGGTATGGAGGCTTCGGGTTTCTCGTCTTTGTTAAGGTGAATTTCTAACTTAGGACTTTAGATGGGCAGTTACTGATTTCCAGCTTCTGATTTCTCCTGTGTGACAGCAGGAAGCATTGCTATGGGCATTTTGTATAGAAACACTGGAATTTGGAAAGAAACCTCAGGGATAGGGGAACACATCTTGTGCTTCTAGACAGGTGTGGGAGGGTCAGTGGCAGGGTTACTGCTGATTCTTGTAAAACATAGTTTTGCTCTTCTTTTTGCCCTTTTGGGTACAAAGTCTTTCTGACTTGACCTGAAACCTTCACTTCCCTGAGGGAAGTTAGGATTTTCTCCTTAAGAAATGCAAGGAGAAGGGACCCAAGAAAAGTCATCAGATTCTCTCCTTAGGGCAGGAAAGATGCCCCTGTCACTTAAAGCTTAGTCTGGGGTCAGGGAGAAGCCCTGAAAGGACCATCTTGTCCTTTCTATTCCAGAAATGTAGAGGAGATGCAGAAGGACACATGAAAATCAGATGCAGGTGTGGCTTTCTATTCCTCTTTGGGCACTGGCCTGGGCTAGGTGACCGTTCCAGGACCATGAGGTTGTGCTGGAGGCACAGATTCATTAGACCTCGTGTATCTACATCAGAGCTTGTGAGGCTGAGCAGGACCCTGGCCCAGGGCTATGCCCAGGGTGGGTGTCCTGAACTTTCACAGTTCCCAGCTTCTGGACTGAGAGGGAACAGAGCCTGCCAGGGAGGCTGCCTGGAGGGACTAGGTGGGCCCTGGAAGCTGGGGGAGCCTGGGGGATGGCCAGCCAGCCAGACAGGGGCCCCAGGGAGTAGGAGGTGCTCGAGGCCATGGGTTGACCTTGTCCAAGGCTCTGCTGTATAGGTAGGGCAGGGACAGGTCTGAGTCATCACCTGGGGCCAGGAGACACTGACCACATGCGCCTGAGCACCTCGCTTGCCCATTGCCCCAAGATCCTACCCATCCACTTACCTAAGGCCTTTTGGGGAGGAAAGCAGAGACCAGAAATGAAAACTCATGACTTTTGAACACCATTTAAAGGGACAGATGGAGTTTTGAGGTAAAACAAATGTAAATCATTTCCCTGCTCCTGGGGTGGGGGCAGATGACAAGGATGGGTGAGAGGCAGACAGATCAGTAGATTTTGTTTCCCTGCTCCCATGAATTGCACGCAGCTCGAATTTCATACCACAAGTTCATGGCTCTTGTTTACTTGAAAAATCAGGGCTGGGGTCTTCAGGGCTCAGCTGACAGAACATTTGAGTCAGGAGCGTAATTGTAACTGGATACAAAACCAGATCTGATAAAAATCTCGGAAATAGGTAGCTTTCTTCAGATTCTCTTCTTATGAGCTAAATGTTTTCTCACTGTTCTTAGTCGTTTGGCAATGGTTGTCTTTCAGGGGCTCCTTGGAAGAGTCCCTGAGCTGACTGAAGTGCAGAATCAGTAGGATCGGGTTGGGGGCGGGGAGTCCTAGGAGGAAAATATGTTTTCAAGAATCAAAATGTAGCTGTTCTGGAAACAGACCCAAGCCTCCAGGCAGCTGGGCTGCAGCTTTGTAAACCAGATCTAAGCGCAGCATGAAAACAAGCGACCCCTGCTGAGTAGAAGAGGGTTCTGCTGGCAGAACTCTCGTGTTTGGGGCTCTGTCTTCCTGGGGCCTGACCCGTGTTTCCTGCTGAGGAAACACGGTGACCAGTGCTTCAGTGCCTGCCTTGGTGGGAGCAATAAGGGTGGAAAAGGTACCAGAGCAAATCGGTCTGCTCGTCCCCCTCCTGCTCCACACGTCCTATATGACCTGGAGACATGATCTCACCCCTCTGGGCAAGCAGTTTTCCTGTTTGCAAGTGGAGAGGATCATGCCGCTGGTAGGGTGGTGTGAGAAGTGTGTGAATGTTTACAGCTGAGCTCCTGGTACGTGGATGCTTGGCCAGTGGCCGTTCATCAGTGTTGTTAAACAAGAGAAGTGGGTGTGGGAAAGATCACTTTCTGAGGAGAGGGGTTCAGACACAGCACCCCAACTGGGGAAGCAGTAAAGATGAGTCTTGCAGAGTGACACTTGTCCACTGAGGGTTGAGGTGTGTCTCAAGTTGCCTAAATATCCACTGAAAAGCATCAAACATCTGTGAACTTCATCTACATTTTTGGGGAATTTACATTCCAGCTGACTTTAATTTTTAGATGATACGATTGTCTGCAAACACATCATCTGGCCTCTAACTCCAGATCAGGGACTGAGCATATTTTCTTAGCCTTGAAGGAACTTGTGTTGTGAGGGGATTTGGCTTTGGTCTTTGGGACACATGTCTGGTGAACAATAGAACAGGCACATACCTTTTAATGAAACTGGAGAAGGAAATGGCAACTCAGTCCAGTATTCTTGCCTGAAGAATTCTCTCTTGCCAGGAGAGCCCGGCGGGCTACTGACCATGGGGTGGTAAAGGTCAGACGTGACTGAGCACAGACACACCACGTGGTGAAAGTGGCCGCCATGCCCCCTGCTCCTTGCCACTCTAGGGTCTACATATCATGGCTTCCTTTTGATGTAGTTTTTAAAAGATGAATTGAGAATCCTGGTCTTTCTATCTTTCTCTGCTATTTCAAAATATAAACTCAGGTAGAGTTAAAATTGGGCTTCCCAAGTGGCGCTAGTGGTAAAGAACCCACTTGCCAATGCAGGAGACATAAGAGATGCAGGTTCAATCCCCGGGTTGGAAAGATCCCTAGGAGGAAGACCTAGCAACCCACTCCAGTATTCTTGCCTGAAGAATCCCATGGAGAGTGGAGCTTGGCAGTCTACAGTCTGTAAGGTCGCAAAGACTCGGACATGACTGGAGCGACCTAGCACACAGGCACACAGAGTTAAAATCATGTTCAGCCTTTGCTCTTGGAAAATTTGCTTTTGAGATAAGAATCAATCAATGTGTTTATTCAGTAAATCAGAATAGGTAGAATTGGGCTTGATGTAGGCCTGTGGGGGAATGTATTGAGTTGGCTAAAAAGTTTGTTCAGAGTTTTCCATCACATCCCCAAAAAACTTCTTGGCCAAGCCAATAGAAAGTAAAAGTTCTGAGAGTGTCCCTTCATGTAACTGAGATGAACTTTATGAAAATGCCTTCCAGGTTCTCTGGCCTCAGGCCCCCTGAGGTCAGTTTCGGCCCTTTCCTCCCCCAGAAAAGGCTGGAAAATGTGACCAGATGTGAGAATTCATAGAGGATACATATAAGGTGACCATTTGTTTCTGCGAAAGTGGCCACATGCCCTCTTTCTTCCTGGGGAGGTTCTGGCTCAGGCCCACCCCTTCCTCGCCCCCTGCCCAGTGCCCAGAAAGCTCTCTCTGTGGCCTTGGCTGCTGTGAGCTCTTCCCAGGAGGAGGTAAGTGTGGTGCCCCCCATGATTCGTGGTTACATCACTTGACAAGGGCGTCGACCGACCCCTTGGCTGCTACCCTGCCCATCACGGTGCTTACTGATGTTCTTACGCAGCAGCAGTAGTGCTTCCATAGGACAGACCTTCTCCTAGCATCCGGCAGAGGTGGTAGTGAGGTTGAGGATGGAGAGCCAAGGATCAGAGGACAGAGAAGGATGTCCCGTTCAGCTGTCTCTTTGTGAATTTCTCCTCTACATCCACTCAGTGATCTGTCTCAGGGCTCACAGATAGGGCGACTGGACTCAGGGACCCCCTGGCTTGCCCGTTAGTGTCACACCTGCTGATGATGGGTTTGCAGAAGCCACGCCCTAACCCCGAGGTGTTTCTGGGGCTCTGATTTGGGGGGTGATCTCAACTGACTTAAAACCCTGTGATGCTCTTGACACCACCAACCCCCTGCCCCAGCTCCTCCCCACTGGAGGGAGGGGATGAACCCCCAGTGTGCCGAGCAGATCTGATGCCCCTTTTCCTGGGTCACAGGTCGGACGATCATCTTCACCACCCACCACCTGGACGAGGCTGAGGCGCTGAGTGACCACGTGGCCGTGCTGCAGCGGGGGCGGCTCCGCTGTTCCGGGCCCCCTGCCAGCCTGACCCAGGCCCATGCCCAGGGGCTCTGCCTGACGCTCAGCAGGCAGGTGAGACCCTGGAAGTGGACACAGGGAGACGTTGCCCTCCTTGGTTTGGGGAATAGAGGAGACGAATCGAAACTGTTCCTCAGTTGCAGCATTTCCATGTTGCAGTCAAGTCATTCAGCAGATCTTTATCCCAAATCCAGGCAGGGCCTTGCTGGCTGTGGATCTTGAGGGAGGTGACAAAATAGGGTGCGTGCTTCTGCACGGGGTCCTTGGGGGTCTCAGTCTTTGGGGAGGAAACAGTGTGCCTGAGAAAGTGACAAACAGAACGCAGTCACTGGTGGGCGGGGAGATGGGAGGGCGCGGGATGAGGCTGGGAAGGGAGGTGGTAGTTAAGTGGAGACCTTTGTGCACAGAGGCCCTGATGCTAAAATAAAGTTTACAGCAATGAGTGGGGCCTTCCAAATGTTCTCTGTCTGCCAGGAGGAGTCAGGTGGGATTCAGGGCCCCTGATGGGAAACAGGGTTGGCCTGAGTGGCTGGCTGGGTACCACCATGGCCCCACGTGTTCCCAGGTAACTTTCTGATGCTTGGTTCAGAGGCTAAAGCTCTACCATAGAAAGGGTGAAGTCAGAGTTCTCAATGAGAGACATCCTCATTGCCCTGTGTCAGCTGGGGGCGGGCCGGAGTTGCTCTGGGGCTGGGATTCAGGGCTGAGGTCTCTAAGTTGCCCCCTACCCCCTGAGTCTTGATGGTCTGACCCTTGGTGGCCCCGAGTCCAGGTTCCTATTTGCTTCCTTTCTATTCAAGGGGAGTGTCTTGCTGTCCTGTGGGGGAGGGCCTTCCTCCATGGGTATGGGTTCTTGTCTCCCTTTTAGGAGGGCTCAGCCCCATATCCTGTGGCCGAGTTGCTGGGCTGGAGTGGCTTTCAGGATTCTCCATAGGCAGCGAGGGCATCCGTAAGCATAGACCCCCTGGGGGCCTGTCTCATGTACCTGGGGACCAATTAGTGTTACATCTTGCCTGGCCAGCTTTCCCACTAGATTTAAATTTAAAAAGGAAAAGGTGTAATGCATCCCGGAAATGCTGTTTCTTGATTTTGCTGCTTGGAGTTGAAATTGCAAAATAATTTGCTTAGGGGTAGAGGGTGTTCTTGCCTGGAGAATCCCAAGGACAGTGGAGCCTGGTGAGCTGCTGTCTGTGGGGTCGCACAGAGTCGGACACGACTGATGCGACTTAGCAGCAGCAGCAGCAGAGGTGAAGCCAGTTAATGTAAATTTAACATTAAGCAAGTTTGGGCTTGCTTTCCTTACTGTTCCCTTGTTTTCTTGGGGGGTAGCCTTCTGTTCCAGAGGCCGATGACCTGAAGAACACAGCTTGTGCCACGTCTCTGATCCAGACCTACCTCCCGCAAGCATCTCTTCGAGGCAGCAGCCAGGGCGAGCTGAGCTACGTGATCCCTGAGGGTGCAGACAGAGCCTGCTTCAGAGGGCTCTTCCAGGCCCTCGACCAGAACCTCCACCAGCTGCGCCTGACAGGCTACGGGCTCTCAGACACCACCTTAGAAGAGGTACCTGCTGATGAGAGAAACTCGAGCAGGCTTTTCTGGTTTGTGCTTTGCCGCTGTGCATGGGAGAGACAGCAGGGAAGGACGCGCTGGGGAGCCTGTGCATTTTCATTCATTTCCCAGCTCTGATTGGCGGCAGGCATGGCATTTATATGAATTTAATGCACTCGATAGGTGACTGTGGTTCTTTAAGGGGGATAACATTTTTATATTTGAGAACTTTTGATTTCTTTAACCCAGAAGCACTAGCTCTCCAGACAGTTTCAGCAGCTGGTCCTGTTTCCTCACCTGGAGGCGTCCTTCTCTTTTCTCTCTGGACCTGGTTCTGCTCAGAAGTCCCAGCCCCACCCTGGGAAAAGATGGGCAGAAGCTCACACGAGGGAATGATGCTTCTCCCACTCTGCTCCCCTCCCATTTCCCCTTCCCTGAGGGAAATCGTGCCGGTGCCCACCCCTCAGAGTATGGCTGTGTTTCTTCATGGATGCTCCAAGGAGCCAGAGGCAGGCTTTTCCTCCAGGAGAAAGTTGCTATTTTGTGTACATAATCCAATGGCAAGCCGTGTGGGGGGGCCTTGAGGTTGATTGTGAGTCAGATCTGAGTTTTACAAAGCACTGCAGATTTCAACTGGAGAAGGAGATGGCAACCCACTCCAGTGTTCTTGCCTGGAGAATCCCAGGGACAGAGGAGCCTGGTGGGCTTCCATCTATGGGGTCTCACAGAGTCGGACACGACTGACGCGACTTAGCAGTAGCAGCAGCAGATTTCAAATAAAAGTCAAGTGCTGAAGATTAAAAACGTCTGGAAAGAACCTTGGGCCACCTTCTCTGTATTACCTGAGAATAGTAATAGAGTAACACCTGGGACTTTCA
Source organism: Cephalophus harveyi (assembly GCA_006410635.1). Lineage (NCBI taxonomy): Eukaryota > Metazoa > Chordata > Mammalia > Artiodactyla > Bovidae > Cephalophus > Cephalophus harveyi. The sequence goes on from SJYT01021301.1 coordinate 477,066, forward strand.
GTGGCCACAAGAATTAAAATACTGAGACTCCTCGAATGTCAAAGGCCGAACTTCTGGTTGGGTTTTGGAAGGGATTTGGGGGCTGAAGTCACATCCCTGGGTGGGTTAGTGATGCGGTAGGTAAGACAGCCATTTGGGTATAAATCAGTGTGACTCCAGGTGCCAGCGGCCACTGCAACTTTTCTGTCGAATAAGTGGTCATAAAAGATTGGAAGGCAGTAAAAGAGTTGCAGTGCTACAAACAGCTTTTATGCATAGAACGTATTTGATTTACCCTTCCTAACTCTGTAACTTATTATTCCTGTTTTAATGTTGAGGCTCCAATAGGCTAATTTTACCCTGAATTGCAGGGCTTATAAATGATAGTGCTGCTCTTGGACCTAGGTTTTCTGAGCGTGGGTCAAGTTGAAGGAGTCAGCTTGGGGGTGATGCTCTGGCTTCCATGGACCATCAGCTGTCCTCTTGTTCTTGTGAAAAGAGCAGTTGAGGCCTATAGGAGGACAACAGGGGACAGCCTGATTCACAGCCAGGAAGGATGGATACGAGCTGCTTGCTCAGCCAGAGCTTGGAGTCCTGAACCCTGTCAGGGCCGGCTTTCCTTCTCTCGTCCTTCCAGCTGAGACACGGATGCTTTCCCCATTGAAAGGCAGCTCTGATCCTGCGGTCCTGGCAGCTCTGCCCACCTCCTCTGCCTGCCCCACTATGGTCCTCTCCATGACCCCCTCTGACTTGCCATCTTGCGCCTGGGATGCTCAGGGTCTTCTGTGCCCAGCTGCACTCCGCTGCGCTGGTGCACGCTTGGCCCAGTGACTGCTGATCAGTGTTTCCTTGAGAGCTTGCTTGGAGGTTCTAGTAGGGGAGCACAGCTGCTTGTAAACCCTTGACCAAAGCCCGATCCTCCTCTATCAGGGATGGTCGTCCTCTTCAACTGAGCTTGCAGCTTCGGGAGGGACACCCACAGAGTGGTGAGGGAAGAAGGGCATAGCTCCCTAGGCAGCCTGGTCAGCCGAATCACCCTGGTGATCAGCGGGGTGACAGATGTCACAACCAGATCGCCCTCACATCCTGATGAGTGTTTGCTGAGTGGCGGTGTGTCTGGCTTGTGGGGACAGCCTGTCACCGTGGAGGCAGTGGCTCTCAGCCCACAGCTTCCTCCCTCCACGACCTGCAGCCTCGGATGAGTCATTCAACTCCTGAGCCTCAGTTTTGTGCTCTTTAAAATGGAATAATTATTCTAGGAATTACCCGTAATAGTTAAATGCCTGGAATGAACGAGGCAAAGTAGTAAAGGTCCTTCTTGCCTTGGAATATGAGACTGTTGCTGGGGCTTTGGGGTAACAGTGGAATTAAATTGCATGTATGCTCTAGGAAAAGGCACCTCTTGCCCAGGGCTTTTGACTGTCACCCGTCCTGCCTGTGTGGATGTAGCAGTTGCGGCATTTCCCAGATGCCCTCCCACGATGCCTGAGTCGGAGGGGTCAGGGTTCTCCTTTGACCTGGGTGAATGGCCCAGGCATCTGCTTGGAGCCCTGGCTGGTCTGGACTGTGGTTATGCCACACATCACTGGCCACTGTCCTCTGAAGTCTGGGTGACCAGTCTGAGTCATCCAGGAATCTAGTCACTAGTTACTAGGAAGCTCGTGATCTATATAGTTAGGAGCCTCTGTGTGGTGTGAATCACAGCTTCTCTGCAGATGGAGAGGAGGTGCCTTTGGGCGTTGTTTTGCCAGCCTAGGTCACTTGAAAAAGAAGACGAGTTTCTTTCAAATTGTAAGAAGAGGGGATTGCCAGTCACGCGCAGAGTCTCTGGAGTCATCTTTGTCACCGGGTGTTTCCTAGTGTATGTTGCCTGGTGTGGACAGATGGACACATGTCCTGGACTCAGCTATGGCTGCCGGGTCCGGGGGCGCATGGCTCAGCCTTTTGGACCAAACACACTCACCAGAAACAACGAGTGTTCACCCTTCTCATGTGTGTGCTCACTTATTTATGGCTAAACCCATAGCTAGAGCAAGTGTTCCTTCGTGTAAGTGGCATCTTACTCTGCTGCCAGGGAAGCAGGGAACCTCAGGAATCCTGTGATGCTTGTTGTGAGGTGGAGGGAGGTGTTGGCGAGGCATCGGCCTATTTTATGGCTTTAAGCATCGCAGGGAACGTGGTGAGGAGGGTCTTTAAGTTCTGGGCAGATGCTTAGCTTTTAAATAGTTTCATTAATCAGTGCGCTTCATGGAACAAGTCAGTACTGTCTCGAGGCAGCATGAACATCCAAGGAGAGGCTTACTGAGAACTATGCTTTATGTAAATCAGGTCCTTCACTATTCTTAGTAACTCCCTCCCTTCCCCCTCTCTCCTTCCTTCCCTCCCTTCCTCCTTCCCTTCCTTCCCTCTCTCCTTTCTCTCTTTTTCCCTAATCGTTTCCTTTTTTTCTATTTTTTTAAAATTTTTACTTTATTTTATTTTACAATAGCATATTGGTTTTGCCATACATTGACATGAATCCGCCACGGGTGTATATGAGCTCCCAATCCTCAATCCTCCTCCCACCTCCCACCCCATATCATCTCTCTGGATCATCCCCGTGCACCAGCCCCAAGCATCCTGTATCCTGTATCGAACATAGGCTGGTGCTTCGTTCTTACATGATAGTATACATGTTTCAATGCCATTCTCCCAAATCATCCCACCCTCTCCCTCTCCTTCAGAGTCCAAAAGTCCGTTCTGTACATCTGTGTCTCTTTTGCTGTCTCACATACAGGGTCATCATTGTCATCTTTCTAAATTCCATATATATGTGTCAGTATACTGTATTGGTGTTTTTCTTTCTGGCTTACTTCACTCTGTATAATCGGCTCCGGTTTCATTCACTTCATTAGAACGGATTCAAATGAATTCTTTTTAATGGCCGAGTAATGCTCCACTATGTATATGTACCACAGCTTTCTTATCCATTCATCTGCTGGTGGACATCTAGGTTGTTTCCATGTCCTGGCTATTATAAACAGTGCTGCAATGAACATTGGGGTACATGTGTCTCTTTCAGTTCTGGTTTCCTTGGTGTGTATGCCCAGCAGTTGGATTGCTGGGTCATAAGGCAGTTCTATTTGCAGTTTTTTAAGGAATCTCCACACTGTTCTCCATAGTGGCTGTACTAGTTTGCATTCCCACCAACAGTGTAAGAGGGTTCCCTTTTCTCCACACCCTCTCCAGCATTTATTGCTTGTAGACTTTTGGATCGCAGCCATTCTGACTGGTGTGAAATGGTACCTCATTGTGGTCTTGATTTGCATTTCCCTGATAATGAGTGATGTTGAGCATCTTTTCATGTGTTTGTTAGCCATCCATATGTCTTCTTTGGAGAAATGTCTGTTTAGTTCTTTGGCCCATTTTTTGACTGGGTCATTTATTTTTCTGGAGTTGAGCTGCATAAATTGCTTGTATATTTTTGAGATTAGTTGTTTGTCAGTTGCTTCATTTGCTGTTGTTTTCTCCCATTCAGAAGGCTGTCTTTTCACCTTGCTTATAGTTTCCTTTGTTGTGCAGAAGTTTTTAATTTTAATTAGATCCCATTTATTTATTTTTGCTTTTATTTCCAGTATTCTGGGAGGTGGATCATAGAGGATCCTGCTGTGATTTATGTCGGAGAGTGTTTTGCTTATGTTCTCCTCTAGGAGTTTTATAGTTTCTGGTCTTACGTTTAGATCTTTAATCCGTTTTGAGGACACCTTATCTTCGACAAAGGAGGCAAGAATATACAATGGAATAAAGACAATCTTTTTAACAAGTGGTGCTGGGAAAACTGGTCAACCACTTGTAGAAGAATGAAACTAGATCACTTTTTAACACCACACACAAAAATAAACCTTCTTTTCTTTCAAATGGTGATTGTGGCTGCATGCTCCAGCCCTGCCCTGATATTACAGCAAGGAAGCTTCTGGAGGAGAGATGGCAGCCCTGCCGCTTACCTGTTTGTTTGTATCACTTGTATCATCTGCCAGGTCTTTTTAAGCCAGTTGTCTCCTTCATAAGCATTATTCTTATTGCATGCTGAGTTGCTTCAGTTGTGTCTAACTCTTTGCGACCCCAGGGACTGTAGCCCGCCAGGCTCCTCTGTGTGTGGGATTTTCCAGGCAAGAACACTGGAATGGGTTGCCATGTCCTCCTTCAGGGCATCTTCCTGACCCAGGGATTGAACCTGGGTCTCTTAACGTCTGCCTGCATTGGCAGGTGGTTCTTTACCACTAGTACTACCTGGGAGGCCCTTATTTTGGTAAAAGCTAGACAAATTGGTGGAAAATTGACTTGAAGTGCAACAGCAAGCTGTGGCCTGCTGGAGCAGAGGAAACAGTGAGGTGACCTCTGTCACCCTGTGAACCGTGGCTACATGGCTGACCTAGGACACGTGTGGCGATGCCTTAAGTGCTCGGATTCTTATCTGCTGACAGGGTTCATCTCGGGGTAGACACGGAGGTGTCTGTGTGCTCCCCTCATGCCTGGGTGGTGATGACCTGCCTCAGGGAGCCCTGGTCCATATGCCTCGTGGGATGGCCCTCGAGGTTTTGGCAAAATTCAGGGAGGCCCAGCCTAGGTGCTGGACATAGAGCCCATGGGTTGTGGTCCTGCCTTCAGGCTGTTGGCACGTCTGCCTCCTGTGCTCCATGCCTCCGCTGAAAATTGGGTGCCCTGAGGAGCAGGGAGCTGGGCTGATGGAAGGGACCCCAGTGTAGGCCTGGTGTGGTTCAGTGTGACTGGGGCTTGCGTGGGAGATCTGGGGGTCCCACGGGCTGGCCATGCGGTCGGTGGCAACAGACTGCAGCCTGCGGGCCCTCTCCCTGGATGGGGCATCCCTGGGGCTTCCACCCCATCGTGTGGGAGTGTCCCTTCTCCTGCTGGGCTCTTTCACCTGCCAGCCTCCTCGCTCAGCCTCCCTTGGGTCCCCCTCTCGTGGCTTCTCCCTGATTTCTCACCACACCCAGCTCACCCCCATCTCTTTCCTCTCTCCTCCGTGGAGACCTTCAGCTTGTTAGGAACCTGCCCAGAATTTAATTTATTTCTACTTTCCTTTATATAATTTGCATTTATTTATTTATTTTGGGCCAAAGGGCATGTGGGACCTTAATTCCCCAGCGGGGACTGAACCTGTGCTCCCTTCAGTGGAAGTCCAGATTCCCAACCACTGGATGCTGAGGGAATTCCCTTCCCAGAGTTCTAAATTAGGTTTGAAATCTGATTGCATATATATATATGTGTGTGTATATATAAAAGAATCAGGAGTTACCCAATTAACGCTATTTGTCTCAAGCAGTATCCATTTCCCCATAACCATTATCTTTATGGCTACATAATTTCTAACATAAAGCGGTTCCCTCGTGCAGTTTCTCACCTCTGCCTTGTAGGGCACTTAAATCATGTGCAGTGTTTCCATACTGTCAGGAAGATGGTGCTGAGCTCGGTGAACAGGGTGTGGGGGGTGAACAGGGTGTGGGGGACGTTCTGCTGTCCTCGCCTTAGAGTCAGAAATGTGATTTCTGGGACAAAGATATGAACCTTCAGACCTGTAATCATGCACCTGTTTGTAATCCCAGCGTTTTTTCCCCTGGTAACCCCTTGCCCTAGTCCCCGAGTTGTCCCCTGTCCCACTGGGGAGGAGGGAGTGTGAGGTCCGGGGAGTGAGCGGGTCTTGCGTTGTGCCTGCTGTCAGGGGAAGCCCGTCCTGCATCCTAGGCTGGAACTCCATGTTTCTCATTCCTAAAAGAAACAGATCTTCCCTAACTTTCATACGCAGTTTTCATCTGGATCGAGTAATATAATAATACTGAGTACAGGTTACAGATAGCAAGGGAACACACAAAGGTGAAGAGTTACCAGTATTACTTTTCCTGCTGATTGTTTCCAGGGTACCCGTGCAGAGATTTACTCTGAAATTAAAGGTTTCTTTATATTTTTAATGTCATGATCAGTGTTCCATCATAGCATGACTTCTAATAATGGTTTTTATGCTGTATTCCTTAAATATTCCTTTCTGTTTAGTATCTGCCTTTCTTCTCCAAAATATTTTTACTTTACCCATCCATGTTCTTTTTTGAACACTTCTTTGATTTTGTTGAGCTTTAGCTGATGTAAAATGTTGTGTTAGTTAAGTTTCTAGTGTATAGCAAAAGTCATTTAGTTTTATATATATATATATACACACACACATATATATCAGATTATTTTCCATTATAGTCTATCACAAGATATTGAATATGGTTCCTTTCAGGCATTTTAAAATCTTCCTTCTCTTTACTCTTTTTTTTTTTAAAAAGAATTATTTAAATTGCACGCAGTAAAATGCACTCTTAAGCATTGTGGCAATTGCAGGCGATCATGGGACCTCCACCGCACTGCACACACAGAGGGCTCCGTTCTCACTGCTTCTCGAAGGAGTCATTCTGCCACACACCTTGCCTCCCTGTAAACTGCCTTTTCTCTTTCAGGGTCCCCCACTCCCCACCTCACATCCTGTTTAGTTCAGTCGCTCAGTCGTGTCGACTCTTTGCGACCCCATGAATCGCAGCATGCCAGGCCTCCCTGTCCATCACCAACTCCTGGAGTTCACTCAGACTCACGTCCATTGAGTCAGTGATGCCATCCAGCCATCTCATCCTCGGTCGTCCCCTTCTCCTCCTGCCTCCAATCCCTCCCAGCCTCAGAATCTTTTCCAATGAGTCAGTTCTTCGCATGAAGTGGCCAAAGTATTGGAGTTTCAGCTTCAGCATCATTCCTTCCAAAGAAATCCCAGGGTTGAGCTTCAGAATGGACTGGTTGGATCTCCTTGCAGTCCAAGGGACTCTCAAGAGTCTTCTCCAACACCACAGTTCAAAAACATCAATTCTTCGGCGCTCAGCTTTCTTCACACGCCAACTCTCACGTCCATACATGACCACTGGAAAAATCATAGCCTTGACTAGATGAACCTTTGTTGGGAAAGTAATGTCTCTGCTTTTGAATATGCTGTCTAGGTTGGTCATAATTTTCCTTCCAAGGAGTAAGCATCTTTTAATTTCATGGCTGCAGTCACCATCAGCAGTGATTTTAGAGCCTCCAAAAATAAAGTCAGCCACTGTTTCCCCATCTATTTCCCATGAAGTGATGGGACCAGATGCCATGATCTTCGTTTTCTGAATGTTGAGCTTTAAGCCAACTTTTTCACTCTCCTCTTTCACTTTCATCAAGAGGCTTTTTAGTTCTTCTTCACTTTCTGCCAAAAGGGTGGTGTCATCTGCATATCTGAGGTTATTGATATTTCTCCCGGCAATCTTGATTCTAGCTTGTATTTCTTCCAGTCCAGCGTTTCTCATGATGTACTCTGCATATAAGTTAAATAAGCAGGGTGACAGTATACAGCCTTGATGTACTCCTTTTCCTATTTGGAACCAGTCTGTTGTTCCATGTCCAGTTCTAACTGTTGCTTCCTGACCTACATATAGGTTTCTCATGAACTTCTAGATGTTCAAGCTGGTTTTAGAAAAGGCAGAGGAACCAGAGATCAAATTGCCAACATCTGCTGGATCATCAAAAAAGCAAGAGAGTTCCAGAAAAACATCTATTTCTGCTTTATTGACTATGCCAAAGGTTTTGACTGTGTGGATCACATCCTGTTAATCATCCCCAAACAAGCCCAGTGAGGAGTCACAGAACCAGCTACTCAATTACTTTGAAAGTCTCATCTGCTCCTCCAGTTTCTTGCAGTAATTTCCACCTGCTACGTTTAGTACACGCTTTGTGTGTAATAGGTACTAAATAAATATTGATTGATACAGTCTCATCTCTCTTCTCTCTCTCACACACACACAGATACTAAAAAAGAAGATATCTGTTGTTAGGGGGCAGCCAACATTTTATATGTCTCAGATAGGAGATTTATTGAAATATAATTTTATAGTATGTATGGATCTATTTGAGAAAGCTTTCTTAAATTGAAAAAAGATTAAGCACCTTAAAAAAAATTCTTTTGTTTGGTATTGTCTGTAAAATACCCATCTCCACCAATTTTGTGTCTTTACACTTGGTGAGTATTGACTTTGCTGTCTTGAGTCTGTGATTGATTACGGGGCTGTAACCGCACCCCAGGACGTTTTCTTTTGTTTGTCTGCATTCTGCCTGCCGACTTCCTAGTGGGCGAGGAGGGGCTGCCAGCAGCACGTCTGGCTCTGCAGCTGGAGCCAGGCTTCACTCGAGCTGCGATCATGTCCTTGTAATTCACGACCCCTAAACAGGCCCCAGGCCAGTGAGAGTGGGGTGTGGAATTTGATTGTGGTCATCACTGTCTTTATTTTGGCAAGTCCGTACCCACCCCTCTATTGTTGATGCTTTCAAATTGTGGTGCTAGAGAAGACTCTTGAGAGGCCCTTGGACTGTAAGGAGATCAAACCAGTCAATTCTAAAGGAAATTAACCCTGAATACTCATTGGAAGGACTGATGCTGAAGCTAAAGCTCCAATACCTTGGCCACCTGATGCGAAGAGCCAGCTCATTAGAAAAGACCCTGATGCTGGGAAGGATTGAAGGCAGGAGGAGACGGGAACAACAGAGGATGAGATGACAGGATGGCATCACAAACTCAATGGGCATGAGTTTGAGCAAGCTCTGGGAGTTGGTTGGTGATGGACAGGGAAGCCTGGTATGCTGCAGTTCATGGGGTCACAAAGAGTCAGACACCACTGAGCGACTGAACAACAACTCCAGTGCAAGGAATAGTGTTTACTGTGTGTAGGGCTGTGGGCCAGGAGAGTGGGAGCTCCCAAGCTGCAGATGAAGTCTGTTTACAGCCGTCTCTAAGGCTAAGACAGAATCTGCTGACGCAGTGCACATAGGGTGAATGTGAGTAGCATGGTGTTGAACAGACTAATTTTTGGAGCCGTTTTAGGTTCACAGCAGTGGAGCAGAAGGTACCAAGGTTTCCCATACATCCTCTACACCGCTGCACCCCCCTCCCTCCCAACAGCATGTCCCTCCATGATTAGTGCCCTAGGGCAGTTTTAATATACCTGAAGCTTTTAGTGTTTTAGGAAGTCAGACTGCCCATGTGAGATGGGCAGTTTCTTTCCACCGAGCCTGCCGAGTTCCTCTAGGAGGGTTTCCTTTGTCTCTCTGTCAAGAGGATCCTGAGTGTCATTCCCTCTGGTGCCTGAGCTTGCATGCCTTCATCTTACACAGCATTAAGAGGATGAAAAAATCACGTCCAGAGTGGGAGTAAGGACCTGACGTTCATGTTCTAGTTGTTTACTTTTACTCTTTGAGAACAACTTCCAAGAACAAAGAGCCCCCAGGCAGGCTTCGCCCATTATGTTTCAGTCATCCCACCCTTGCCCTTAAGAGCAAAAGGATCGGATTCATCAACATGTGTCTCGCTTAGCTCACTGCGCATCTCCGGAGCCGCCATCGAGCAGGAAGAATCCCTGTTTCCTTGACTTAGTGACCTGGATGTTCCTGCAGATGATCGAGCCCTCACTTTGCTGGATGCAGTCATGGTCAGTCAGGAGGGGGCTGCTCCCTCTGATCCCTTCCTGGTGGAGTCTCAGGCTCTGCACTCACTCCATCTCTCGATATACACTGAGAACCACTCGGAACCTCCAGAGCTGATGTATCCCTGGAACCCTGGAGCAGGTGATGCCTTTGTGAAAGTGGAGATCGCAGCGATGAGCTTTGAAGACAGAGGAAGGGGCTTCGAGCCAAAGAAACAGGCCACTAGGAGCTGAAAAAAGCAGCAGAGGGCCTCCTTCCTCAGTACCTGCAGAGGGAACTCAGCCCTGCAATGTCCTGATCTTAGTCCTTGGGTCCATTTTAGATTTCTGACCTTCAGGATTATAAGGTGGTAGATGTGCATTGTCATAAGCCCCATGTTTGTGACAATTTGTTATATCAGCAATTGTGAACTCATTCAAGTTCTTTGAAATAACAGAAGTCCTTCTGTGTGCATGGTGTGACCTGGCAGTGGAGAGCCCTGCCCAGAATCCCATGCCTGGAGAGGATTGGCCAGTGACTCTTATTCTTTATCATTTAAACTATTTCCATGATTTTATCTTCCATTGTCTTAAAAAAAAAAAATCTCTCTGGGGAAGCTGAAAGATGCAGCTTATGTTACATTGGCCAAAGTTTGGGAATTCTTCCTTTGCTCACATTCTTCCTGCAGTGATGCTGCCATTGTCTTACAGAGGTTGGTCAGTTTCGTGAATTTCTGCAGCATCCAGGCAGAAGGCGTCTTGCACTGGCTGTCTCCAGGATGCAGTCCATCAAGCTGGCACTTTCAGTGCAGGTCAAGTTTGGGGTCTAACCGTGCTTGATAAGGGTGCAGGCTCAGCCCTGCGGTCTGAGGATTGATGGCCCGTTGACATTGAGGTGATCTGGAACCATTATGGAGGTTAGAGCCTGCAGCTCTTCTCAAGTACAAAAACACAAATCCCCGCATGAAGACTCCCCAACACCTGACCTTCTTTTCCTTTAGAGGTGCCATAGGCTTTGTACTTAAATCCATAGTTTTGTTAAATTGTCAATTGTTTTCACAGTGCTTAGTGTCCCTGATGTTTAATTTGGTCATTTCTTTCTTCTCAGTTTTATTGACATATAACATTGTATCGGAGAAGGCAATGGCACCCCACTCCAGTATTCTTGCCTGGAAAATCCCATGGACAGAGGAGCCTGGTAGGCTGTAGTCTGTGGGGTCGCTAAGAGTCAGACACGACTGAGCGACTTCACTTTCACTTTTCACTTTCATGCATTGGAGAAGGAAATGGCAACCCACTCCAGTGTTCTTGCCTGGAGAATCCCAGGGATGGCGGAGCCCAATGGGCTGCCATCTGTGGGGTCGCACAGAGTCGGACACGACTGAAGCGACTTAGCAGCAGCAGCAGCAGCAACGTTGTATCGGTTTAAAGAGCACAACATTATGATTTATGTATATATTGGGAAATGATCACCATTATAAACTTAGTTATATCCATCATCTTACATAATTGAATTTTTTTTGTTATGAGAAATTTAAAAAAATTATTGTCTCAGCTTCTTTCAAATATATAATGCAGTATTGTTACCTGTAGTCACCCTGCTGTACATTATCGCCCCAGGCTGCTGAGACTAGTCCATGTGATGTGAGGTCTGTGTTGTACAGATCTGTCGGGTGGTCTGCGAGCTTCTGAGAGCAGGGCCTCTGCCTTTGTTTTGTTTCCTCCTCCCAGGTACACAGGTACACATGCACACACACACACTACACACATAGACACACACACTGCCTTGCTAGGAAAGGAGAAAGAGAGGGAAACTGTTAGAAGAGCAGATGAAGATGATTATCAAGACTCCCTCCTTTGTTTTCAAGGTGTGTTTTGTATAATTCACAATTGCATTTTAAAACCCAATGAAAATTCTCATTAAAATGAGGTACAAAAGAAGTCTTTGCTCAGTGAATGAGTCTTGAGTTGCACTGTTTCTACTGTTTCTAATTTCATTCTTGGTACGCTCACCAGGTGAATGCTGGTTTCACTGGGCCTCGTCGCTCTCTTCTTAGGCGGATGACCGTGCTGATCTCATTGGGTCAACTTCATAATTAAATGATGTGACACGTTGCAGGCATCCAGCTGTCATTGTTCCTCCTCCCATCACTCTTGGGATCAGATATCATGAGCTTCCCATTTGGCTGGCATTGTCTTCCCAGCTTTACATGCAAACACATTCATTCTTTGCAACAATTCTATTTTTTGTATCATTATTAATACCATTTATCAGATGAGGCAGTGAATGTGACACATGGTACAGTGTTGCTATTCTCTTATTATTAAGCTGTTGTTTCCACTTGTAGTAATCATGAGGTCTGCAGCTTTTCCTTGGGGTCTTACTGGGAATCAGCAAGACGTTATCTTACCAATAAAAGCAACCTCATCAAATCAAAAGTAATGACTCCTCATGGGTCATCACTAATTCGGAGGACTCAGACTCCTCTCAGCAGAAGTCTGCCCAAACTAATTCATCGTATGCACTGAGAACACGGGTCTCTCCCCCCTTGCCAGCTGCTTCACCCCTGGCGCCCTCTCCCCGTCTTCTCCTAGGGGCCACGGGCTCCTAGGAACGCCTAGAGTCGGTCAATATCTCTGTGCTCCCCCGAAATAAACTCAGGATGGAAATGCTGTTTGCAGAGTCCAGAGTCCAGGGATGGGGTGACTTGGAGTCACAGCGGGAACCCACCTGGTGGGGAGGCTGCAGTGGGGCCGAGGTCAGGACCCCAGGGCTTTGCAGCAGCAGGCAGGGACGAGGGGGCGTGTGTGTGGTGATGCTGCCGGGGGAGGACAGCACTGGGCAGAGCCTGGCTCAGTATGGTCCCCAGGAGAGGCTGAGTGGACTGTGGCTGGGCGATGAGTGGGGAAACCCACTGCCTGCTCCCCGGTCTGCGACTGTTATGCACTGAGTTTCTGTCTCTGGTCTCGGGATGTGTGAGTCCTCTGTGGCACAAGGCTGACCAGACCTTTGCTGGGCGTGGAGCCCCTGCCTCAGAGCCCAGCGCCTCTGCCCTCTCCAGATTGCCTCTCCTCGCACCCTGCGAGGGTGCTCATCAGGGACGCTCTCCCTCCTCTGCACGCGGCCTGTCCCCTGCCCCCCAGCAGTCACCCACAGACTCCTGTCCTCGCATCTCCCTGTCTCCAGGCACTTGCTTTTGCACCTCGCTTGTACTGATTTTGGGCCTAGTCCTTGGATTTAAAAAAATTTTCATGGAAATATAGTTGATATTGAATGTTGTGGTAGTGTTAGGTGTACAGCAAAGTGATTCAGTTATGTGTATGTATAGTAGTGTCAGTCACTCAGTTGTGTCCTACTCTTTGTGATCCTATGGGCTGTAACCCACCAGGTTCCCTTGTCCAAGGGATTCTCTGGGCAAGAATACTGGAGTGGGTAGTCATTCCCTTCTCCAGGGGGTCTGCCCAATCCAGGGACTGAACCTGGGTCTCCTGCATTGCAGGCAGATTCTTTACTGTTTGAGCCACCAGGGATGCTCTGTGTGTGTGTGTACACACACACACATATATGTATATATATATTATATATATATGTGTGTGTGCTGTGCTATGCTTAGTTGCTTAGTCATGTCTGACTCTTTGCAACCCCATGGACTGCAGCCAACCAGGCTCTTCTGTCCATAGGGATTCTCCAGGCAAAAATACTGGAGTGGGTTGCCATGCCCTCCTCCAGGTATCTTCCCAACACAGGGATCCAACCGAACTCTCCTGTGCTGCAGGCAGATTCTTTACTGTCTGAGCCACCAGGGAAACCCATGAATATTGGAGTGGGTCGTCTATTCCTTCTCCAGGGGATCTTCCTGACCTGTGAATCAAACTAGGGTCTCCTACATTGCAGGCAGATTCTTTACCAGCTGAGCTACCAGGGAAGCCCATATATATACATATATATGTGTGTTTATATGAATATGTATATATTCTTTTTCAGATCCTTTTCCCTTATAGGTTATTGCAAGATATTCAGTATAGTTCCCTGTGCTATACAGTAGGTCTTTGTTGGTTATCTAGTTCTTTTATGGTAGTGTGTATATAAGTTTATTCCAAACTCCTAGTTTATCCTTCCCTCCTTCCCCATTTGGTAACTGTAGCTCTGTTTCCTATGTCTGTGAGTCTGTTTCTCTTTTGTAAATAAGGTCATCTGTCTCATATTTTAAATAGAACATAGGAGCAATGTTTATGATGTTTTCCTTTTTTTCTGCCTTTCTTCACTTAATATGATCATCTCTGGGTCCATCCATGTTGCTGCAAATGGCATTGTTTCATTATTTATTATGGCTGAGTAATATTCCATTGTATATATGTACCACGTTGTCCTTATCCATTCCTCTGCTGATGGACATTTAGGTTGCTTCCATGACCTGGCTATTGTAGAGTTGCAGTGAACATGTGTCTTTTCAAATAATGTTTTTCTCCAGCTACATGCCCAGGAGTGGGATTGCTGGGTCATGTGGTAGCTCTATTTTTAGTTTTGTAAGGAACCTCCATACTGTTCTTCATAGGGAATGCTCTACATTCCCGCTAACAGTGTAGGAGGGTTCCCTTTTCTCCATACCCTCTGCAGCATTTATTGTTCGTGGACTTTGATGACAGCCACAGCCCTTCGGTTTGAACAGTGAGGCAAGGCGTCGGTGTCCAGCACTAACCAATTACTAACTTCAAGCCGGTTTATAGGACAAACCTGTTTAGGTATTAAGAGGTCCCAGAGCCTGTGGAGAAGACTCTGTGGTGGAGACTGTCACACGTGGGCCCACCCACTCTGAATCTGCGGTGTGGCTCACGAGTTTGTGGCCTGATTCTTCCTGAGTTTCTCAGATGCTAGACAGCATTTCACAGACCACAGTTGAATTGGATGCTCTGTGTGATCGGCTCTACCACGCCCTGCCCATTCCTGCCTGGCGACTTGGCCAGGACCTAGGTGCCCTGAGGTTCTGACTGGTTTTATTCACCTTTGTGTCCTGTGGGCAGGACCAGGTGGCCTTAGAGTTCTGTCCCTTAACTGAACAACCAAGTGAAACATGGTGGCTGTTTGGTGAACATTGTCATATGACCCAGTTGGGCAATTGAGGCAGAAGAGGTACAATGTGGAAGGGAACATAAAATAACGTGAAGTTCTTTTCCATTTTCAAAAAGGTATTTCTGCATCTTTTGCAAGATTCCAAGAAGCAATCTGATGCTGTCCTGAGCTTGGAGTCGGCACCCCCAGAGCCTGGTCCTGGTCACTGTAAGTCAGGGGACTTCTTTGCATTGCCACTGGGTGGGGGCTGTCTCTTATACACATCTTGATGTGTATAAGAGACAGACCATGTGAGGCGAGGCCCCCACCCGTACCGCCACCTTGTTTTAACGAAGTAAGTCAGGAAGAGAAAGACCAATACTGTATATTAACACGTATATATGGTATCTGGTACCGACAGTCCTATGTTCAGGGCAGCAATGGAGACGCAGACGTAAAGAACAGACTTTTGGGCTCAGTGGGAGAAGGAGAGGGCGGGGTGATTTGAGAGAATAACATTGGAACATATGTGTTACCATATGTAAAATCGATAGTCAGTGCAATCTTGAGGTATGATGCAGGGCACCAGAAGCTGGTGTCTGTGATAGCCTGGATGGATGAGCTAGGGAGGGAGGTGGGAGAGGGGTTCAGGAGAGAGGGTTCACGTGTATGCCTGTGGCTGATTCATATTGATATATGGCAAAACCTATCACAATATTGTAAAGTAATTGTCCTCCCACTAAAATGAATAAATTTTAAAAAAGTTGGAGAGGAAGAGATTAAGCACAGTGAGGGGTGTAATTGGATGGAGGCAGAAAGCTTAGTGTTTTTCTTTGACTTGAATCAAACATCTGTGTGTTTGTGGGACAGCTTTACATTTCTTCAGAACTTAATTTATCACAGAAGCAATGTCTCAGTATAGAAAATGAGGGTAACAGAAGGAGTCCATTTTGTTTTCCTGCCTCACGAACAAGCCAGTCCAGCATCATTCTCGATGTGCACCTTGCGTGCAGGGACTTTGCCAGGACGGGTTTACATGCAGAAAAATCCGAATGTGAGTCTTGTTCCCGGAGCCTCTGTCCACTTGGGACTGAAGTGTGTTCTCAGATCTCATGTGCAGATCTCCATGCACAGGCGTCCGCCATGGAGCAGAACCCCGGCGTGTGACTGGGCCTCCGTGAAGCCAGTTCCTACCCGATCTGTCGGCAGTGACCCAGAAAGGAGGATGGAGTTGGGCTGAAGGGGCCTGGAGGTGGACAGACCTCAGAGGCTTCCTCAGAGCCTCCAGGCACATAGACCCGCAAATAAGTGACCAGAACTAGACGCTTCCGGATGTTGACGACAGATGTTGGGTAGACTGCATTCTCACAAGCAGCGTATGAGCTTCCATTGGCCCTGCTTGCTTTTCAGCTCTTGGTACTGTCAGGTTTAAAAATTATCTATTTTAGGCATCGTAATTGGTTTGTAGGGGTCTCTCATTGTGGTTTTAACTTGCTTTTCCCTAATGATTAATGATGTCGGGTGTATCTTATTCTAACAGCTCTATTGAGATAATAATTTACACGCCATGCGATTTGTCCATTTAGCACAGTCCAGCAGCTTGTAGTTTATTCTTAGTGTTGTGCATCCCTTGCCCCCATCAACTTCGGAGCAAGTTGCATTACCACAGGAAGAAACCTCTCGTCAGTTTACCTGTCGCCTCCCCTGACCCCCATGTGCTCCAGTCATAGGTAAGCTGTACTCTGCTGTCTGTCTCTGCGTGCGTGTCTGCTCTGGACGTTCGTACGAGTGGAGCCCACGGCTCGTGAGTGTCTGTGTCTGGCGCCCTTTACCCAGCCTGATGTTTCCTAGGGACCATGTGCTGGTGTGTCAGTGCTTCATCCTTTGGTGGCCATATCATGTTCTTTGTCCAGATGCACCAAAATTGGTTTTTTCTTTCACCAGCTAATGATCTTTCGGGTTGCTTCTAATTTTGGGCTATTATGAAGATGCTGCTGTGAGCATCTGTGTATGAGTTATCTGTGAACATACATTCTCTCCTGGGCATGCATCTAGGAGTGAGATCACTGGTTAACCACGTGAGGAACTGCTGGACTATGATCTTCCTCCAGTTTCCAGCAACAGGTACCTCACTTCTCTTGAGCCTCCTCGGTGGCATCTGTAAAAGTTCAGGTTTCAGACTGTCTAAAGAAGTTTAAGCTTACTTCACTCAGGATAATAATCTCTAGGTCCATCCATGTTGATGCAAATGGCATTATTTCATTCTTTTTAGTGGTTGAGTAACATTCCATTGTGTGTAAATACCACATCTTCTTTACTCATTCATCTGTCAGTGGACATTTAGGTTGTTTCCGTGCCTTGGCTATTGTGAATAGGGCTGCATTGAACACAGGGGTGCATGTATCTTTTTGAGCTGTAGTTTTGTTCAAAATATGCTCAGGAGTGGGATTGGTGGATCGTATGGTAGCTCTGTTTTTAGTTTTAAAAGGAACCACTGTACTGTTCTCCATAGCGGCTGTACCAATTTACATTCCCATCAGCAGTGTAAGAGGGTTCCCTTTTCAACACAGTCTCTACAGTATTTATTATTTGTAGATTTTTTTTGACGATGGCCATTCTGATTAGTGTGAGGTGATACCTCATTGTAGTTTTGATTTACATTTATCCAATAATTAATGATATTTAGCATCTTTCATGCAATAGAGAAGGAAATGGCAACCCACTCCAGTGTTCTTGCCTGGAAAATCCCAGGGACGGGGGAGCTTGGTGGGCTGCAGTCCATGGGGTCGCACAGAGTCGGACACGACTGAAGTGACTTAGCAGCAGCAGCAGCATCTTTTCATGTACTCTCGGCCATTTGTATGTCTTTTTTTGGAGAAATGTCTTCTTAGATCTGCCCATTTTTTGACTGGATTTTTTTTGATATTGAGTTGCATGAGCTGTTTATAAATTTGGGGGACTAATCCCTTGTCACTCACTTCTTTTGCAAATATTTTCTCCCATTCTGTGGTTGTTATTTTTTGCTTTTCTTATGGTTTTCTTTGCTGTACAAAAGCTTTTAAGATTAACTAGGTCCCACTGATTATTTTTGTTTTTATTTCCATTATTCAAGGAGATGCTTGGAAAAGATATTGCTGCAATTTGTGTCAAAGTGTGTTCTGCCTGTGTTTCCTCTAAGAGTTTTATAGTATCCACTCTTATATTTAGGTCTTTAATCCATTTTGAGTTTATTTTTGTGTATGGTGTTAAAGAATGTTCTACTTTCATTTTTTACATGTTTTCCCGGTGTGATTTATTGAAGATATTGTCTTTCCTCCATTGTAGTCTTGCCTTCTTGGTCATAGATATGTGACTCTAGATATGTGGGTTTATTTCACGATTTGCTGACCTATTCCATTCATCTGTATTTCTGTTTCTGTGCCTGGACCGTACTATGTTGATGACTGCAGCTTTATAGTATAGTTTGAAGTCAGGGAGCCCAGTTCCTTCAACTCTGTTTATCTTTTTCAAGATTGCTTTGGCTGTTCAGCATCTTTTATGTCTCCATACAGATTTTTAAAATTTTTTGTTCTAGCTCTATGAAAAATGCCATTGGTAGTTTGATAGGGATTGTACTGAATCTGTAAATTTTGTTGGTTAGTATAGTCATTTTGATAGTATTCATTATTCCAATCCAAGAACATCGTATATCTTTCCATTTGTTTGTGTTATCTTTAATTTCTTTCATCAGTACCTTATAGTTTTCTGAATACAAGTCTTTTACCTCCTTGCTGCTGCTGCCAAGTAGCAGTCGTATCTGACTCTGTGTGACCCCATAGACGGCAGCCCACCAGGCTCCCACATCCCTGGGATTCTCCAGGCAAGAACACTGGAGTGGGTTGCCATTTCCTTCTCCAATGCATGAAAGTGAAAAGTGAAAGGGAAGTCACTCAGTCGTGTCAGACTCTTCGTGATCCCATGGACCGCAGCCTACCAGGCTCCTCTATCCATGGGATTTTCCAGGCAAGAGTACTGGAGTGGGGTGCCATTGCCTTCTCCTTAGGTAAGTTTATTCATAGGTACTTAATTCTTTTTGAGATAATGGTAATGGGGATTGCTCCCTTGAGTTCTGTTTCTAAATTTTTGTTTTTAGCATCGAAATGCAGCAAAATTCTGTGCATTAATTTTGTACACTGAAACATTACTAGATTCATTGGTTAGCTCTAGTAGTTTTCTGGTAGTATCTTTAGGATTTTCATTTTATAGTATTATGTCATTTGGAGACAGTGACAGTTTTACTTCTTTTCCAATTTGGATTGGAATTTGAATTCCTTTTTTTATTTTTCTTTTCGTTCTCTGATTGCTATGGAAAGGACTTCCAAAACTATTGAATAATAGAGATGAGAGTGGACATCCTTGTGTTGTTCCTAATCTTAGAGGAAATTCAGTTTTTCACCATTGAGAATAACGTTTGCTGTGAGTTTGTCATATATGGCCTTTATTATATTGAGGTAAGTTCCCTCTTGGTCAACAAAAGAGTCCGAAATGCAGTACTTAGATGCAGTCTCAAAAATGACAGGATGGTCTCTGTTCATTTCCAAGGCAAACCATTCAGTATCACAGTAATCCAAGTCTATGCCCCAACCAGTATTGCTGAAGAAGCTGAAGATGAACGATTCTATGAAGACCTACAAGACCTTTTAGAACTAACACCCAAAAAAGATATCCTTTTCATTAGGGGACTGGAATGCAAAAGTAGGAAGTCAAGAAACACCTGGAGTAACAGGCAAATTTGGCCTTGGAATACGGAATGAAGCAGGGCAAAGGCTAATAGAGTTTTGCCAAGAGAATGCACTGGTCATAGCAAACACCCTCTTCCAGCAACACAAGAGAAGACTCTACACATGGACATCACCAGATGGTCCACACCAAAATCAGATTGATTATATTCTTTGCAGCCAAAGATGGAAAAGCTCAATACAGTCAGCAGAAACAAGACCGGAATCTGACTGTGGCTCAGATCATGAACTACCTATTGCCAAATTCAGACTTAAATTGAAGAAAGTAGGGAAAATCACTTGACCATTCAGGTATGACCTAAATCAAATTCCTTATGATTATACAGTGGAGAAGGCAATGGCACCCCACTCCAGTACTCTTGCCTGGAAAATCCCATGGACACAGGAGCCTGGTGGGCTGCAATCCATGGGGTCGCAAAGAGTCGGACACGACTGAAGTGACTTAGCAGTAGCAGTAGCATACAGTGGAAGTAAGAAATAGATTTAAGGGCCTAGATCTGATAGATAGAGTGCCTGATGAACTACGAATGGAGGTTTGTGACATTGTACAGGAGATAGGGATCAAGACCATCCCCATGGAAAAGAAATGCAAAAAGGCAAAATGGCTGTCTGGGGAGGCCTTACAAATAGCTGTGAAAAGAAGAGAAGTGAAAAGCAAAGGAGAAAAGGAAAGATATAAGCATCTGAATGCAGAGTTCCAAAGAATAGCAAGAAGAGATAAGAAAGCCTTCCTCAGCGATCAATGCAAAGAAATAGAGGAAAACAGCAGAATGGGAAAGACTAGAGATCTCTTCAAGAAAATGAGAGATACCAAGGGAACATTACATGCAAAGATGGGCTCGATAAAGGACAGAAATGGTATGGATCTAACAGAAGCAGAAGATATTAAGAAGAGGTGGCAAGAATACACAGAAGAACTGTACAAAAAAGATCTTCACGACCAAAATAATCATGATGGTGTGATCACTCACCTAGAGCCAGACATCCTGGAATGTGAAGTCAAGTGGGCCTTAAACAGTTAAAACTGGATATGGAACAACAGACTGGTTCCAAATAGGAAAAGGAGTCCGTCAAGGCTGTATATTGTCACCCTGCTTATTTAACTTCTATGCAGAGTACATCATGAGAAACGCTGGACTGGAAGAAGTACAAGCTAGAATCAAGATTGCTGGGAGAAATATCAATAACCTCAGATATGCAGATGACACTACCCTTATGGCATAAAGTGAAGAGGAACTAAAAAACTTTTTGATGAAAGTGAAAGAGGAGAGTGAAAAAGTTGGCTTAAAGCTCAATATTCAGAAAACGAAGATCATGGCATCTGGTCCCATCACTTCATGGCAAATAGATGGGGAAACAGTGGAAACGGTGTCAGACTTTATTTTTTGGGCGCTCCAAAATCACTGCAGATGATAACTGCAGTCATGAAATTAAAAGACGCTTACTCCTTGCAAGGAAAGTTATGACCAACCTAGGTAGCATATTCAAAAGCAGAGACATTACTTTGCCAACAAAGGTCCGTCTAGTCAAGGCTATGGTTTTTCCAGTGGTCATGTGTGGATGTGAGATTTGGAGTATAAAGAAAGCCGAGCGGCGAAGAATTGATGCTTTTGAACTGTGGTGTTGGAGAAGACTCTTGAGAGTCCCTTGGACTGCAAGGGGATCCAAACAGTCCATCCTAAAGGAGATCAGTCCTGGGTGTTCATTGGAAGGACTGATGCTGAAGCTGAAACTCCAGTACTTTGGCTACCTGATGTGAAGAGCTGACTCATTTGTAAAGACCCTGATGCTGGGAAAGATTGAGGGCAGGAGGAGAAGGAGACGACAGAGGATGAGATGGTTGGATGGCATCACCAACTCGATGGACATGAGTTTGAGTGAACTCCAGGAGTTAGTGATGGACAGGGAGGCCTGGCATGCTACAATTCATGGGGTTGCAAAGAGTCAGACATGACTGAGCGACTGAACTGAACTGAACTGAGGTTCCCTCTATGCCTTACTTTCTGGAGAGTTTTTTTTAAAATCATAAATGGGTATTTAATTTTGTCAAAAACTTTTATGCAACTATTGAATTGATCATATGTTTTTATTCTTCACTTTGTTAGTGTGGTGTATCATACTGATTTGCAGGTGTTGAAAAATCCTTGCATCCCTGGGATAAATCTCACTTAATCATGGTGTGTGATCCTTTTAATGTGTTGTTGGATTTGGTTTGCTTGTATTTTGTTAAGGATTTTGCATCTATGTCCATCAGTGGTATTGGCCTGTAATTTTCTTCTTTTGTGTTGTCTTTGTCTGATTTTGCTATCAGGGTGATGGTGGTCTTAGAGAATGTGGGAGTGTTCCTCCCTCTGCAACTTTTTGGAATTGTTTCAAAATGATAGGTGTTAACTCTTCTCTAAATGTTTGATAGAATTTATTTGTGAAGTCATTTGGTCCTGGGCTTTTGTTTGTTTGGAGTTTTTAAATCACAGTTTCAGTTTTATTACTTGTGATTAGTCTGTTCACATTTTCTATTTCTTCCTGGTTCAGTCTTGGGAGATTGTACCTTTCTAAGAATTTGTCTGTTTCTTTCATGTCCATTTTATTGGCATATAGTTGCTTCTAATAGTTTCTTATGGTCCTTTGGATTTCTGTGCTGTCCATATAACTTTTCTTTTGGGCATACCACATGGCACATGGGATCTTAGTTCCCCAGCCAGGACTAAACCCCCGTCCCCTGCATTGGAGGTGCAGAGTCGTAGCCACTGGGCTGCCCGGGAAGCCCTATTGCTTCTCCTTTTCTGTTTCTAACTTTGTTGATTTGAGCCGTCTTCCTTTTTTTCTTGATGAGTCTGGCCTAAGGTTTATCAGTTTTATTTATCTTTTCAGAGAACTAGCTTTTAGTGTCATTGATCTTTCCTGTTGTTTTCTTCATTTCTGTTTCACTTATTTCCGCTCTGATCTTTTTTGATTTCTTTCCTTCTGCTAACTTTAGGTTTTGTTTGTCCTTTTCGCTCTAATTTCCTTAGGTGTAAGGTTAGGTTGTTTATTTTTTATTTTTCTTGCTTTCTGAGGTAAGATTGTATTGCTATGAACTTCCTTCTTAGAACTGCTTTTGCTGCATCCCATAGGATTTGAATCATTGTGCTTTCATTTTCATTTGTCTCTAGATATTCTTCGATTTCCTTTTTGATATTGTTTAGTGATTCACTGGTTGTTTAGTAGCATATTGTTTCTCCTCTACATGTATGTGTTTTTTAATAGATTTTTTTTTCCTTGTGGTTGATTTCTAATTTCATAGCGTTGTGGTTGGAAAGGATGCTTGATGATTTCAGTTTTCTTCAATTTACCAAGGCTCGGTTTGTTGCCCAGCATGTGGTCAATCCTGGAGATTGTTCCATGTGCACTTGAGAAGAATGTGTATTCTGCTGCTTTTGGATGGATGTTCTATAAGTATTAATTAAGTCATCTGGTCTAATGTGTCATTTAAGGCCTGTGTTTCCTTATTGATTTTCTGTCTGAGTGATCTGTCCGTTGATTCAAGTGGGGTGTTCTCCACTATTATTGTGTTATTGTCTATTTCTCCCTTCATACCTGTTAGTATATGTCTTATATATTGAGATGTCCTGTGTTGGGTACATACATATTTACAATTGTTATAACTTCCTGGATTGATTCATTGATCATTATGTAGTGCCTTTCTTTGGTTCTTGTAATAGTATTTTAGTCTGAGGATGGATAAAGGGATAAAGAAAATGTGGTATGTATCTTTTTGTATATATAAACACACACACTAGAATATTATTCAGCCCTAAAAGGAATGGGAATTCTGCCATATGTGACAACATGGATAAATCTGGAGGACATTTGCTAATTAAAATAACGTAGTCACAGAAGGACAAATTCTATATTTGCATGAATATGAGGTGAACTAGTCAAACTCATAGACAGAGAGCAGACTGGTGATTCCAGAGAGAATCACCAGAGAAAACGGGGAGCTGCTTTTCTATAGCTATAAAGTTTCATTTACATAAGATATGAATAAGTCCTAGAAACTTGTACAACAAGTTTGCCTGATATGAGAATTGCTACTACACCTTTCTTTTGATATCCGTTTCTTCCCTTTGAGTCTGTACGTGTCCCTAGATCTGAAGTGGGTTTCTTATAGACAGCATATATATGGGTCTTGTTTTTGTATCCATTCAGTCAGTCTATGTCCTTTGGTCGTAGCATTTAATCCGTTTACATTTAAGGTAATTATCAATATGTATGTTCTTATCGACATTTTGTTCATTGTTTTGGGTTTGTTTTTGTAGGTCTTTTTTCTTCCCTTTCTCTTTTGTTCTCTTGTGATCTGATGCCTAATTTTAGTGTTGTGTTGGGATTGCTCTGTATGTGTGTGTGTGTGTGTGTGTGTGTGTGTGTATGTATATTGGAGATTTTCAGTTTGCAGTTGCCATAATGTTTTGATATAGCAGGCTATATATACATACACAGACGCACACACACACATATATATATATATACACACATACACACAAGATTGCTTTAAGTTAGTGATCTTTTAGTTTCAAATGCATTTCCGATATCCTACGTTTGTAGTCTCTTCTTACAATTGCTGGTTTTAAATCATATCTGTGTGCAGAATATTCACTTATCTCCCAGTCTCCGAGGTCAGAAGTCTGGAGTCTTCCAAGACTGAAACAGAGGTGCCATCTACTCTGCATTCTTATCTAGAACCTTCCTTATCTGGATCCTCTCCCAGATTTTTTCATCTTGTGGGTAGAATTCGGGTCCTTGTCCTGATAGAACTGGGCTCTACCATGGTGGGCCAGCAGTCAGTGGATTTGCTCTCAGATCCTATAAGTCACCCTCAGGTCTTAGCCATGTGGCTCTCACACAACAGGATGCGTTTTTTCTTCAGACTGAACAGGAAAATCTCTGTTTTGAACAGGAAAATCTCTGTTTTGATTTTTTTTTAAGGCAGTCTTAATTAAATATGTAAAATTTTTACTTCTGCTGTTGTGTAGTCTCAGTGTAGGAGTGACAGCTGTTACATTCAAAGTCTTCCCCTGCAGTCAAAGGAAAAGACCTATAAACCCTTTATGAAGGTCAGCCTTTGGGTTCCTTTAGATTTATATGATTGTAACTAATTAAGTTGGGCCCCTCTTCATATTTACAGTGATTTGAATTTGTTTCATAATCCTGTAATTGTTTACTTTTCCCATGAATCATTAATTTTTAAAAGTACTGTTTGACATGTGTTTTTGCTAACAGAAGCTGCGTGGATCCTACCATAAGCGGCACAGTCCTCAGGCGCACAGCTGGGTGACTTCCCATGGCGCACGTGTGCAGCCGTCACCCAGGCTGGCTTGGCTGGCCCTCAGGTCCGCGCCCGGTCAGACCTTTCCTCTGACAGTAACGCTGTAACTTTCAAGTAGTTTTGCCTCTTTTCTTAACTTCATATGAATATAATAAGACAATATGCACAAAATTGTGTGGGTTTTTTTTTTTTCTGTGTTTTATCTCAGAGAGTCATCTGTGTTATTGCTTGTGTAACTTCTGTGTTATATTCCACTGTACATATCATAACTTGTCTCTGTTTTATGTAAAATTTTTATTTTAACTGAACATAGGCATTATTTTCTCTTTTCAGTAATAGAATGCTGCCTAAAGGTTTAATTTCTGAGTCTTCACTTTTTAATGTTACATTAGTTAAATGACTTTTATATATATGCACAAATTTAAAGAAAATATGATTATTCTCTCATAAACATTTTTTCATTGTTGAGAATCTGTCTC
>SJYT01021301.1:502367-554246 GCA_006410635.1 Cephalophus harveyi
ATAAACATTTTTTCATTGTTGAGAATTTAAGATAATTTACATTGAAAATGTTTTGCCTACATATATATCCTCTTCATTCTGGCTATATGTCTCTTTTGAAAAATGATAATTCCATGTTCTGAATTTGGAGAACATTATGGAAATCCATGTAAATATGTTAGAAATAGACATGCAAAAAAGCTAATGTTACTTGAAAAAGAGGTATATTTTAAATTTAAAGAGAATCCCGAGGAAAGAAAAATTATAGTGCTTTCCATTACTGTTGTAAAATATGATATAAAAATGTAATCTCATTTATCATTGAAATTACAAATTATGGAACTGGAAAATACATCATTTGAAAATCTATTTAAGTATTTCATTACTAAAAAAGAAATGAGTCCAAGATACATTAAAACAAATTTGGTACCAGATTGCCTACATTTACCAGTTTTATCATATTCTGCAGAATCCTCCTGTTCAGCTCAACATGAGGCCTGTACCTAAGTAAAATTTATGCTACTTCCTAGAAGTAATTTTATCAAAAAGCTAGATCAGGATTTTGGAGACTGTGTGTTTTCATGTGTTCTGGGTAAAGTGCTTTAGTTACTATGTTTGTCTATCTTTGTTTGTTTGCGTGATCCACATTAGGGAAACATGATTTCTAGAGTAACCACTTACAGAAGGGTTCCTCTTCCTACAAATGCCCTGGAAACTTACTGTTTGTCATGGATTCCTGTACCGGGGCATGTACCCCTTCTCTCTACACACCCCGTGTCTTCAGAAACAGCCTGCCAGTAACTCAGTTCTTATTTCTCTGAGAGATTGATGAAGGCAGAATAAAATATAGAATATAGACTTAATCCTTGGAGCCCCAGTGGCTCCATAGAAATGAGCTGTGAAGCCCGAGTCCTGTGCGCTGAGGCAGGCATGGGAACCGCCCCCACGGAGAGGCACCCAGAGGGCGTCAGACCCGTGACACACACACTGTGTGTGTGTTCTCGCTGCACGCCCACAGCCAGTCCAGAGGCAGGCCCTCCCACCTGTCCGGGTGAGGAGGCTGAGGGTAAGTTACCCTGTCTGTCTGCCCACCCTGAGCGGGTCCAGCAGGAAACGCCCGTCCAGGGGCACTACAGGCTTTCCCAAGACCTAATATACTTGTGTTTATTATAATACTTGATTCACTGGTTGACGTCCTGAAAAATTTACCGAGTGCACATCAAAATGTTGACCAGAGAATTTGTTAAGATATTGAGCACTAAGCTTCCCCCCCAGATTCCCAGTTCAGTTGTTTAGGATGGGGGCCAAGGACCTGCATTTCTGATGAGCTCCCAGGCATTGCTGCTGCTCCAGGCCCCAGGCCTTGAATCCACCAGTTGGGTGACATAGTTGGGCAATTCTACTTAGAATCACAAGTTTCAAGTTGCGGACCGAATGATGAATGATGGAAGAAAGTGAAAGTGTTAGTCGCTCAGTTGTGTCCGACTCTTTGCGACCCCGTGGACTGTAGCCCACCAGGCTCCTCTGTCCATGGGATTCTCCAGGCAAGAATCCTGGAGTGGGTTGCCGTTTCCTCCAACAGGGGATCTTCCTGACCCAAGGACTGAACCCAGGTCTCCCACATTGCAGGCATAGTCTTTATTGTCTGAGGCACAGGGACTAAATGGTGTCTGTTAAAGTACTGGTCCCACCACCTCAGCAGGTGAGTATGTTTGGAGGCAAGGTCTTTAAAAAATCATTTTTTTAAATGCAATCTCTTTTTAAAAAATTATTTATTTTAATTGGAGGCTAATTATTTTTTGTATTGGTTTTGCCCTACATTGACCTGAAACTTCCATGGGTGTACATGTGTTCCCCATCCTGAACCCTCCTCCCACCTCCCTCCCCATCCCATCCCTCTGGGTCATCCCAGTGCACCAGCCTCGAGCATCCTGTTTCATGCATCAAACCTGGACTGGTGATCCATTTCATATATAATAATATACATGTTTCAGTGCCATTCTCCCAAGTCATCCCACCCTCTCCCTCTCCCACAGAATCCAAAAGACTGTTCTAGACATCTGTGTCTCTTTTGGTGTCTTGCATATAGGGTCATCATTACCGTCTTTCTAAATTCCATATATAGGCATTAGTATACTGTATTGGGGAGAAGGCAATGGCACCCCACTCCAGTACTCTCGCCTGGAAAATCTCATGGACGGAGGAGCCTGGTGGGCTGCAGTCCATGGGGTCACTAAGAGTCGGACACAACTGAGCGACTTCACTTTCACTTTTCACTTTCATGCATTGGAGAAGGAAATGGCAACCCACTCCAGTATTCTTGCCTAGAGAATCCCAGGGATGGGGGAGCCTGGTGGGCTGCCATCTATGGGGTCTCACAGAGTCGGACACGACTGAAGCGACTTAGCAGCAGTAGCAGCAGCAGCATACTGTATTGGTGTTTTTTCTTCTGGCTTACTTCACTCTGTACAATAGGCTCCATCTTCATCCACCTCATTAGAACTGATTCAAGTATATTATTTTTAATGGCTGAGTAATACTCTATTGTGTATATGTACCACAGCTTTCTTATCCATTTATCTGCCGATGGACATCTAGGTTGCTTCCATGTCCTGGCTATTATAAACAGTGCTGCGATGAACATTGGGGTACACGTGTCTCTTTCAATTCTGGTTTCCTCGGTGTGTATGCTCAGCAGTGGGACTGCTGGGTCATAAGGCAGTTCTATTTCCAGTTTTTTGAGGAATCTCCACACTGTTCTCCTTAGTGGCTGTACTAGTTTGCATTCCCACCAGCAGTGTACGAGGGTTCCCTTTTCTCCACACCCTCTCCAGCATTTATTGCTTGTAGACTTTTGAATCGCAGCCATTCTGACTGGCGTGAGATGGTACCTCACTGTGGTCTTGATTTGCATTTCTCTGATAGTTTCATTCTTTTACAAGTGGTTGACCAGTTTTCCAGCACCACTTGTTAAAGAGATTGTCTTTTCTCCATTGTATAGTCTTGCCTCCTTTGTCAAAGATAAGGTGTCCATAGGTGCGTTAAGTGAGGTTACACGAATGGGTACTAAACCCGTATGACCGGTCTCCTTAGGAAAGGTGATTTGGCCATAAAGAGATACCAGGGAGCGTGCTCGACTGGGCAGAGCCATGTGAGGACCCCATCTGCCGGCCTGGAAGGGGGGCCCCAGGGACAGCACCTCTGCTGGCGCCTGACCTTGGACCTCCAGCCTCGAGGCCAGAGATGAAGCGTATTTCTGTAGCTGAATCCACCAGGACTGCCTACTTTGAAAGGCTTTCAGAGCAACTGGTGCAGCCAGGCAGTTTCCTTGCTGTGCTCTTCACATGGGCCACGAAGGTGGAGTTGCAGAGTCCAGCCCCGTGGCTCAGCCGCAGCCTTGGTGACCGTGACCTTCTGCCTGCCTTGAACCCGCTGACCCCAGGGCATGGTGGGCAGCCTCTGCACCCCAGGCCTGTCCTCTCTCCTGAGTGGTCATATCCCTACAACGTCCAGTGTGTTGGTCCTTCACAGGTTTGACCAGGCTGAGTTCTCTTCACTCAGTTGCACGGTTCTCACGTTCTTCCGAGAGGCTCCTGAACGCCTCTGGACTGTGCAGTGGCGGCAGGGGATGGATGCTCGGTGACTGGCTCTTGGCCGTCCAGCTCGCCTCCCTGGGCTCCCACGGTCCTGGTGAGAATTCAGTCGCTGGAAATTCGACCCTCCTTGTGGCTCTGGCCTCCCCCTTGCCTCCTCTGCCACAGAGAGCAATGGCCTCTGCCCGCCCCCCACCCAGCCCTGCCTGCTCCACTCCTTCTTCCCTTGTCTCCTCCCAGGAGAGAGACGGTCCCCCTTCCTGGGTGAGCACAGGCCCTCTGCCCAGGACAAGACGCCCAGACCTTCTGAACAGCAGTCCTTTCCTCTGGCTTTTCAGTCTCCCGACTCCCGAGTCTCTCTCATCAGGACTTACAGAGGCTCACAGGTCTTCCTCTGGGAACCCAAGCGGCACATGGCAGCGGAAGCGTTCTCCGCAGCCCCTGCCCCCGCAGCCCCGCCCGCCTCCCGGCTCCCCGCAGGGCTCCCCTCACACGGATGGTGAGACGCCCTCATGCCCACCCGCTGTGTCCTGTGCCCGCGCCGCGCACCCAGGATTTGCTCGGATTCCCCAGTGACCCTGTGCCGCTCGATCTGAAGGCGTCACTCCTGACCTGTGAGTGGCAGTCAGCCCTGACTGTGCACAAAACCCTCTTTCCTGGAACCTGGTGATGTTGCACGTCTACAGGCTCCAGGCCCCTGCTCCGGTAGCCCGGCCTCTCCTCTTTTCACTCCTCTCTGAGCTCCACTCTCTGCCCACGGCTGTCTCTTCCTGGGCGGAGCGGCAGCGTCTGTTCTGCTCGTCCCTGTAGCTCTTGCAGAATGTCTGGTTATACCCCCAACCCCAAGCTGGGGCTGTGACCAACTGCTTGCAGCTCCATCCAGGAGCCTCTCAGCCCCTTCCTCTCAGTGTGGTCCAGCCCAGCTCTTGAGTCCCACCTGTCAGTCTTCCACCCCTTCAGAGAACATCATCTCTCTCCACTTGGTTTACATGACACTCCCTCCAAATCCCACCCATCCACCCTCCACGTAGCCAGAGGCATTAATGTATTTGATTGCAAATTTACTACTCAAAGTTTTCCATTTTTTGGCACCTGGATTCTGCCCACAGACCCAGTTGATCCATAGCTGGGGCTGCCTCCCAGTGTCTGTGCTGCAGCCAACCTGGATCCCTTCCTCTTGAGTTGTGCGGCTCTGTCTGGCCCCTGGGACCTTCACTCTGCCCTTCTCCTGCCCAAGACCTCTCCCTTCCCTGCGTCTTTGAGCACATCCCAGGTTCAGCTGGTCCAGTTGTTTCTCATTTTTATTGCTAAATAATATTCCATTATAAATATATATATATGTATAAAACGTGTGTACAGGGTTCTGACTTTTCCACATTCTTGCCAAAAGTTTCTACACAGCCAAGGAAACAACAGAATGAAAAGGCAGCCTACAGAATGAAAGAAAATATTTGCAAGCTATGTACCTGATAGAGGTTAATATCCAAAATATGTAAGGAACTCCTGCAGTCAGTAACAAAGAAACAAATAACTTGATTTAAAAATGGGCAGAGGACCTGCAGTATTTCCAAAGGAGACATACAGATGGACAACAGTTAAGTGAAGAAATTCTCAAAATCACTAACCATCAGGAAAATGTGAATCAAAACCACAAAGGGAATCACCTTATATGTGTTAGGTTGGTTATTATATATATATAAAGCAGGGTAACATGTTTATTAAAGTGGCAGATTTTTACTCCTGACTTCCACAAATTTTGGGCTTCCCTGATAGCTCAGTTGGTAAAAAATCTGCCTGCAATGCAGGAGATCCTGGTTCGATTCCTGGGTTCAGAAAATCCCCTGGGGAAGGGATAGGCTACCCACTCCAGTATTCTTGGGCTTCCCTTGTGACTCAGCTGGTAAAGAATCTGCCTGCAATGTGGGAGACCTGGGTTTGATCCTTGGGTTAGAAAGATCCTCTGGAGAAGGGAAAGGCTACCTACTCCAGTATTCTGGCCTGGTGAATTCCATGGACTGTACAATCCATGGGGTTGCAAAGAGTTGGATGTGACTTTCACTTTCCACGAATTTTGATTCCAAAAACTTAGACATTTGCTTTTTTAAGCATTCATCCCAGTTCCCTTTGATTTAGGTGCTTTGTGGTCACAGCTATAAAAGCACCCTTTAAGAATCTCTTTAAACCACATTTGATGTGAAACTTCACAAATTCATCTGATAGTGAATGCAGGAAACAAGTGTTTTCTCCCTATAAGGCTTTGCTGTGCCTTTTCTTAAAGAAGCCATATTTCCACCTCGCCGGCCTCGCGAGATCTGAGATCGCATTGATGTTCTGATAACTCTGATTGTCAGCATCACTTTATCTAAACTTCTTTCTTCCCCTTCAATTTAATCCTCTGTGCTTCGTCTGTAATTACTGCCTTTGTGATGATGGGAAGCAATTTCGGCAGTGAGTAATCTGAAGGCTCTGCAGCCTCTCCTGTGGTTTTTGAGACCATCCTGTTGACTCCCATCGTCCTGTTGACTCCCATCCTACCGGGAGGCCAGTATTCTCTGCCTCTTCATTGAGCTGTTGCAGATTCTGTGTATCTCCTAGGGCTTGGCCTTGGCATTAGATGCAGAGTGTCTTTTCTTTTTTGTCCACATTTCCTCAAACTTCAAATGCTGCCTTCTCTGTAAGAGATGGTGGGGGTGGGGGGCGGATTCGTGTCTGCTGCTGCTTACACCTGCCAGAGAAGGTCTGTGTGCCAAGTTCGCTAAAATCAGCAGAGAGCTACTGGCGGGGTGCTTTGCAGAAATCGGTCTGCCAAAATAAAAATGGGATTGAAATAGACTTGGGTGGAATAAATGCTGGTGGCAGGTGCCAGAAAGCAGCAGCTTTGGTCACAGAGGACTTGGGAAGCAGGGAAAGTGTGTGGAGCAGGCATGCAGATCAGAACTGCCAGAGCAAGCTCCCGAGCCTGGTGATATGTGTGCTCAGTTGTGTCTGACTCTTTGCGACTCCATGGACTGTAGGCTGCCAGGCTCCTCTGTCCATGGGATTTCCCAGCCAAGAATATTGGAGTGGGTTGCCATTTTCTACCCCAGGTAATTCTCTTGACTCAGGGATTGAACCCACGTCTCTTGAGTCTCCTGCATTGGCAGGTGGATTCTTTACCACTGGCGCCACCTGGGAAGGTTGGTGATGAATAGTTATCATCCTCATTTCCTGAACTGGAGTCTCATCTTCTTGTGAAATATTTGACAGAGAATGTGTTTTACTTCTCCGAAGTGTAGTCATTGCCTCAAAAGTCATGGGACCAACTCGGGTAAATCAGACAGGAGAGCTCTGGGCACCTTTAGGGGCCTGCCAGTCCTCAGGAAGCTGGAGACAGCTGTACCCTGGATGCTTCCCGCCCCCTCCACACACTCGCCCTTGCTGGAGTGGGTGGAGATTGAGTCGGGCATCCTGAACTGGTACCTTGTTTCTTCCTTCCTGATGGTTGCAGCTGCCTTGGGGGTATCTGAGCAGCTGTATTTATGTCTCTAAACATCACAGAGTCATGTCGTTGCTTTGACACCTGCTTCAGCGTTGCTATTTATGCTGATTAAAATCAGATTGACATGGAGCCACCGCTGGTGGCTTGAGGACAGCTTTACATGAGGCCCATTAGGCATGACTTTCACAACCAAGAGGGTATGGGGCCTGGGGAAATGCACAGGGGTTGTTTGTCAAGTAAGGAGAAGGGCCTGGGGTAGGGGTGGGGGAGCCACAGCCCAGTGAGTTACAAATAGATGGGGATGCTGGATCCAGCATCTGGCCAACGTTCAGCCACGCCTTCATCCATCCAACCCATGCAGAACAGAGCCCGAGATGAGGGCCAGGGCTGGGGTCGAGATGGGGGTGCAGTGGAAAGTGTCCCCAAGTCCTCTTTCCTAATCATGTGTTAGAACTTTGGAGGGAGCTCAGGTTTGAAAACCCAAGAGTGAGGCCCTTTAGATGCTTCCAGAGGACCTGACTTTGGTGCACTTAAGACAAAATGCAAATTCTGAGCTTGGGACTTGCCCAGGTGATGTTTGCAGCTCGTGGCAGAGCTGGGATGCACTCTGGTTCTCTGAAG
This sequence comes from Cephalophus harveyi, assembly GCA_006410635.1. NCBI lineage: Eukaryota > Metazoa > Chordata > Mammalia > Artiodactyla > Bovidae > Cephalophus > Cephalophus harveyi. The sequence continues at coordinate 510,039 of SJYT01021301.1, forward strand.
GTCAAGTCACTGTTTTTTCAAGGTAGGTTTAAACAAAGGGATTTCGGCAACCTTTACATTATTAAAAAAAAATATATGGCTAGGCATAAGGGGTGACCCTATGCCAAAGTAAAATGCTAATTTGATTCCTTTAACCTTTTGGTTATTACAGTCATGGTGGTTTTTAAAAGTTTTATTAAAGTACAGTTGATTTACAGTGTTGTGAAAGTTTCTGCTATACAGCACGGTGACTCAGTTATACAGATTTATACATTCTTTTTCATATTCTTTTCCATTATGGTTTATCCCAGGAGATTGAATATAGTCCCCTATGCTAAACAGTAGAGCCTTGTTGTCCGTCCACTCCTACATATATAACAGTCTGCATCCGCAGTTCTCAAACTCCCACTCCTTCCCTCCCTCACCCCCCACCCCTTGGCAACCAAAAGTCTGATCTCTATGTCTGTGGGTCTGTTTCTGTTTTGTAAATAACTTCCTTTGTTTCATATGTTAGACTCCACATGTAAGTGACTTCATGCAGTGCTTGTCTTTGTCTGACTTACTTCACTTCGTATGACAATCTCTAGGTCCCTCCGTGTTGCTGGAGTTGGCATTGTTTCATCCTTTTTTGTGGTTGAGTAATATCCCATTTTATATATGTACCACACCTTTATTCCTCTGTTGATGGACATTTAGGTTGCTTTCTCATCCTGGCTATTGCAAATAGTGTAGTGAATACTGGTGTGCATGAAGCCTTTCAAACCACGTGTTTCTCTGCATATGTGTCTAGGAGTGGGATTGCTGGTCATATGGTAGCTCTATTTTTAGTTTTTAAAGGAACCCCCATACTGTTCTCCATAGTGTGGGAACCAAGTTACGTTCCCACAAGCAGTTGTCGGAGGGTTCCCTTTTCTCCACACGCTCTCCAGCATTTATTGTTTGTAGACTTCTTCATGATGGCCATTCTGACAGATGTGATTGTAGTTTTGATTTGTGTTTCTCTAACATTGCAGCCATGAAATTAAAAGATGCTTACTCCTTGGAAGGAAAGTTATGACCAACCTAGATAGCATATTCAAAAGCAGAGACATTACTTTGCCAACAAAGGTCCGTCTAGTCAAGGCTATGGTTTTTCCAGTAGTCATGTATGGATGTGAGAGTTGGACTGTGAAGAAAGCTGAGCACCAAAGAATTGATGCTTTTGAACTGTGGCGTTGGAGAAGACTCTTGAGAGTCCCTTGGACTGCAAGGAGATCCAGCCAGTCCATTCTGAAGGAGATCAGCCCTGGATGTTCTTTGGAAGGAATGATGCTAAAGCTGAAACTCCAGTACTTTGGCCACCTCCTGGGAAGAGCTGACTCATTGGAAAAGACTCTGATACTGGGAGGGATTGGGGACAGGAGGAGAAGGGGACGACCGAGGATGAGATGGCTGGATGGCATCACTGACTCGATGGACATGAGTTTGAGTGAACTCCGGGAGATGGTGATGGACAGGGAGGCCTGGCGTGCTGCGATTCATGGAGTTGCAAAGAGTTGGACACGACTGAGCGACTGAACTGAACTGAACTGAATATTTAACGATTTTGAACATCTTTTCACCAGCATAGTGCTTTTTAAAGAACCAAATCAAGGACATATACCTGTACAGAAACTGGAACGTTCAGTGGCTTGTTATGTAGAAAATTATTCTATCATCTTCTTTTTTCTTTTTTTAAAGAAAAATCATGTCTAAGAAAATAGTATGGTTATTACAAGAAATGAACAGGTAAAGTGCTATAAAAATTGGGTAAAACAGAGTTGTGAAATTATTTTCAAAACAGTTTAGATAAAATAGACTCTATTTGTTAGCTTTTTAAAGAATTCAACATAATATTGCATTTACTTTATAAAACAATAGTTAACAAAAGTTACAGTAACTTATGTGGTTTTACATTTTATATATTTTTATATTATCATGTTTAACATTTAAGAAGTAAATGCATTTTGGGTTTTATGTCATATTAATAAGCCTATAATGTGTCACTAAACTTCCTTTTAGATTTTTCCTCATTCTTTTTTCCTCTTTTCCTCTTTTTCTCTCTTTCCCACCCCTGTTGCCCACTTTCCTTCCTTTCTTAATTGGAGTATATTTTATTTTGTTTGTTTTCTTCTTTTAATGGTATGAATTCTTATTCATAATTCAGTCAGAATTTGCATAAACGTCATACAGTTATAGTGTTTACCAGAACAGAGATTGGGAACCACCCCACCTGCATCTTTTGTGTTCTGAACAGGGTCACTGGGGGGACAACCCCTGCCGAAAGGTCAGTGTGTCCACGTAAGGCTGGGGTGTCTGGGGCCCGATGCTGTGTCCCTGTGACATGTTTTCAATGTTAATGCCCATCCACAGGTGTCCACCACGTTAACTGAAAGAATATCCCCCCCAGGAACCATCCAGCACTGTTAGTTTTCCATACAGCTCACTGATTCTAGTTTTTGGACTGATGAGAACAGATGAAATGGTGTAAGCTTTTTACTGTCTGGTAATAATTTTGAAATTCCAGGTCGTGACTGGGGTGCAGTAGAAAACATAGTTGTCCCTCTGTGTCCAAGGGGTGGGTGTGGTTCCCAGACCCCGCGGACACCAGAATCCCCAGAGGCTCAAGCTTCTTCTGTAAAATGATATTTGCATATAATCTATGCACACCCTCTTATATTTTAAAATCACCTCTAGATTACTTCCAGGGCTTCCCAGGTGGTATAGCAATAAAAAATCCACCTGCCAATGCAGGAGATGCAGGTTTGATCCCTGGGTCAGGAAGGTCCTCTGGAGATGGGAATGGCAACCCACTCAAGTATTCTCACCTGGGAAAACCCACAGACAGAGAAGCCTGGTGAGTTACAGTCAGTGGGGTCGCAGAGAGTTGGGCATGACTGAGTGACTGAGCACGCATGCTTACAGATTACTTCTAATACCCAATACAAATGTAAATCCTGTATAGTTATCAGTACAGTTCAGTTCAGTTCAGTCACTCAGTCGTTTCTGACTCTTTGCGACCCCATGAATCGCAGCACACCAGGCATCCCTGTCCATCACCAACTCCCAGAGTTCACTCAAACTCATGTCCATCGAGTTGGTGATGGCATCCAGCCATCTCATCCTCCGTCATCCCCTTCTCCTGCCCCCAATCTCTCCCAGCATCAGGGTCTTTTCCAATGAGTCAACTCTTCGCATGAGGTGGCCAAAGTAATGGAGTTTCAGCTTTAGCATCATTCCTTCCAAAGAAATCCCAGGGCTGATCTCCTTTAGAATGGACTGGCTGGATCTCCTTGCAGTCCAAGGGACTCTCAAGAGTCTTCTCCAACACCACAGTTCAAAAGCATCAATTCTTCGGCGCTCAGCATTCTTCACAGTCCAGCTCTCACATCCATACATGACTACTGGAAAAACCGTAGCCTTGACTAGACGGACCTTTGTTGGCAAAGTAATGTCTCTGCTTTTGAATATGCTATCTAGGTTGGTCATAACTTTCTTTCCAAGGAGTAAGTGTCTTTTAATTTCATGGCTGCAGTCACCATCTGCAGTGATATAGTTATCAGTGTGTGACAAATCTGAGTTTTGCTTTTTGGAATGTTCTGGAACATTTTTTCTTGACTATTTTTGATCTGAGGCAGATAGGGAGGGCTGGCCACATCCGTAATACCCAGCTTACCATGTTTCTGTCTCAGAATTCGTTTCTCCTCCCTGGAAGTCCTCTCCTACACCAGGCACCCCTCCGTACCCATCAGAGAACATTTTTTACTCCTTGAATTTCTGGCAGTGACAGCTCTTTGGAGAAGTCTGACCCACTGTTGAGCAGGGTACGCTGTGTTGGTCTTGGTTAATTGTCATGTTTTTTACATTTGACTCTATTACAGGACTAAAAGCTTTGAGGACTCTATTCAAAGAGACTACCTAAGGGTCTAGCAAAGCACTTATACATCATAAAGTCCGTGCTTTGTTCTCCCAAATTTAACTTTCCTTCACAATTTCTCTTGAACTGGGTCTGTTTATAAATAAATGAAAGGTTTGAATTACTACATTTAAGATCCGCTTCAATTGTAAAATTCTCTAACTTAGTGAATAAAGAAAGACATTATTTCTGTTTCATAAAATCATACCCCATTTCCCAGATAAATATACAGTCTTTACAAAATAATTATTGATTAGTAGTGGTTTCATCTCTAAGTCATGTCCAACTCTTGAGACCCCGTGGATTGTAAGCTTATGAGATGCACATATATTCACTGTTTAAAACCCAGAAATTATGAAGAAGAAATTGAAGTAGCATGATCTTGCTGCACAAAGAGTTATAAATCCTTAGTAAGTAGATTGAAAATGTATATAACACTTCAGCTTTTTGAATCTAAAAAAAATCACTTGGTCAAATTCAAATAATGTATAGAGTGTAGCAATTCATAAAAGACAACTTTTCACTAAGGTATATACACAAAACAGTAGTAACTTATTCTCCATGTGTTATGTTGTAATGCATTTTTCTCCACTGCATGGTTGTATTATAAACTGTTCAGTTCATCCCTGTGTGTCAGACATCTGTTTCCAGCTTCTTGGTACTGTTTTCTATAGAATGTAACAAACTGCCTTGTTTGCTCTATTTGATGAATTTCTCTTGCTTTTTTGACTAATTCCACTCTTGGATTGGAATTAAGCTGATCAGAGGGGCCTCATATTTGCTTTCCCCAGAAAGACTGGCCAGGTCTGTTCTTCCAGCACTGCTGCTGCTAAGGCCAATTTCCTAAAACACTCAGTGATAGTAGGGATTCACATTGTTTTTAATCTTTACCATGTTGATCGTCTGAACATTTATTTTCCAGATACATTTTCTTTTTATTTTCCAGATAAGTTTTCTTCCATGAAAATATCTGATTTCCCAGTAAGCATGTTTTTGCTATTTTGTAGTATTTTTAATGACCTGCATATTCAGATACGCTGTTAGCCCGGTTTTCTTTTGGAGTACTCATTTTTAGAAAATTGATTTAAAGGCATTACATTTGTAATGCTTTATTTTAAATTCTTTGAGAATATTTGGATGCACTTGGTGATGTGGAGATCACACTCTGGGGTGTATGCAGAGTCCTTGACCTTTTAAGTTATTTCTTAGTAGGCATTAATGTTTCAACAATCGAAGCCATCTGACCCCCAAAAAAAGAAAATAAAAACCTTTGTACATCTTACCTAAGCAATTTGATGGTCAGGGTAAATGAGGGTGAATAATTATGGGTGTAATGGGAGTCCTTGAATATAATTGGACTCATAAGTCAAATGAGACAATTCATAACAGTTTGGCCCAGTATTTCAGTTTTGTCTGTTAAATTATTCATATGAATACTTTTATGAGTTTAGCCATGATAATTTGATTGGTGTTGATTCATGACATCAGTTATCTTAGCCTTGTATCTTAGCCCTTTATTTTTCCATTTATGTACAATGAATGATTATGGGAAGCTGGGGAAAATTCATTTTTCTTAATATAAGAAACACCTTTCCCCACAGACTTACTGGGGCTGTCTGATGAGCATTTACTATTATTGGTAGCTTAATAAGTGTGGTAATAATAATCCTCACTATCTTAAGGGAAAATACTGCATGTCTGTATTTCACAACTGAGGGAAATGGCATTCAGAGAGGTTAGGTAGGTTTCCAGAAGTTACACAGCTTGTTGGCTGAGATTGGATGCAAATCCTAATTTATGTGAATTAAAAGATGAGGCTGTACCCACCCCACAGTGATGGCCAGAGAGCACAGGGCCATTCTCTGACTCGGGTCCTGCTCTTCCATCACCAGGGAAATCCAACACCCAGGTAGTCACATCCTCTTTCCATTTTGTAGCATCTGCTGCATAGACAGATTGTTTGTGATGTGAACAGGTGTTTGCAGTCACGGCCTGCGGTGCATGTGTGTGAGAAGGTACGTGTATGTGAGAAGATGCACAGAATGGAAGCAGCTGTGGTGGCCAGACATGCACTCAAAGGATGCTCTTTAGAGGCTGGCCCAAGGGGTGTGACTTCTTCCCAGTGGACAGTGTCCAGAGGCGTGGCAGAGACCAAGCGCCAGGGTCCACCAGTGACTTCCGGTTTGAATTGAAAGAATGAGGCATTCTGTTCTGGCAGAGAAAGAGCTCCTGAGCCTAAGGCTGTGAACATCAAGCAATTATCTCAGCAATCGTTTTGGAAATCTAGGGGTTTGGCAACTGGCAACATCTCAGTTATTTCAGCTTGAGCTAGATAATTCACATAATTATCCTAATAGATCTGCACACATAATGCCCAGCATCAGTATTATTCCACACCAGAATCTCCTAAAATGATTGGGAAGGGGGTATTTTATGTTCACATCTGTATTTATGTGAGAAAGGATCATATTTAGCTTAATAATATACCTTTTTCTAGCACTAGAATCTTTCCATCTGCTCATTTAATAACTGCTTCATGAGTTACATATGAATCCCCATTGGTTGTGCATTGTATCAGCCATTCATAAACCCAGCTGAACATCAGGAGCCTCTGGGAAGTTTTTCTTTTTTAAATTTCTGAGTCTTTTTATCTGTGACTCTGAAGATCTGATTCTGTTGGAGGTGGACCTGGGAATCAGCATTCTTCAAACAGTTCCCCTGGAGAATCTGATACGTAGTCGAAAGTATTAACCGCTGCTTTCACCACACAGCGCCCACCCTTGTTAGGGAATGCTCCTTGTTTTACAGTAAAATATTACTTTATATCATAATGTGTATCCTGTCATGGGACCTTCAGTCCAGTAAAGATCTGTAATCCTTCAAGCGGCTGGTAAAGAGCTCCATGAGTCAGTGTCTATCTTTATTTTATATTTAAGATTTATTTATCTCATTGGAGTATATTTGTTTTACACTCCTGTGTCAGTTTCTGCTGTACAGCAAAATGGATCAGCTATATGTATACATATAGCCCCTGTTTTTGGATTTCCTTCCCATTTAGGTCACCGCATAGCACTGAGTAGAGTTCCCTCTGCCGTACAGCAGGTCCTCATTAGTTACCTATCGTATACACAGTGGCGTATATATATCAATCCCAGTCTCCCAAGTCATCCCACTCCCTGGGCCCCACTTGGTCTCCATATATTTGTTCTTTACGTTTGTCTCTATTTCTTTGCTTTTTAGAACAATACTCAGTTTTTGAAGTAATTAATTTTGGCCACGCTGGGTCTTCTCTGCTGTGCGTGGGCTTTCCCCAGTTGCGGCGCGTGGACTTCCCACTGCAGTGGTGTCTCCTGTTGCAGAGTGCAGGCTCTAGGCGCACGGGCCTCAGTAGCTGTAGTGTGTGGGCTCTCCAGCTCAGCTTCAGGAGTTGTGGTGCACAGACTTAGCTGCCCTGTTGCGTGTGGAGTCTTCCCTGAGTAGGAGTCGAACCTGTGTCCCCTGCATTGGCGGGTGGATTCTTAACCACTGGGCCACTAGGGACGTCCATGTGTCTCTATTTCTGCTTTGCGTATTAATCTTTAAGCTCCACCTCTGCCACTGGCCACATATATTCTGCATCTCACACAGAATATACCATGAGGGTTAGTATGGCGTGTTCATCTTTAAGCATTTTCCACATTTTCTTTCAGACATCTCTGGAGTCTTAAAGATTCTGCTTCTGCACTTTCCCCATAAACCTCCCAAGACTGTGGCTTTGGCATCAACCCTTTCAGCCCCGCCTGGGCTCCGTGTGCATTGTTTTGTTGTTTTTACGTTGTGTTGGATTGCTCATACTTTTATCTCAGTCCCTACTTTAGCCTTTTTTTGAGGCCAGAAATCAGATCACCCGAGCCTGCCCTGGTGCTCACTGAGGACCTGCAGATGCGGGATTTTCCCGACCTGTGTTCCACACCTCCACCCGCATGCCTTTGAGCCTCTGTTCTCAGTGCCATTATCAATCGTTTATCTTTCAAATGGTAGTTTCTGTAGAAATATTTTCTCTGGGACTTTAACCTTATTCATTGCTCTTTTATTAACTATATAGCAATTTGATGTTTGTATTAATAAGCAGTATGATCAGTTTCAGAGAAGGCGATGGCACCCCGCTCCAGTACTCTTGCCTGGCAAATCCCATGGACAGAGGAGCCTGGTGGGCTGCAGTCCATGGGGTTGCTAAGAGTCAGACATGACTGAGCGACTTCACTTTCACTTTTCACTTTCCTGCATTGGAGAAAGAAATGGCAACCCACTGCAATGTTCTTGCCTGGAGAATCCCAGGGACAGAGAAGCCTGATGGGCTGCCGTCTATGGGGTCGCAGAGTCGGACACCACTGAAGCGACTTAGCAGCATGATCAATTTACCATATCTGTTCTTTTATTTTGTTTGTTTTTTTTTGGCCATTCTGCATGGCTTGTGGACCTCAGCTCCCCGACCAGGGATTGAACTAAGGCTGCCAGCAGTGCAAGCCCAGAATCTTAACCACTAGGCAACCAGGGAGCTCCCATATCTGTTCTTTCAGAAATCCACATTTCTAGTACCAGGCCTTAGTTGGACTCACTGGGAGCCCATGGGCCTGGCCAGTGGTTTGAGCCATGTCGCTCTCTAGAAGTAGCTGGAGGCAGTGTTCCTTGGGTGCCTCAGTTTGCTCTGCCTGGTGTCCTCATTGCTGGACGCAGCCGCTGGCATCACTTGTGGGAATGGGGGCAGGTTCACTGTGTGGTGTGGACGCAGATGCCCAGCCTAAGAGGGAGGCTGGCGGAAGGACCGAGCCAGGGCGCCAGCTCACACTGTACTTCCTGGGTCTGCATTTTGCCCCTCTGTTCATGGAGGGCCATTTTCAGATCTGCCATGTCAGGAAGGGAGTCCCAGACTGCTGAGACTGACAGGCTATGCGGGGTCGAATTAGAGACTGGGACCCCCTGCCGCCCCAGAGGTTGCCCCAGGCTCCTCCTCACCTGGGATGTCTGGGATGGGCAGGGGATGCAGGTGCGGGCTTCATGGGGACCTTGGAGGAGGCAGGTGTGTGCTTCCTGGATCCAACACGAGATGTAACAGTGGCAGGGGTGGGGACTCGTGTGAGTGTGAGGACAGAGGCAAGGAGCCTGGAGACGAGGTCTCATTTGGGCAGCACCGTCTCTGCTACCCCCAGCCTTCTGTTGGTGGCTTAGAATTGAAGGTCATGTCACAGGCTTTGTTTTAATCTGTAGGAATAAACAGGAAGCCTTTCTCCCTGTCCTTTCCCATCTGCCCACCCCCCTTCAGCTGCAGGAGCCAAGAGGGGCAACCATGATGTCTGTCCTTGTGTTTGATGTTGTGAGATGCCCTGTGTGTGAAGCTTCCCAGGGTGTCCTGACTAGGTACACTCGAGACTGTTGGTGCAGGGACTTGCAGGGTGAGAGCAGGGTGGGGGCTGTCAGGGACGCCGCAGGAATCCCGGGGCCTCAGACCGGCCACATCTTCCTCTCCCTGCAGACCGCACACCTGCTGGCACCCCCCTGGTGCGGGGTGGCCCCCTCCTCCTGGCACAGACAGCTGCCCTCCTGCGGAAGCGGCTTCTCCACGCTGGCCGGGCCTGGAAGGGCACCGTCTCCGACCTGCTGCTGCCCGTGCTCTTCGTGGCCTTGGCCATGGCCTTGTTCATGGTCCAGCCTTTGGCCATCAACTACCCTCCCCTCAAACTGACCCTGGGTCATTACGACAAGGCAGAAACCTACTTCTTCAGGTAAGAACCTTCCCTTGTTTTTTCCCCTTGTGCTTCCAAATTACATCCGGACAGGTTATGAGTAGCGGTAGCTCTGATTCTTGAAGAATTTCAAATATACACAAGTTGTTATCATTTTGGAGGTCTGTGTACTTGAGGGTGAGTGCTGAATAGTTTTTGCTTTTTTGGAGTCCGTCCTGTGATAGATGCTAGGGGCACACGAGGCAGACCTGGTCCAACCTCTGTGTCTCTGGGGGTCCTGCCCACCCCCCCACAGCCCCGGGTAGGCGAGTCCCCTCGGTGGAAAGGGCCATGACTTTTGATGTGCAGAGAGTCGGGAACACAGCCACCCACAGGCCCACAGGACTGGGAGAGCTGTTTCTGGTCCAGGATGGTTATGACTTTAGAAGAGTACGTGAGTGCGTGCGTGCTAAGTCACTCAGTCGTGTCTGACTCTTTGTGGTCCCGTGGACTGTAGCCCACCAGGTTCCTCTGTCCATGGAATTCTCCAGGCAAGAATACTGGAGTAGGTTGCTGTTTGCTTCTCCAGAGGATCTTCCTGACCCAGGGATCAAACCCTCATCTCTTACATCTCCTGCATTGGCAGGAGGGTTCTTTACTACTAGTGCGACCCGGCAAGCCCTTAGTAGAGTATATGGATTGCATATTTCACACTTCAAGGCTGCTTCCAGACACCGGCCCACAACTGCGCACGCCCCTCTACAGAGAAATGTCTGGATTTTTCTAAACAGGATGGGTCCAGGCACAGCTCCAAGTCAGATTAGGTCCTATTTCTGCTGGCATGTTCAGGCCGGTTCGAGTGTTGCCACCAGATATGTTTACGCAGGAATTTCTCAGAGCTTTGAGGGGTGCTGTTTCACTCACATGGAGCTGGGGACCCAAGAGGTGTCCCTGGCCCCTGATACCCTTGTCCTGGGCGGGCTGGCTCTGCCAGATTGTGTTCAGAGCATCGCTGCCAGGTGCCTGCCATGGTGTCTTTACACTGAGCGCCAAGACTGGCCTGTCCTCCTTCCGGGAGGCAAAGCCCAGTCCCATCGGGGTGGAGACCAGGGCTCGGGGCGCCTGGCCCCCGCTGAGGCTGCATCTTCATTGGGCTCTCACGGTGCGGGCAGCCAGGAGGTCGGGTTACTTTGCTTTTGTCAGATGCATCTCTTGCTGAAAATACTGAGCTCCATGAGCTCAGCTCTGCATGCCTGCTGACCTTTGTGTCAATTTTGGAATGAGATTTAAACAGATACAGGCCCCAAAGGCAAAGCTGAGAATAAACTAGTTTGTTTCTATCTCCCATGCTTATTGGTATTTCCCTCCCCCATGGAGTCTGGGTGTGACCAGCAGAAAGCCCTCTCCACTGCCTGCCTGTGTGAAGAACTCTGTGTCTGTTCTGACTGATCCTTTCCGAGTGGGGTCCTCCTCTCTGGCCATGTACTTTATTTGCCTTCTCTCATCTTTCATTTACGCTATGCTTTAAAGGTGTAAGACGAATGTCCAATAACGCCTTCTCTGGCCAAGTGTTCAGATTTCTGTCACGCTCCTCGGGGGTATAGGAGGAGCTTGTACCCTACTGAGCCTTCCTCAGTGATCAGTGCAAAGAAATAGAGGAAAACAATCAAATGGGAAAGACTAGAGATCTCTTCAAGAAAATGAGAGATACCAAGGGAACATTTCATGCAAAGATGGGCTCGATAAAGAACAGAAATGGTATGGACCTAACAGAAGCAGAAGATATTAAGAAGAGGTGGCAAGAATACACAGAAGAACTGTACAAACAAAAAAGAGCTTCACGTCCCAGATAACCACTATGATGTGATCGCTCACCCAGAGTTAAACATCCTGGAATGTGAAGTCAAGTGAGCCTTAGGAAGCATCACTACCAGCAAAGCTAGTGGAGGTGATGGAATTCCAGTTGAGCAATTTCAAATCCTAAAAGATGATGCTGTGAAAGTGCTACACTCAATATGCCAGCAAATTTGGACAACTCAGCGGTGGCCACAAGACTGGAAAAGGTCAGTTTTCATTCCAATTCCAAAGAAAGGCAATGCCAAAGAATGTTCAAACTATTGCCCAATTGCACTCATCTCACATGCTAGTAAAGTAATGCTCAAAATTCTCCAAGCCAGGCTTCAACCGTACATGAATCATGAACTTCCAGATGTTCAAGCTGTGTTTAGAAAAGGCAGAGGAACCAGAGATCAAATTGCCAACATCCGTTTGATCATAGAAAAAGCAAGAGAGTTCCAGAAAAACATCTATTTCTGCTTTATTGATTACATCAAAGCCTTTTCTGTGTGGGTCACAACAAACTGTGGAAAATTCTTCAAGAAATGGGAATACCAGACCACCTGACCTGCCTCTTGAGAAATCTGTATGCAGGTCAAGAAGCATCAGTTAGAACTGGACATGGAACAACAAACTGGTTCCAAATTGGGAAAGGAGTATGTCAAGGCTGTATATTGTCACCCTGCTTATTTAACTTATATGCAGAGCACATCATGTGAAATGCTGGGCTGGATGAAGCAGAAGCTGGAATCAAGATTGCTGGGTGAAATATATAACCTCAGATACACAGATGAAACCACCCTTATGGCAGAAAGTGAAGAAAACTAAAGAGCCTCTTAATGAAAGTGAAAGAGGAGAGTGAAAAAGCTGGCTTAAAGTTCAACATTTAAAAAAACTAAGATCATCCGGTCCCATCACTCCATGGCAGATAGATGGGGAAACAATGGAAACAGTGACAGACTATTTTTTTTGGGCTCCAAAATCACTTGCAGATGGTGACTGCAGCCATGAAATTAAAAGATGCTTACTCCTTGGAATAAAGGCTATGACCAACCTAGACAGCATATTAAAAAGCAGAAACAACTTTGCCAACAAAGGTCCATCTAGTCAAAGCTATGGTTTTTCTAGTAGTCACGTATGGATTATGGATGTGAGAGTTAGACTATAAAGAAAGCTGAGTGCTGAAGAATTGATGCTTTTGAACTGTTGTGTTGGAGAAGACTCTTGAGAGTCTCTTGGACTGCAAGGAGATCAAACCAGTCAATCCTAAAGGAAATCAGTCCTAAATATTCACTGGATGGACCGATACTGAAGCTCCAATGCTTTGGCCACCCGATGCAAAGAACTTACTCCTCGGAAAAGACCCTGATGCTGGGAAAGATTGAGAGCAAGAGGAAAAGGGGACAACAGAGGATGAGATGGTTGGATGGCATCACCAACTCTATGAACCGTGAGTTTGAGCAAGCTCTGGGAGTTGGTGATGGACAGGAAAACCTGGCATGCTTCAGTCCATGGGGTAGCAAAGAGTCGGACACAACTGAGTGACTGAACTGTTATATCCATTATAAGCTATAACTATTTAACCCTCTATGTTATAAGCTCTATAACCCTGTAACTATGTTGAGCTTTTCAATTACAAGGTATGTTTTTTGAAGCAAGTACTATAAGATAGAGGGTAGCCTAAATTTAAAAGTAAAGCATACGTGTTCCTACTAGCCCTACCTACTGCAAACCTGTTGTTGTGTCATCTACCCCTTGGGCTTCCCAGGTGGTGCTAGTGGTAAAGAACTTGCCTCCATTGCAGGAGACACAGGAGACATTGGTTTGATCCCTGGGTCTGGAAGATCCCCTGGAGGAGGAAATGGCAACCCACTCTCTCATTCTTGCTTGGAGAATCCCATGGACGGAGGAGCCTGGCAGTCTGCAGTCCTTAGTGTTGCAGAGAGTCGGACAAGACTGAAGTTCCTTAGCACACATGCATGCATTTTTATTTTTATAATGATGAGCTCACACTGTAACACTGTTCATCATTTGCTTTTCCACTTGATAATGCTTTTGTGGATCTATTTTTTGTACAGTGGTGCCAGTTCCTTGGACTTGCTGTAGAATGTTGCCTGGAGGGGCCATAATTTATGTCAACAGTCTCTATTTGGGGGCATGTATAGATTTGTTGATTTATTTACGTAAGCTTTCCTACTATGGACAGTGGTGTAGGAATACTTTGGATTTATGCAACTGTCCATTTTTCCCATTACCATACATTTCTGTCACAAAGTTTTTCCAGGATAGTAGCAATAATTTCAGGGAAGATATTACTAAATTATCCCTGGTGGCTCAATGGTAAAGAATCCACCTGCTGGTGCAGGAAACATGGGTTCAATCCTTGGACTGGGAAGATCCTCTGGAGCAGGATATGGCAATCCACTCCAGTATTCTTGCCTGGAGAATTCCATGGACAGAGGAGCCTGGTGGGCTGCAGTCCATGGGGTTGCGGAATGGGACACAGCTTAGCCACTCAGCCACTATCATCACCACCACCACCAGCCACCACCATCCTTACAGATGTGTGCTAACTTACAGTCCTATAACACTTTTGTTTCCTTTATTCAGCAAGTATTTATTATGCATCTGTGTGTGCATGCTGAGTCGCTTCACTTGCGTCCAACTCTCTGTGACCCCATGGACTGTAACCCAACTGCCTCCTCCGTCCACGGAATTCTGCAGGCAAGAACACTGGAGTGGGTATGCCTTCCTCCAGGGGATCTTCCAAACTTAGGGATCGAACTTATGTCTCTTGCACTGCAGGCAGAAGCTCTATTATGTACCTCCTGTATGGAAGAGACCATTCTTGGTGGTCACACACATGTGAATCAGTTCAGTTCAGTCGCTCAGTCGTGTCCGACTCTTTGCGACCCCATGAATCGCAGCACGCCAGGCCTCCCTGTCCATCACCAACTCCCGGAGTTCACTCAGACACGCGTCCATCGAGTCCATGATGCCATCCAGCCATCTCATCCTCTGTCATCACCTTCTCCTCCTGCCCCCAATCCCATGAATATAACAGGCTAAAGTCCCCACATTCGTGGGAGAGAGGAAGCTTATTTCTCTCAAGTGCTCTCTATTACTTTTGACTCTGACTTGCTACTGTGTTTGTTAGGCAGCTCTTAGGTTTCTCTTAAGACTGAACGTTCTCAGTCACTTTGTGGGTGTTCTGCATTTTACTTTGCATGTTGAATAGGTTAAGCATCACATACAATTAATCTCCACTCTCAGTACTTTTCCCTCTCCTCTGCCCCATCTTAACCTTTTCTTCTCAAGCAGGTGAGCATTTCTCTTCATGGGGCTCATGGCACTGAAATGCTTCCAGTTGGTTGCCAATACCAATTCAGTTTCTCTGCTGTGTTATTAATTCGGTAATTATGCTTTTTTGTTGTTGTTTGTGTTTCTTCCAGCTCTCACAGTATTAATCTTTCATAAAAGTAACGCACTCCAAAATCATTTTGAGTCTGAGCGTTAGAGATGTTTTAATATTTTCTTCCATTTCTAAGAGTAATCTTTTAAGTGAGAACAAAGATATTTCTCATGTTGCATAAATTATGAAACAGAGGAGCCTAAATATTCGATGCTCATTTTCTCGTATTTACAGATGGGGACCCATCAGAGATTGCATATTTCCCTTCTACTTGTCTTTAATTTCAGACTAAACAGAAAAGAACAACTTTACAGGTTGTTACTTTTTGTTTTAGTAGAGTAGGAGTGTACCTAAATATGGGGGGAAAACTAAGATCCTGCTGGAGATGATTAATTTTGCTGGACACGTTCCTTCCTCGTCTGAGTTCTTGTCTTTTACGTTTGCTGTGGGCAAGGAGAGAGCCTCTGCCCACTTCAGTGGGCACACCTGCGCTACTGAGGGCTCTCCATCGCCCTCGCTGCCTGCTCCGGATCCCGGATGCCCTAGTGGGGTGACTCCATGTCCTGGTTTACTGAGGTCTGGCATCGTGGTGCATCAGTTAATCATACCTTTTCATGCTCAGAAGTTTCCTCAAAACCCTATGTCTTGGTTTCAGAAAGAAAGCCCTGTGTAGGCATGTGAGTCTCAGGCACTGTTACTTTATTTATTTAGTTTGGTTCAAGGTGTCTGTTCCTTCAGTGACTTTGTTTTTGTTGTGGTGAAATGTGTATGACAGGAAACGTAACCAGGTAAACTGGGTCTAGCTGTATCAACCTTATATCCACTGAATGTCTTTGCTGTTTGGGTTTCTCTGGCTGCTGGGGCTCTGGGGCCATGTTTGTTCTGAGATGCTCGGGCGGTGCAGAGGGGCCCAAGCTGTGGCCGTTTCCTCCTCTGCTCCCTCCACGCTCCCTGGCTCAGGAGGAGGAAGGCGTCTGCCTCTCATTCAGCTTTTCCTCTCCTCTTTGGGGCCAAGAGACCAGGGAGGTTGTGGTCAGCAGGTCTCTTGAGGGCTGTCCTCTGGAGGACTGGCCCATTCTCTTCCTTGCCCTGAGTGCTTTGCAGCTGTTCTTCAAATGCCATCCCTGTGCCACGTGGCCCTGAGATAGCTCTGCTTGAGGAAGTGCCCGTGGAGCCCAGGATCCCCTGAAGCCGATGCCTGTCAGATCCAGGGCTGGCTCGGGGCAGCAGGGCACTGGACAGCAGAGTGGGGAGAGTCATGTGCAGGTCACTTCCTCCCGGAAGCCCCATGTTTCTTGATTTGGTTTGATTGCCAAGAGCTACACCTGGGGACTCTTGTTAACAACATGAAGACCTTTGGGATGATGTGTAGTAATCCGCATTAGCTCAAACAAGCCCCTGGGCCATGCTGCTGCACGTGAAGTTTTGAGACGTGCTGACATGGAGAGGAAGCAGTGCCCATGTAGGAGATGCCTCAGGAGTCCCAATCTAGTGCTGTTTCCAATTCCTGCAGTCTTCTCATGCTTCTAGCAGTGCTCTAAATACAGCTACGAGTTTGAAGATAACAACAACAAAAAAAGGAGTTAAAGAATAGGCTACGGGCTTGATCCCTGGGTAGGGAACATCCCTAAAGAAGGACATGGCAACCCACTCCAATATTCTTGCTTGGAGAATCCCATGGTCAGAGGAATCTGGTGGGATACAGCCCATAGTATAGCAAAGAGTTGAACATGACTGAAGTGACTTAGCATGCATGCATGCACAAAGAACAACAATTTGAATTTTATGGCAACATGGATAATGTAAAGCTAGTTTGTTTTTTTTTAAAGTGACCTTTAGACCTAAGCAAAAAAGTGGTAAAAGTAAGACATAACTTTGAAACTTGCTTTTAATAATTATCCCTAGTAAACAACTTCATGGATCAATATTTTTTTTCAGAAAAAAATTTCAAACTTTCATATTTGTTCTTGGATTAATGGGTCAAAAGGGAGCAATTCAGAGTATTTCCACAGATGCCACAAATAATGTTTTCATTTTACGAGCCACATTTCCTTGGAAAATATGTGCCTTTCCTTCTAAAAGTGTTTTCTCATTTGTCAGAAACTTGAAGACTATTTATACAGAGGTCACACTGCCTACTTATGAGATGTAGCTTTGCCATAATTCAGTATCTTTCATCACTGCAGAGTTCTGGCCACGGCTGTAGGGAATCAGATTAGGCCAGTTGTAAACCACCTGGATATTTTAAACTCATGGTTATATTTCATGTAGTGAGGAAGGTGGCATTTTCCTGTAAATAATTATTCGTTTTGATTTTGGATGCTGTAGCAGTATTTGCATTCCAGCTTAGGTCTGAAAGTAAAGTTGTCCTCAGCAGAAATATACGACTTATTTGGTGTAATGAGTTGTTATTTCTTTTCCATTAAAACTGGTCCTTTCTCAAAGGTAAGAGGTCCAGAAGATCCAGTTGAGAGAAGTAAGATAACTGGGTAGAGATGAAGGATTAGGTCTATGATTTCAGCATATCAGCAAGATCACAATTTGTTCACAGATGGCTCAGATATAAAGAATCTGCCTGCAAGGCTGGAGACCTGGGTTCAATCCCTGGGTGGGGAAGATCCCCTGGAGGAGGAAATGGCAACCCACTCCAGTATTCTTGCCTGGAGAATTCCATGGACAGAGGAGCCTGGCGGGCTACAGTCCATGGGGTGGCAAGGAGTCAGACACAACTGAATGATAGCACGCATGTGCATGGTTGTGATTAATTGTAGGAAGACCCACTCCTAATCAGCCTAATTTAGACAGGTTTAAAATACTGTTGGGCTTCCCTGGTGGCTCAGAGGTTAAGCGTTTGACTGGAATGCAGGAGACCCAGTTTCGATTCTTGGGTTGGGAAGATCCCCTGGAGAAGGAAATGGTAACCCACTACGGTACTCTTGCCTGGAGAATCCCATGGACGGAGGAGCCTGGTAGGCTACAGTCCATGGGGTTGCAAAGAGTCGCACATGACTGAGCGACTTCACTTCAAAATACTGTTAGTCAAGGCTATGGTTTTTCCAGTGGTCATGTATGGATGTGAGAGTTGGACTGTGAAGAAAGCTGAGCACCGAAGAATTGATGCTTTTGAACTGTGGTGTTGGAGAAGACTCTTGAGAGTCCCTTGGACTGCAAGGAGATCCAACCAGTCCATCCTAAAGGAGATCAGTCCTGGGTTTTCTTTGGAAGGACTGATGCTGAAGCTGAAACTCCATTACTTTGGCCACCTCATGCGAAGAGTTGACTCATTGGAAAAGACTGATGCTGGGAGGGATTGGGGGCAGGAGGAGAAGGGGACGGCAGAAGATGAGATGGCTGGATGGCATCACCAACTCGATGGACTTGAGTTTGAGTGAACGCTGGGAGTTGGTGATGGACAAGGAGGCCTGGCGTGCTGCGATTCATGGGGTTGCAAAGAGTCAGACACGACTGAGCAACTGAACTGAACTGAACTGAAAATGCTGTTTCCTCTGCATTTTCTCAAGTCAAGATGTTTTGTAAAACTGATGTATAAAATTTACTGTAAAGTTTTTTTCCACATCTCTCCCAGACTAGAAGAATAGTGTGTCTTATCTCTGATGGTGTCTTCAATAAGGAGATTCCATATTGGAGGACTTGGTTCCCATGGATGCTGCTTGAACTGTTAGTTAACTTCTGAGATTCATGCCAGTAAAATAGAGACTGTAATTCACTGTATGCTTAAAGCATACCTAGGGCTTCTTCTCAAGAAAATATTCAGTATAGTTTACATATTTGTGTCTGACTCTTTGTGACCCTATGGACTGCGGCCTGCCAAGTTCCTGTCCATGGGATTCTCCAGGCAAGAATACTGGAATGGGCTGCCATTTCCTCTTCCAGCAGATATTCCCCACCCAGGGATCGAACCCACATCTCCTGTGACCCCTGCATTGACAGACAGATTCTTTACCACTACTGCCACCCGGAAAGCCTGTATAGAAACACAGTCGTGTCTGACTCTTTGAGACCCCATGGACTATACAGTCCATGGCATTCTCTAGGCCAGAATACCGGAGTGGGTGGCCTTTCCCTTCTCCAGGGGATCTTCCCAACCCAAGGATCGAACTTAGGTCTCCCGCATTGCAGGCAGATTCTTTACAACTGAGCCACAAGGGAAGCCCAAGAACAGTGAAGTGGGTAGCCTATCCCTTCTCCAGTGGATCTTCCCAATCCAGGAGTTTAACCTGAATCTCCTGCATTGTAGGCAGATTCTTTACCAACTGAGCTATCAGGGAAGCCTGTAGAGAAACACACGGAAGACCAAATATAAGAAGTTTTGTTGTTGGGCTATGTGGTAGAGCAAATATTCATAGCAAACCGGAGCTCTGGCATTAAGAGAATAGTTGTATAGACTTTAATATGTTAATATGATGTAATATTATGCAGCCTTTAAAGTTAATTTTTAAAAAACATGCAGAAATGCTAGAGTTAGTAATATTTTAATTTTAAGTGAAAAGATGAGAAAAATGATGCAGTCGAATGCAAATATATAAAAATGGGTTTATCTGTGGTGGCAAAATTGTGCTTTTACGATGCCTCTTCATCCTGGTTGACTTCACCATAAACAAGGTGAGTGATGCGCTCTAACTGCACTGTTGGGAACATGTGCCTGGCCTGGTGGGCCTGGGGCTCGCTCTGAGGCAGAACGTCCTGAGAACTCCCGGCCGAGTACTGACCTCCCTCCTTGTCCTTTGTCTCACGATAAGCAGCAGTGAGAACGATGGCCTGGAGCTCGCCCAGGTGCTTTTGCGGAAGTTTGAGGATCAAGATCCGCCCTGTGCTGACTTATACTCAGACCTGTAAGTACCTGACATCCTTTGCAGAAGTGCAGGCTCGAGCTGGCAACCCATAGGCTGGCAGGATCTCCTGGCACCTGTTCTCACTACAGGGAGAACAGTAGCCAGGTGAGAGGGCAAGGACTAGTATGCCTGATGCTGTCTGTTGGTAAAATGTCCTAAGAGAAGCTCTGTCATTCTCCCTTCCCTTCCTTGGTAACTTCAGGTTTTATATCATTGCAAAAATCAATTAGTAAAATCAATAATGAATAGCATTCAGTTAACTTACTAAAACCTCCAAAGAATAAAACTGTAAAAAGAATAAAGTAACAATTAAATATGAAATAGTAACTTGTACCTATGAAAAGATTGTTTTTTTTTTTTTTTTTAACGAGAGTTAAACAATCAATAACATCAGTGTGGGGGTGAATTACTTTGAAAACTTTTTTTCTAAGATTTGAAAATTATATTAACAATATAGAGATGAGACCTTGATAAAGCATGCCTTTCTTCATAAACAGTCTTCTCTCTCACTTTGCTTGACTGTTATTTATTGAGGATCATGCTGTTGTAGGAACCAGGATTGATGGAGGACTTAGGAATTTACAAATGGGGAAGTGATAAAAAACCATAATGATGTATTAAGTACTAAAGCGTATGTTTTTCAGTAATAAATACTAAAATCCAGACAATAATGCCATATTGGTGAGTGTTTTCCTAATTTGTGATGACTCGTCTTGTGCATTATTGATGTTGGTAATGAACATGAGACTGAATAACTATTACTGGTCTCAGTGAGGAAGAATTAATAGAAAGTTAATCATGTTATTTCACTTTAGTCTTCTCTTGAAAAAGGAAGTAATTAATTTAACTAAATAAAAGCTTCCATGGTGATGCTTTTATTTCCCTTCCGTCTAAAGAAACATGCAGGCTGTAAAAACTGTCTACCTTTGAGAAATTGAAATATAATCTGGGGCCCCGCAGGGTTTAGTCTGGGCCCAACCTGGCAACAAAGAAGAAAGAACAGTTGGCAGAAAAGAAAAAGACATTTATTTGGCCTTTCAAGAGGGGGAAAAAAGGTAGCATCAGTGCTAAGACAGGAGGCCATGTTCCAAATTCTGTTAAGACATCAGTTTTACCCTCACGAACTGTTGCCGGGAGTCGGGAGCCCCCAGACCCTCCTGCCTCACCCCTACTCCTGAGCTCTGCCCCTGCCCCACAGCCTGCAGATCCTCACTGTTCCCTCCTCAGCCTTTCCTCTGACTTCCTGGGTCTGCTTCTGCTTCTTGTCCTTTCTTTGTGAAAGCCTCCTGGTCCCTTAATTCCTTCCTGTTAACTATTTCTATGCTTTTCCTTGGTCAGCATGACCAAAAGCTGGAGGAGGGCGCCTTAAACAAGGAGGCGCTTTGCATACTTACATCAGTAATAATTTCTGTCCATGCCTCACAGTTAAGTCTTATTTACTGAAGTCCCAGGTTGAAACAAAAGGTTTTATTTAAAACAAATAATTTTCCTTCTATAAATGTAAAACAGTATTGAATTCAGTATCTACAGTTTCTATTGTGGACAGACTTTAGCCATCATTTGATTATGAATTAGCAGACACATTTTAAGACAGTAGACGAGATTCTGTGTATTGACTGTTTTTCTGCTCAGACTCTGAGCTTCTGCTGAGGGAGTGTATTGAATCCCCAACTTTACCTCTTCTCAGGCAGAAAAGTGAAGAAAGTGATAGTCATTCAGTCATGTCCATCTGTTGGTGACCCCATGGATTGCAGCTCACCAGGCTCCTCTGTCCATGGAATATTGGAGAGTGTTGCCGTTCCCTTCTCCAAGGGATCTTCCCAACTCAGGGATTGAACCCAGAATTGCAAGCAGATTCTTTACCGTCTTGAACCAAGGCAGAAGGCAGTAAAAGTCCCCAGAAAGAACTATTGTGGTATAAATGTGAAATGAACTATCTGTTTTCCTATTGCCTAATTTAAATTTTAGAAGCAGATGGGTAGATTTCATCACTGAGGTTAATGTCACAAGGCTCGTGTCTGGTGACACTCCATCCATGGTGTCCCTACTGTAGCTCAAGTAAAACACTTTCCCCACTGGTTCTGGATAGCGTTCTGTATAGCACAGAAGGGCAGTGAGCAAATCTTCTAGTTCTATTGCACGTTCAAATCCAGGTGGGAAGGTGGGTCAGGTTGGTTTCCGTGGTCGGACGGCAGCAGCAGGAGCAGTCATCTTCAAGGTTCCATACTCCCAGGCTCACGAGGCCAGGTCCTCACTCCTGGGATCGCTGTGACAGCTTCCAGGCTGCAGAGGACCTGGGGCAATGGAAGTTGAGGTCAGGAATCTAAAGCACATCCAGAATGCACGGATCGAGCACTCAGGAAAACTGGGGGAGACCCAGATTCTGGGTGGAGCCACAAAAGCCCACATCCCAGCTCTGCTGAAGACGCTCTTGAGTGATGTGGGCGTGACTCACCTCCCTCTGCTCTTTTAGCATCACGGTGCTCCCACGTCTTGCAGGAGAGCAAGTGTCACCTCAGACCACAGGGTGTCCCTGTGCCGAGACTTTTGTTCCTTCAGGCAAGTTTGTGTCAGAACCTTTCCTCTTGAGAGTAGGTCCTGAGAACCTCTCTCTGGCACTGAGATGCAAAGTGCACATCTGAATGTTGAAAACTGCAGACAGGCGGGCCTGCATCAAGCAGACCCATTCAGTCCAGCCTCGCCAGATGCGACAGACAGAGGGACCATGTCAGACACCCCCTTAGGATGACATCACTGCTCATGTGTCCTGTGAAGCCTGGCTGGTGCTCCACACACAACCCTGGGGTCCTGACATTGGAGGCATGCGAATAAGTCTGATCCCACATCTCCTATCTCCTGTGCCCTCACCGAGCACAGCTTCCCAGGACTTCCTGGAGGCTGGGAGGCTCCCACATCTAGAACCTGACGAATGCTGTTGCTGGTCCCTGTGCAGCTCCACGGTGCATCTCTTTACTCTCTGGCTCAGAGGGTAAAGTGTGTGCCTGCAATGCAGGAGACCTGGGTTCGATCCCTGGGTCAGGAAGATCCCCTGGAGAAGGAAATGGCAACCCCCTCCAGTACTCTTGCCTGGAAAATCCTATGGACAGAGAAGCCTAGTAGACTACAGTCCATGGGATTGCAAAGAGTCGGACATGACTGAGCGATTTCACTTTCACTTTACTCTCAAAACTGGAAGCTAAGAGAAAAACCAGTGGAGGATTTGGAAGAGACAAAGAGGACATTTTGAAGAAATGCATTATGTTGTAAATACTTGCTAACAGTCATCGAAGACTAGCAGTGGAAGCAAGGAAGGCTGCAAGCTTCAAGAGTGTAAATGGAGTCATTTTTTTCCAAGTGATTATCAGATACAGTAAGCAGTCTGATTAAGCACATCACTGTCTTGGATGCTGTCTCCCTGATGACTTTCAAGGCTCAAAACAGGAGTCTCCATAGGCTGGTCAACTAAGAAAGTCACACCAGGGAAGCCTTGAAGTTACTTTTGATATTTCAGAAATTTACATGGAAATTGTATTTTGCTGACCTGGTTAACAGAAATGGCAGGTTTCCTTTCATTGGCCTGGACGTTTTTCACCTCGATGTTCTAACACTAGAGCCACACCTCCTGGAGCAAAGAGCACATGAGACTAATTTCCAAAGGGTGATGTCGGGTGAGCCCCTGGCCTCAGAAAACCCCAGTCCTTCTTCCTAGAAGTGAGGTTGCAGATGTTTGTGGTGAAAACATCTAGCCAGGTGCCTGTAGTTCAGTAAAGGTTAATTTCCTCCTCTCTCTCCCAATTTGTGAGTAAATAACAATTATTAGTACTAAAGCAGATTTCGATTTGTAAACATTGCTGAAAAAAATCAAAACAAGAGGACTAACAAGGAGAACAGTGATAGGGAGCTTTGGAATACAGAGGTTCTGAAACTCTCCAGTAAGTTGGTTTCATAGTAGTTTCTGTGGCACCACCATTCTTCATAAGAGAAATTTAACACT
Organism: Cephalophus harveyi; assembly: GCA_006410635.1. Taxonomy (NCBI): domain Eukaryota; kingdom Metazoa; phylum Chordata; class Mammalia; order Artiodactyla; family Bovidae; genus Cephalophus; species Cephalophus harveyi. The sequence continues at coordinate 533,749 of SJYT01021301.1, forward strand.
AGTTGCTTTTCTTTAAATGATGATCAGTTATGATGTCACACAATGAAAAGAAGTTAGCAACTTCCTGTGTTTAGGAATTGCTGCGCTGGTGCTGTGGAGAAGGCGATGGCAGCCCATTCCAGTACTCTTGCTTGGAGAATGCCATGGACTGAGGAGCCTGGTAGTCTGCAGCCCATGGGGTTGCTAAGAGTCGGACATGATTGAGTGACTTCACTTTCACGCATTGGAGAAAGAAATGGCAACCCACTCCAGTGTTCTTGCCTGGAGAATCCCAGGGATGGGGAATCCTGGTGGGCTGCCATCTATGGGGTTGCACAGAGTTGGACACGACTGAAGCGACTTAGCAGTAGCAGCAGCAGCGCTGGTGGTGAGAGTACCTGGTTTGGCCACCAGGAGCCCTGAGGTTCATGACAGCCCCCCAGGAGCCTCAGTGGCACATTCAGTGCACGAATAGAATGAGAGCATCATTTAATATAATGGAAATAATGTGATTGTAATAAAGCATTGTCATCAGATTAACAGCTCGAGCTGTGAAAACAAATGTGAGCACTCTGCCTTCTGCATCATGGGGAGATGATGCTCTCGTGAGCTGTGCTCGGGTCTGGGGGATGCTGTCATGGAAATGCAGCAGCTCTGTGATCTGAGTATCATTCCACTTTCTCCTTCATTTTGTTAGGGCGAATTCTTCCTGCTGGCATCCCGACCCCTCCTCTCACTGGGGCGTCCAAGAGTCCTGTGGCTGCCTGGTAGGTTTCCTCAGTGTTTTTGATTTTTTATAAGCCTACACCTCAAGGAACAGAAGTGAGTTCACCTATTCTCCCAATTCACCCAAGCCTCCCCTTCCCCTGCCTCCCCTTCCACATGTCCATTCTCTACGTCTGCATCTCTATTCCTGCCCAGAAGATAAGTTCATCTGGACCATTTCTCTGGATTCCATATATATATGCATTAATATATGATATTTGCTTTTCTTTCTCTGACCTACTTCACTCTGTATGACAGACTCTAGGTCCATCCACATCTCTGCAGAAGTCCGATTCTGTTCCTTTTTATGGCTGACACTGCTGTGTGTATATATACATATGTGTGTGTATATACACACACACACACACGCCACACACATCTTTCTCTGTCGATCTGTTGATGTGTAGATTGCTTCCCTTGGTGCTCTGTGATGAGCTAGGTGGGTGGGATGAGGGGAATGGTCGGGGGGAGGTCCAAGAGAGTGGGAATACACATAGAGCTGATTCTCTTCCTTGTTCAGCAGAAACTAACACAGTATTGTAAAGGATTTATACTCCAATTAAAAAAAAAGCAAGTCCACTCCCATCTGAAAAATCTTCGTTTTTGGTAACTACATGAACTTTCCGACTAAATGACTCTTAGATTTCCTTGATTGGGTGCTTCTTGGAAAGGTGTCATGACGTGGTTTCCAGGGTGACCCTCCCGTTCATTTTCCATTGGTCACAATCAGCGACAGTGCAACAACGAAGCTAGAATTGCACTTCAGGAGAGAAATTTTCCAGAATTTCAAGGCAGGGTGACCTCAGGTTTCTTGTATTTTTCTTTGTGTTTTGAAAGCTGGATGTTAAAAACTGAGATATCACATGGCTCTTCTAACTATGGTTGAGCAATACAATGGCACACCGAAGTAGGTTACCCCTGTTACAGTGAGAGGCCCACTGTCCAGTCTGTTGAGGAGAATGGAGTGAAATTTATATGGAAAACTGGTTGGAACTCATCTCAAAGAAAATCTCAAGAGGCAGTGAGTAAAGGGCACAGGTCTATTGGCTAAAATCAAGAAACAGATATGGCTATCCTAATTTACAGGAAAAAAATAAGATAAACAAAAATCTTAATTTAAGTTGAGTTTTAAGAAAATGACCATGTGAGCATGTTTCTAAGTCTTTTCTGTTTAGTTGTCCACAGGGTGTGTGTTAGTTGCTGAGTTGGTTCTGCCTCTCTGCTACCTCATGGACCATAGCCTCTGTCCATGGAATTCTTCAGGCAAGAATACTGGAGTGGGTTGCCAATCCCTTCTTCAAGGGATCTTCCCAACCCAGGGATTGAACCCGTGTCTCCTGCGCTGCAGGTGGATTCCTTACTGTCTGAGCCACCAGGGAAGTCCTCCTAATAGTGTAGTGACTTTAGACAGGCTTCCTTTCGATGGACCCGGTCTCCTTTCTTCTATTAGACCAAATATCTGGACTCAGGTGAGGCAGTTCCATAGCACCGTGGACGTAGGTAGGGCCCACCAGAGACCACTGGCGGATGCCGCACGTTACCCTTTTGGCCTTGGCCATTGGTGATTCGGAACTCTATTTACTGCTCCTTTGTGGTGACCAGCTGTTCTGCTCAAGTTCTTTATGGACCCAATGATTTGTTTCTTCCCCATCTTGTTTATTCCATTAACTCAGGAACCCTATAAGTTTTCACTCCATGCTCTGATTCTTTGGCCTTGATTCACTCATTCTGTTAGACTGGTACTTTTTATTACAACCTCCCTGAAATTTATTGAAATTAGCTTGGGTGTCAGTATCAGAGGAATGAATGAACGAGTACCAGAATGGTTGATGTTGAATTCGCCTGAATTCACATGAATTGTGAGATCTCCGAAATACGTATGCAAGGAGAAAAGCATTTCCTATGAAAAAGCTCCATAGCCAAGGGAGCTTCAGAAATGTCAGAGAAAGCACCATGTAACAGGTCTTTTTGCCATAGCTCCCACAAGATGCTCAAATCACAAGGAGTGGGAAAGAGGCAGCTTTTAAATTTATCTGGCTAAAGAATCCTTGTTTGTGTATGTGTGTGGTGCCTAGGTGCCTTGGCAGAATCTTCCGGAAATGCTAGTCTACTCATTAGGAGTCAGAGGCCCTCAGGAGAGAGGGAGTAAGGTGGTCCCTGCCGGGCAAATATTTCCAGGCTCCAAGCCTCTGAGTGGCTGCGGAAAAGGAGTTTGTTTTCTGTTTCAGGCATTTAGGGAAGAAACACATTCTTTTGAATTTTCTCGCTTAACATCCTCTGACTCTCTTGGTGGTTCATCAAATGCAAGATGACCCCAGTGAAAATGTATTTTCCCTTTTGAGTTCTTACCCATCTGCCCAACTTATATACAGGAAAGGATTGGAAGCCCCGCAGTGTAACTAATGGCAAAGGTTGCAGTGGAATTTCGGTATAATTCTCAAATGTAGGTGACTCTTAAGAGAGACATGAGGAATCAGAACATATAAAAGGCCATCGATGAGTCACTGAAAAAGTGAGAGCTGGGAAGCGTCACATTTGCTTTACTTAAGTAGTATCGGGAAACCTGCATGTGGTTTGTGAACGAGCTTCTGCTTCCCATCTTTGGAAATGATTGCAGAAATGCCCCAATGCGAGCACCAGGGCTCCCTACCTGACCAACCGCCTGGGCCACCGGCTTCTCAACCTCTCTGGCCTCCCGCTGGAGGAGTATTTGCTGGCGCCGACGGAAAAACCGAGGTGGGTTTGAAACCTCTGCTGTATCTTTCCTGTTCTCAGATTTACTTAGGAAATCTGATCATTTCAAATGCTGATGTTCTTCAGTGCTCAGAAGTCTCCTGCTAACCTTGATAACTCATAAAAATTCCGAAGCAGTGCTGCAGAACTTAATCAGGTTTCTCCTGCTGACTTTCACTCTGGCCCTGGGGAGAGTGGGGGAGTCATGTTCATGGAGTGTCACCTGGGGGGGCCAGAAGCAGCTTGACTGCTTTAGAGGATAAGCCCTGAGACGTTCACAGCATAATGAGGGACGCTCTCCATGGTATCCTAAAGTCCCTCTTAAGAGATTTTGAGGAAAGCTTTTGTTCTGTGCTGCATTTCCTTGAGCCTAAGAGGGGGAATCTAGATGAGAGGATAGGGATGAGCTGCTCATTGCTTTAAATTGCATTCATACTTACTATTCCATCAAATGTCCTGAGACCCCCCCCACCTGACTCAAAAGCATCATTGTGTGGGGTGTCTGCGATGCCTAGAACATCCTCCCACCCGCCCCCCCCCCCCCAGCCCCTCTTTCCTTCTGATGCTTCCCGGACCATCTCAGGGCCCCTGCTGCCCTCCTGTTGTGCCTTTAAACACATCCAGGAATCTCTGATTTTTGAAGGTGGGTGCTTGTGTGCCCAGGACTTAGAATAGTATCTGGTATACAAAAGGCACTCAATCAATGAATGCTTGAGTCTCTGAAATAAATGATTGAATTAAATTGAGCTGAGTGGGAATCTATCCTTATTCTTTTGCCCCAAATTTCTGCTCAAAATCCAGGCACAACGGTGGAAATTTGTTATTTTAATCTTTTATCCAGAGACTGGGAAACAAAGTTTAGTATGTGTTTTTATTTCTAATGTCCTATTTTTAGAAGCTTCATAAGTGCTAAATATACTATATAACCCAAGGGATATGGAGAGAAAATTCACCCCACATCCCGGGAGAAACTCACAGAGCTGTGTAAGAGATGAACTGGCAAAAAAGACAGTTAAGGCCCAGCATAGCAATCAACACAAGAAATGGAAATTAAGGTGGTGTGAGAACCCCAAAGAGAAGGAGATTCACCCCAATCGAGGTAGCCAGGGATGCCTTCCTGAAGGACGCAGTGTGTGCACAGAGAATGAGAGAAGCGAGAGGAAGAAGAGAAACCAATTCAAAACGGGCTGACTCAGGAGCAGGGCCGACCAAAGGGTACTGAAAGCTGGTTTTTTAAGAGAAACGGCCGTTAATGAGAACACCAGCAGGGCCGGCGAGCACAGCAGAGTCCTGCACGGGGGCGTGTATCCTAACACCGCGGTGAGTGCTGAGAGGCTCGTACTCTAACGTGGGTGAGGAGTGGGTGATCTCATCCATCCCTGCTAAATAAGCAGCGCCCTCCTCGGATACCTGCCTGGGGCCAGGCCGCATCCCGCAGCAGGCTGACCCTAGGGGGCTGCGACCCAGAGCCTGGGAGTTCCGCAGCCACTGCTTTACGGCCTCCGGTGGGGTGGGTGGGGGGCGCCCTCCATTAGGAGGGCCTGGTGCTGCCTGGCAGAAGCAGCACCTGACCTCTTGTTTACTTCCCCAGGCTTGGAGGATGGTCTTTTGGAGTGCAAATCCCCAATCAAGTTCAAGACACAAATTCAAATATGTCAAAACCTCAAAATCTGGCAAAGGTACAGTCGTTCCTTGTTTCTTTTTTTTTTCTTGTTTTAGAAAGCATTCAGGGAACTTGCTTTGTTAATATCTTTTGGGTAAAGGCAAAATCAAACCAAATACCAGTGTTTGTTACCCTGAAACACAGCCAGTTGTATGTGAGCATTCTCTTGAAAGAGAAAATGAGTCATCATTTCCTTTAGGCTGTATAGAAATATATGAAATAGGTCGCTGTTTTTTGTTAAGATGGGAATTCACTGGATAGACCTAAAGCAAATAAGGAAAGTAATCTGCTGTTAAAGACTCTTATCATCAGGGTGGGGTTTTCCATGTGGCACAAGTGGTAAGGAATCTGCCTGTCAGTGCAGGAGACGGAAGACATGCAGGTTCTGTCCCTGGGTTGGGAAGATCCCCTGGAGGAGGGCATGGCAACCCATGGCAGTATTCTTGCCTGGAGAATCCCACAGACAGAGGAGCCTGGTGGGCTACATTCCATAGGGTTGCAAAAAGTTGGACATGACTGAAGGGACTTAGCCACAGCAGCAGCAGCAGCATTGGGATGACAGTGATCTTGATATGTGCATTTATTGACCAAAAAGTTCATTCGGGTTTTTCCTGTAACGTTCTGAACCAACTTTTCGGTCAACCCAATAAATTCCTTTTCTTCCTCATGACTGGATGGACCCAGAGTGGTGAGCAGGCAGCACCCCTCCCAGGGGTTGGATTTTTAAGCCCTCCAGGTCTGGCCCTATGAATGAGGAAAATCCCTTTGGCATTACTGAGAGTGGCCAGGAAAGACCCCCTTTACCCACCAGGACCACACATGCCCCCTTAGCCACCAAGGAACTCAGAGGCGGGAGTCAGGATAGGTTTCCCTAAGGAAAGAGGTTGGTACAACCTTAAGATGGGAAAGATTTGAAGCTCGCAGTCTCGGTGATTGGGGAAATAGTCTGGTCTTGGTCCCGATTTTGAGAGAAATTGGGAGTGAGTCGTGGGAGTGGTGTGTGTGTGTGTTAGTTGCTCAGTCGTGTCCGACTCTCTGTGACCCCATGGACTGTAGTTCTCCAGGTTCCGCTGTCCATGGGATTCTCCAGGCAAGAATACTGGAGCAGGTTACCTACTCCAGGGGATTTTCCTGTTCCAGGGATCTCTTGAATCTCCTGCGTTGGCAGCCGGATTCTTTACCACTGAGCCACCTGGCAGTGACATGTGCTTGTAAACCTGTCATATCACTGATGAAATGTCTCTGCCTTGTCGTGGGGCCTTTCGTGGTTCATGGTGACATGGAAAAGCTTTTCAGGATCCAGGCTTATGGCTGTTGAAGGATTATTTAGTGAAATAAAGGTGCTTTACAGGTTTTTTAACAATGTAATCCCTGGTGAAAATGTTAACATTCATACCTCACAATGTAATCACAGAGAAAAGTTTTAACAGTCATATTTCACAATGTAATCCCTGATGAAAAGTTCCGGTCCCTGTGTAGACTGTTCAGACATCCCTCATTTCAACTGAGGTTTGTTCAAATCTCTCTCATGCTGCAGGGCACACACAGGGAAAGATTTATAGCTTAAGATGAAAAGATCAAGATTCATAGCTTGATAGAAAAATAATCTAAAATACCTTTGCTGGCTTTTTGAACACATGATGTGACTGTTATTAAAATAAACCCAGTTTGTAGGAGGAATCTGCTCATTTCCTCTGAGAACATGTTAGGTTTCTAATCTGTGTGAATACTAAGCCTCCTGCTGACTGTGGAGTGTCCTGTCTGTGCTTCTAGGGTCTGGGGCAGGGCAGCCAAGGCTCTCCTGGGTCTCTGCTCCCGTGATGAGGCTCAGCATCCTGTGTCTCCCTGACACCTGCTCTTTTTCCTCCTTGTTTGCCTTCTGTATCAACGTGTTTGAGCAGAGACTTCTGCAGCTTCTGATGTTGTTTGACATGGACTTTGCAATACTCAGGCGTGCACGTATCCAGCCCTTTGGGGAGAGAGCCTCTTTTCAAGGAGCTCAATGATCGTGAGTCTGCATTGGACTCTAAAGGGCATCTGGTGTCTCAAATTCCTATAGCATTGTTGGTGGTTGATATCATGTCAAATTATTACATTAACCTCTCGGTAATTAACCACCAGCCTTTTACTTTGGCCTTTGGGGTACATTCATAAGACCATAGAGTTTATGATTTTCACAGTCTTTTTGAGGAGAAAATGGGAAATTTTCATATGAATAGTCTTAATACTTAAAATTCATCATATTTTAGAATTTCTCTCATGGAATCTTTATGAATGATTTCATTAACATCTTGAGTGTCCAGCTGGTTTAATTAAACACCCTCTAGAGTGTATTTTGTTGTTGTTCAGTTGCTAAGTTCTGTCCAACTCTTTGCACCCTCATGGACAGAGGGAGCCTGAAGGGCTACAGTCCATGGGATTTCCCAGGCAAGAATACTAGAGTGGGTTGTCATTTCCTTTGCCATGGGATCTTCCAATCCAGCAATAAAACCCGCGTCTCCTGTATTGGCAGGTGGATTCTTTACCTCTTAGCCACCAGGGAGACCCTCTAGAATGTATACACTTCAGTTAAAAGGCTAAACACACTCCCCTCTTGGTGTTTGGCATTCATTCTGTTCTGTTCTCATGTATACTTTTACGCATTTGAATATCCATCCAGAGATTTTTTTTTTTTTTCCTTACAGTAACTTAGTTGCCTTTCTGAGGAACTGTTCCTGGGGATCCTGACATGAAAGGTCTGTTTTGAGGTGTCATGATGTGTTCCTAAAAGGAGGTTAACTTCCTCCTTCAGCTGTTGGGTTTATTGATCCTGACTTAGAGACCAGCAGGGGAGGAAGTCCCACAACTTATTTAAGATCATCATGAAGCATCTATCGCTTACTTAAAAGAATTTATAAAATTTCTCCCAAGCAAAAGCCAGTTTGTAGTAGAACCGAAATGATGTTCAAATTGTTCCTTGGAACTCTGTATGTTGTCATCTGTCCCGAAAGTGACGCCAGGGTCTTCAGGATCATCATCAGGTGGCTGTCGTGGAGCTGGGCGGGGCTTTGGGGGCTGCACTCTGCACAGAATGCCGGGTCTCCCTCCGGTGGGGAGGGTCCCTGACCAGATCCCACCCGGTCCCCTGGCACTGTCCCCGTGGCCATGTTCTCAGTATCTAGACTCGGGCTAACGGAGCAGCTCCTCACTGGCCTCCTGCCTGCAGAGAGCAGGGCTGGAGCCCTCAGGGACCAACATGGTGGCACCCTCTGCCCTCTGACCTGGCCCCGTTGACGAACCCTGGCGTCTCATCATCTCACTGAGGTCTTCAGGCCGCACTGTGGCTCCTATTAGGACAGGTTGCACCCTCTATGGTTAACGAGCATTTTGGGACATCAGGGTCCTCAGGGTTATACCCCTTAGGTCCCTGGAAGCTACTCTGCCCCCTGAGAGGGTCACTGGGCACCACCCCTCCCTCAGCAAGCATCACCAAGTTTCACAGCCACACCTGTGACTTGGTCTTGATCATGAGGCAGCTCTCTTGATCTTTGGCCTGGAGACTGTTCCTGAGTGGCGAGGTTTGTCAGCTGCTGGTCTCAACTGGGATGATGGTGGAGACTCAGTCCTGGTGGCTGCCTGGAGGCACAGGGGCTGAGGCCAGGTCGGAGATCCACAGCCCCGGGTAGAGGAGAAACGGAGGATGAACTCGACCCAGCACAGAAGCTGAAGCTGATGGGGAGGAGTGGGCGAGACGCCCAGGCTCTGGGGTACCCCACCCCCACCGTAGCTACCCCACTTTTGTTTCTGTGTTTTATACACTGTTTTTTTTAAATACAGTTCCCTGTGCTATACAGTAAATCCTTGTTGCTGTTTTATTTTAATCAATTAATTTTTAAAGATGAAAAAATTTTTTTGCCAAACCATGAGACAGGTGGGATCCTAGTTCTCCAACCAAGGATTGAACCCAAGGCCCCACACTGGATGTGCGGTGTCTTGGCCACTAGACCACTATGGAATTTCCATGTATAGTGTCATTTCTGAGCTGAGAAAAATGTCACCCTGCTTTTAAAACAAAATTTCAAACAAACTAATTTGAAGGCGCCACGTCTAGGGAAGAGAGCACCCTTGGGTTTCATGGTTTTTCCTCCAGTTAAGCAGTTAATGGAGCCAAGATTGATGGTGGGGGGAGCAGGCCGTGGACTGTGGTTCCCGTCCACAGCAGAGGCTTTCTACTGTATGTCCTTTAACTTTAGCAGTCTTGCATTTTACGTCATTGTATCCAGAAGCATAGCTAGTCCCTGTATGTTAGCACATCTGCAGGTGTGTGTGTGTTTGAGGGTGGGGGTGGTGAGAGGTGGACTTGGGGGGTCCTTCATGGACTGGGGTCCCTGTGTTGGGTACAGAATGGGGGCAGATACCCTCTGGTAAGTGATCTCAGTGCAAGGTGGGGCAGGCTGCCCTGTGAAGGGAACCCACACTTCCCTCCACTTTTCAGAATCTGTGTCTGAATTACACCCATTTGTGAGTCTGTGGATTTTCCTGTTACCAGTCTCAGATCCACCTGAGCAAAGCCGAGGGCATCAACAGGTTGTCCTGGGTCTGTGGATAGTTGGTCTTCAGCAGAATTTCTTCCTCCTTGGAGTTGGAAAGAGTGGCTGCTAAGGGTTTCCCTGAACCTATGAAACTATTTGAAGGTGGGGGTGTGTAATGGCAGCTGCGTGACAGAGGGCAAGGTTCTGCCTCCTTAATCACCCAGTGAGTTGGGCTTCCTAAGAAAGAGTTAGGCTACTGTCCTGCAGAGAAAGGCATTTTCATGAGCAGTCACTAGATACTTAGCTCCCCCCATGAACTCAGGACCCTGGTGGAGACAACTGGTCACCCTGTGATGGGGTTGGGGAGGGGAATGGGTTGGAAGCTCAGGGACCTGAGATTTGGCCTTAACTGCACAAACTGTGAGAACCTGCACAGCTTCCTCCAAGTAGAAACCAGCGAGGGAGCAGCTATAATTCCACAAAGAAGATTGTCACAAAAGACAGTGTCATCTAGAGAAATGAACTTGAATTAAGGTCAAAATTTGCTGGTTGATTCATTATCTCTTAAAGACACTCACCAGCATTCCACTGAGTGCATTAAAATTTTTTTCATTAAAATATCAGTGTTGTGAGATATAGATATTGATGGTTCAATTAGTATTTTTTATGCTACTTCTTATTTCAATTTTAATAACATTGTCTGTCTCCTGTTTTCTCCTTTACCTTCCTCCTGTCTGATGGGCCTGCTGCTTTATTCTCCATGCTCAGCAAATGTTCACTTCAATTTATTTTGAGGAATAATGTTCCACATTCAGTTATTAATTTGAGAGTCATCATTTTTTTCTTATCATTTCTGTGCTTTTAATTTGCAGGTCAGATTTCATTAGCTTACCAATGGAGAAAGGAAAAAAAAAATGAATGGACTTAGATTCCTTTTTTTTTGCTGTGAGAATATAATGATAGAGCAACACTCACATTTGTTCTGGGGAAAATTAATCTATTTTTAGCTATAAATTATATGCTGGAGATAAATATAAAATTAGCAGGCTGGAATTCACTGCTCACTGTCAGCCTTGAAGGACCATTACATGGAGGCCTGTGTTCAGGTGCTGGAGAAGCAAATTTACACATGTTCCTTATATGTGAGAACAGCTTATGAATAGACTTAAGAACTAATTTCATGAGGGCCATTAAGTTATCTTTCTCTTTTAGGTGTGGTACAACCAGAAAGGCTTCCACTCCCTGCCTTCCTACCTAAATCATCTCAACAATCTTATTTTGTGGAGGCGCTTACCCCCTACCGCAGACTGGAGACAGTATGGTAATGTTATTCTGCGTGCATTTTCTAATTCACTACTTTCCAAAGACAGTGTTGTTAAATGGGAAAGAATCAGAAGAAGTTGTGAGCAGAAATGTGAAGAGTGATGTGAAGTTTCTATTTGGCAGCCAATCCGTGTAGAAGCACATACACACCAAGAGGCTGTGGTGGCTTTTGTGTGTGTGTGTCCTTCAGTGTCTTTACCTGTGAAGTTGTGACCTCACCTATGAGATGGCAGGAGTCGAAGGTGACTAGAGAGCTCACTCCTAGTGACTTAGCATCCTCCAGAAGCAAGAGTCATTGCTCTTTCTAAAGACACTATCGTGTGGTCCAGGTCACCATTACTGATGGGAAGGTGCTCATCGCTTACCATAATTTACTTTATGCTGAGCCCTCCACTCATCAGTTACCTGTGTTGACTGCAAATTCACTCCCTGTGCTTTCTTCTTTTGGTAAATGACACGGGTCCATTTCTGGAACCCAGAGTGGATTTATTGGTTTAAGGGGATGTTATATGCTTTACTTGAGTAGTTTATCAAATTCATTCAGTTATTTGAAAAAAAAAAAAAAGAAAGAATATAAGCAGATGTATAAATACCAGCAGGTCATAGTTGTCATAATTTATTTACAGGATTTTTTTTTGAAGCATTAATTCATATAGAAATAAATGTTAAACCATTTCCCCAGTATGCCATGACTTCACATTCATTCTGCTGTATTTGTTTTCCCCTCTCCACCAATTTTCAAAATAAAACAGGTTTAATTACTCTGTGGCACTGCAATTGTTTTGGGATGGCAGTACATATAATATAAAAATGTGTATGCCCAAGTGAAGTAATAAAGTATATAGAGTGCTACGGATGAGGGATAGCAGAGGGGTGTTTATTGTGTCTGAAATGTACTAGGGGCATTAAATATTTTTATATCCATGGTCCCATTTAGTGTTTGTGCTAATTTGGTAAGGTGGGTGACATTTGCCTCTTTCATTGTTTAAAAAACTGAGATTCAGTGGAATCACCCATTACCTGCTTGTTGAGTGATGGGACCACAGTTCGGTTCTAGGTACAGCTGATAACACAGCCTTTGCTTTTCTGCTGCAGCAAACTGAGAGAGTGCTTCTAATAGGCACAAATGGAACATGCTTCATGGAGGGGAACATGCTTCATGGAACATGCTTCATGGAGGGGAACATGCTTCATGGAACATGCTTCATGAAGGGGAACATGCTTCATGAAGGGGAACATGCTTCATGAAGGGGAACATGCTTCATGGAACATGCTTCATGAAGGGGAACATGCTTCATGAAGGGGAACATGCTTCATGGACGGGAACATGTTTCATGGAACATGCTTCATGGAAGGGAGCATGCTTCATGGAACATGCTTCATGGAGGGGAACATACTTCATGAAGGGGAACATGCTTCATGGAGGGGAACATGCTTCATGGAACATGCTTCATGGAGGGGAACATGTTTCATGGAACATGCTTCATGGAGGGGAGCATGGTTCATGGAACATGCTTCATGGATGGGAGCATGGTTCATGGAACATGCTTCATGGAGGGGAGCCTGCTTCATGGAACATGCTTCATGGAGGAGGTCACTAACACTGGACCTGGAACATGAGCAAAAGTGTGACTGATGTCAGGATGCTACCTGGGGTGCTAGTGGTGCTGATATGAGAGGAGTCAGAGCATCTGCTCAAGTTCCTGCAGGAAGTTCCAGTTGACCTCATCCCAAGGGGAAGTGTACAGGAGCACTGTTGATCTGTCTGAGAGGGCGTCTGAGGCCAGCTTCTGCTTGACCTTGACTGACAGGGGTGATGATGGCCTTTATGCAGTGGGCAGCTGAAAGGCTTGGTCTGTATCTGAGAATGAGGATGGCAGGATCCCAGGAGTGTGTCAGGAAGAATAATCTGAAGCCCCGTGGTAAAGGGAGGGGCCCTGGCTGCTACCATGTGCCCTGCTGGAAGGATGCTGCTCCCAATTTAGGAGTGACCCAGGTAAGGCCAGGGTGCCTCAAGGCAAACAAGTGAAAATTATCAGCTTCAAAGAGGTGGGAGGAAAGGTTGAGCCTTTGGAGAAAGGAACAAGAAAAAAAATTAAGAATTTGACACCAGGACATTTAGAGGAAGAGCTCAAAGGATTAAAATATAAATCTCAGCTTTTAGTAATGAGTGATGACCTGGGAATAATTCAGGAGAAAGAGACAGAGTAAGGGGTTTATACAAGCTCAGAGGTGGTGAGTTCATGTCACATGTCAGATGAAAATACATGTGCAGCAGGATTCAGACAGCTGGAGAGATAAGGTCAGGAGAGGGGTCGTGAATAAAAACCATTTAGCCCAAACTGATGTGGAGACAGGAAAGTTGGGGTGGAAGAGGGTGGGAGTGGGAAGGAGGCAGAGGGGCTGTGGCCCCTGAGGTGGGAGATCTCAGCACAGAGTCCAGAGAAAGGTAGAGCGTCAGGAAGAGCAGGAAAAAAAATCACCCAGTATTCCAGCATCTCCAGGAAAATGGGTGTGTGGTGCATTGGCTGGTGGCTTCTGTGGAGCTAGACGTGGGGACTTGTGGAGATGGAATCAGAGGTAAGGAGGGTGGTGAGGGAGGCCTTTTCAGGAATTTAGGAGGCCAGATGGATAAACTCTGCTCTGTGGGAGGTTGGCTGTGAGGAAGGATGAGCAGGGAATATGTGTGTGTGTGTGTGTGTGTGTGCGTGTGTGTGTGTGTGCGTGTGTGTGTGTGTGTGCAGCTGTGTGTAACATGAGCAGCGATTGGGCCTGGGGACAGTGTGACTAGCCCACAGGTGTCCACCGATTGTGTCTTCTCCACCCTGTTTTCTGGGGTCCCAGGCCTTCCTGGTGAGAGGGTCAGCTGAGAAGCATCCACTGGTAGTGGACTTTTTGTTCCTTTGTTGTAAGGTTGTGTTGACTTGAAGAAGACATTTATTATCAGCTACTGGCAACTTCTTGAACAGTATGTTATCTGTCACATTCCAGTTCCTCTTGGCGTATGTACGTGGTCCTCATGGGAAGGAAGGTCTATGCGGTGAATCGGGAGCACAGTCCCTCCGAAGAATGTGTGGGGACATGTCATAGCTGAGCGTGGATTAAGGACTCTGATGAACAGGGCTTCTGCACAGAAGCCCCTCCTCACACTGCTGGCTGGCTGTCTGTCTGCAGTGGACAGACAGCGAGCTGTTAGTCATTGTGATGACTCAGGAGCTCACGGGCCATGGGACTCAGGCAGGGCCATGCAAGCGGAGTCTGAGTCCTGAGCCCAGCAGAACCGGGAACCTGATCGGTGGGCATCTTGGCAGCAACCGCTGATGAACCACTCTGCATATGACATTCCTGCGTCTCGTCTCCAAGGACCTGGGTCCTGGCACACCTGGACGTCCCTGCCTTCAATGGGGGAGCTTTCTGAGCCCTGACCTAGCCTGGCCACCCTGCTGTGCCCCAGCAAATTTGCAGCTTGTCAGGGCTCCCCTGATTTTAAGCGTGAAACTCAGTCTAAAGCAGATGACTAGCCTAGCCCAGCCCCTGGAGTCATCGTTAGATGACTGGCCGGCTGGCGGGGGTCTAGATGAGTAGCCATGTCCGTTACTCGTGTCCGTGCGTGGACTCTGCAGGGAGGCTCTTCCTCCCGCGTGAGTCCATGTGTCCTGCTCGGTGACTGCCCACAGCGGCCTGGACATCTGTGGGTTTCTGGGCAGAGCCCTGCAGCCAGGCAGGGGGCAGGCGTGGATGTGGCCTCAGTTCATCTGAGGAGTGAGGGTCGCAGAATGCGGCAACTCAGAGGCTTTGTTCGCATGTCAGCAGGATAGTCACATGGTAAGGTCAGACCCCGGGAGACAGTGAGGGACAGGGAGGCCTGGCGTGCTGCAGTCCATGGGGTCGCAAAGAGTTGGACACGACTTACAGAACAGCAACAACAGCAAGGTCATGTGATGATGTTTTTCTGGGTTCCAAGGGAAGTTAAAAGTCAGTTGAGGCCAAGTCCCCCCAGCCTGGACAGCTTCTTCCTGTCCTCCCACCACCAGTCCATCTCTCTGCCCTTGGGATCCTGAATATTCTCAGTATCTGCATCACCTGCCCCTGTGTCAGCCTCTTGGGCGAGTCCCTGGACTCCCACTTGCCCCCAACGCCACAGCCTCATGCCCTCTAAGTGCCCACATCACCACAGAATCCGTCCTTTACACCCACTTGCCTTCCTGTATCTCCTGTAATCAAATAAAATAGACTCCTCCCTACAACCTGAGGCCCCCACTTCTGGCTAGACAGCCCTTCCTGACTGTCTTTCTTCCGAATTCCTCTCTGCCACTCCCCCTCCCTCCTTTCTTCTTGGTTTTTGAGGAGCCTGTCATACCCTCCTGGGTGAAATGTTGACCTCCCTTCCCTGGTGGCTCAGATGGTAAAGCATCTGTCTATAATGCGGGAGACCCGGGTTCGATCCCTGGGTTGGGAAGATCCCCTGGGGAAGGAAATGGCAATCCACTCCAGGACTATTGCCTGGAAAATCCCATGGACAGAGGAGCCTGGTAGGCTACAGCCCATGGGGTCGCAAAGAGTTGGACACGACTGAGCGACTTCACTTTCCTGGGTGAAGTAATAATAAAATCTTCAAACCCAAACCCAAGTTCAGTCCTGCTTGCCTATCGCCGGCACCTCACCTCCCCCTTCACATTGTGCACACGTCTGCAGCCCCCCGGCCCCAGTCTGGGTGCTCCCCTTGGAAAGTATTTTTGTTGAGATTCCATTGATAGTGATTCAAGAGTAAAGACATGATTAAGATGCTGACACTTTGCTGGGGGAAGCCTTTCTAAAGTGCTGAGGTTGTCCTGGCCCCGTGTTCAGGCATCAGTGCCTGTGTTTCCTCCCACGTCAAAGGAGGAATCTCCTTCTAATCTGCTGCTGACCTTTCAGTGCGCCCCGTTCCAGCCATGCTCCCCTCCTACCCTCTCTGCGGCTAGCCTGTAACCCCACTGACCTGCTGCCCCTTCGGGCCTGGTTCCTGCTCGGCCTTTGTCCAGAGCACCTCTTTCACTCTTCTTCGCCTTAAACATTTCTGCTCAACTTTCTACGTTAAACAAACAAAAAGCCATATTGCGATACGTTTGACATATGAAAAATTGTAAACATAATATAGACACCTTGATGAGTTTGGGATAAGTATATACCCTGAAACCATCATCATGGTCAGGCCCCTAACGTTACCTTTGCCTCCCTTCTATCCTACACATCTGTCTGTCCATCTGTCTATTTCCCTCTATCTCTCTACTGTCACTCCATGGTGGCTCAGATGGTAAGGAATCTGCCTGCAGTGCTGGAGACCTGGGTTCAATCCCTGGGTTAGGAAGGTCCCCTGGAGAAGGGAATGGCTACCCGCTCCAGTATTCTCACCTGGAGAATTCCGTGAATATTCATTGGAAAGGCTTATGCTGAAGCTGAAGCTCCAATACTTTGGCCACCTGATGTGAAGAGCTGACTCATTAGAAAAGACCCTGATGCTGGGAAAGATTGAGGGCAGGAGGAGAAGGGGACGACAGAGGATGAGATGGCTGGATGGCATCACTGACTCATTGGACAGGAGTTTGAGCGAACTCCAGATGATAGTGAAGGACAGGGGAGCCTGGTGTGCTGTGGTCTTGGGGGTCACAAAGAGTTGGACATGACTTAGCAACTGAACAACTATAGCAATCTATTATCTATCTATCCCTCTATTATCTATCAATCTATTTTGTGATTAAAAAACATAAAATCGATCCTTTTAGCAGATTTTAAAATACACAATGCAGTGCCTTAAACCCTAGGCTCTGTACAGAGATCTAAGACTTACTGCTTGTATAATTAAAACTTTATACCTTTGACAAACACCCCCCATCTCCCCTTCCTCCAGCACTTGATAACTACTATTCTATTCTCTGCTTCTAGAAGTTAAACTAGTTTAGAATTCTCATGTAAGTGGGATCATGTAGTATTTGTTCTTATGAGTCTAACCTGATTAATTCAAGGAAACAATCAATGAAAAGGCACTTTATGGAATGGGAGGAAATATTTGCAGACCATATAGCCCATGGACTTAATATCCAATATATATAACACCTCTGACTCAATAGCGAAATAAATAAACAACTTGAATAAGGAATGGGCAGAGGACTGAACAGATGTTTTCAAAGAAGACATGCAAATGGCCACATGGGCTGAACTGAGGGGACCTGGCTGAGTCATCCTTCGGTTACTGTGGCAGGGAGACAGACAGAGGGTGAGTGGGAGTCACAGTCAAGGGCTCCCCTCTTGCCTCCTCTCTGAACTCAGAGTTCCTCGGACACTGCTGCCCGGCGCGACGGACACCTGAGCTGGGGGCAGGAAGCATGGTCCTGCGTCAGGAGCCAGAAGGAGCTTGTCCCTTCTTCCCACGCCCTCCTCCTCTGCTCCATACCCTACTCTCTGAATCCCCTTGGAGGGGACAGTTTGCAAAGGTGCTCTCAGCCCCAGGGAGGGGAAGCTGACTGGGGCAGGGTGCACATGGGAGTGATGATGTGCCCGCAACTGGGGGTGAGATGAGCCTGTGAGCAGGAGGGAAACAGGTTACAGTTTCACGGGGTTCCTTTTTTTAAACACAATACAATTTTAGTTATGGTAAGAGTGAGCCTCCCTACTCACAGGATTGTTTTAAGAATCAAAGTAATTCCTACATAAGAGGGTTTGGGGGAAACCATGCAGCCAAACAATTCCAGTTCCTGGTGTTTTTCAGGAGGAAGTAATGAGCATATAATTTCAGAATTATATTTAAAGTTATGCTTGCATAATGGTTTAAAATAGTTTTTAAAAATTATAGCAACATACATACCTCCAAGCAGGAATTTGATATAGTGGAACAGTGTAGAGAGACAATAGGTATCTATGTATATAACACACACACACACACAGATTCAGAAATATTAATGGTGGCTTTTTCTCTGAGTAGATGAATCACAGAATATTTAAAATTTTCTGTCTCATGCAGTAAGTTATGAAGTTTCTCCCATGTATGTATAACTCTTAAAAAAGAGACTGCTTGGGAAAAAATTAGTGTTTCACAGTAAAAACAGCAGTTAGATAGCTCTCCCCAGAATTTTTATCCTTAAAAATTTCACTGTTCAAAGCCTAGAATAGAATAGTAAATACAAGGCCATTTCCTGAGAGTGATCAGAAGGAAAATATGTTTAGCAGAGTTTCCTGCCTACATTCCTTTTGATGGAATAAGATGCACATCCCCTAGGAATAAAGCCCTGAGTCCTGGTGAGAGAGCCCAGGCCTGAGAACAGGAGGTCAGCTCAGATCGGTCCAGCAGAGTTTCTGCACAAAGAGATGTCGGGTGTCAGGGACTGGCCTTCAATTTGTTTGGAGATATTTGAGAGAGAAAATCCAGTCTCACCCAAGTGGAGGTGACGAGCTTCCTGTGCTGAGAGGGCCGTAGGCACTGAGGTGTCAGGACCAGCCCCTGGCCTCATCAAGGAGGAGTCAGAACAAAAGACAAAACCAGCTGTCAAGCCCAGCACGGGGTCAGGGACCTGCCCCGCGTCTCATGGAAGGAAGACACTGCACACACTGAGATGAGGTTATCAAGGGAGCATCTTAGGATGAGCTCACATCCGCACAGATCCAGGCAGATGTGTGAACTCCTGAGCAGAAGAGAAAAGGTGAAGGAAAGCCAGCCCAAGTTGCAGGGCTGGGGCAGAAGATGACTGCTGAGATGCAGATGGCGGCACAGACTTTCACTGGATGCAGAGTCACCGCACTGATGGCAAGTCTTCCTGTCCCATGTGAAGGCTCCTCAGAGCACAGAGGGGAAGGATGATGTCATTAAACTGATGATGATGAGGAGGAGAGCTCACGGATTAGCTAGAGAAAGAAAACAGACAAATAACAATTAAAGTATCAATGATGAGAGAAGAAAATGTGCATCAGAACAAAACAGCACAACTTTGGGCCAGCAAAGGGGTCTGCCATGAATCAAGCAATATTCCCAAACTGGAAAGTATGCAATGGAAACTATCGATTAAAAAATCTGACAATTTTTCTAAGTTCAAAGCTAAAGAGCAGTTTCTTTTACAAAGCTGTGACAGATTACTTTTGAAGTGATACAAATAAGATCGGCTTCTGAGTTGCAGAAATTTCCTTTGAGACCTGTTCTTGTACTCGGGGATTATTTAGAAGTGTGTTGTTTAAATTCTAGTCTTCTGGAATTTTCCTGTTACCTTTCTGTCACTGACTTTTTGTTTGGGTCATCATAGTTAGAGAACACACTCTGCATCTTAATGATGTTATGTTGGCTGAGGTTTGTTTTATGGTTCAGGTGTGGTTTATCTTGGTGAAGTTTCCATGGGGGATGGGAAAAATGAGTATTCTGCTGCTGTTGGGTGGAGTGTTCTATGTATATCGATTAGGTTTTACTGCCTGGTTTTGTGGCTCAGTTCATCGACACACTTGCTGATTTTCTGTCTGGTAGTTCTGTCATATGCTGAGTGGGGTACACTGAAGTTCCAAAATATAATTGTGGATTTGTCTGTTTCTCCTTTCCACTGTGCCGATCTCTGCTTTGTGTATTTTGAGGCTCTGATGGTTGGTACATAGTTACGTGTTCTGGGTGGACTAATTCATTTGTCAATATGTAGCATTCCTCATTGTTGCTATAATTTTAGCTGCTGTTAAGTCTACCTTAATTGATATTAATGCAAATTTTCCTGCTTTTTTAAATTAATATTTGCACAATATATCTTTTTTGTCCTTTTATTATTAGCCTATGTCATTATACCTGAAGTGAATTTTGTGTAGACAGAGTATCAGCTCAGTTCACTTCGGTCACTCAGTCGTGTCTGACTCTTTGCGACCCCATGAATCGCAGCACGCCAGGCCTCCCTGTCCATCACCAACTCCCGGAGTTCACTCAGACTCACGTCCATCGAGTCAGTGATGCCATCCAGCCATCTCATCCTCTGTCATCCCCTTCTCCTCCTGCCCCCAATCCCTCCCAGCATCAGAGTCTTTTCCAATGGGTCAACCCTTCGCATGAGGTGGCCAAAGTACTGGAGTTTCAGCTTTAGCATCATTCCTTCCAAAGACCACCCAGGGCTGATCTCCTTCAGAATGGACTGGTTAGATCTCCTTGCAGTCCACGGGACTCTCAAGAGTCTTCTCCTACACCACAGTTCAAAAGCATCAATTCTTCAGCACTCAGCCTTCTTCACAGTTCAACTCTCACATCCATACATGACCACAGGAAAAACCATAGCCTTGACTAGATGGACCTTTGTTGGCAAAGTAATGTCTCTGCTTTTGAATATACTATCTAGGTTGGTCATAATTTCCTTTTAAGGAGTAAGCGTCTTTTAATTTCATGGCCGCAGTCACCATCTGCAGTGATTTTTGGAGCCCCCCAAAAGAAAGTCTGACACTGTTTCCACTGTTTCCCCATCTATTTCCCATGAAGTGATGGGACCGGATGCCATGATCTTCGTTTTCTGAATGTTGAGCGTTAAGCCAACTTT
>SJYT01021303.1:0-22932 GCA_006410635.1 Cephalophus harveyi
CTGCTGAGTTTTTCAAAGTTGCTGGCATATTGAGTGCAGCACTTTCACAGCATCATCTTTCAGGTTTTGAAATAGCTCAACTGGAATTCCATCACCTCCACTAGATATATTATAGTACATTATAAAATATAATATTTATTTTAGAGATGCTAGGACGGGTTTAACATAAGAAAATCTGTTAATAATTTATATTAACATAATAGATATAAAAATGGTAATTTTTAGATGCAGAAAAGCACTTGTTAAAGGCTAATATGGATTTATGATTAAGAAAAATTTAGGAAACTAGGAATATAAGGGGACTTCTTTAGCAAAATTAAAACTATATTCCAAAAACCTACAGAAAATATGCTTAGTGAAGAATTCTAGATATAGTCTCAACCCTATAGGAGATCTTGGCTATACTGCAAAATAAGAAAAAGGCACAAGAACTATAAGGTTTAGAAGAAAATAGAAAAGACTGTCACTATTTGCAGATGATGTAATACTCCGGACAGAAAATTGAACAGAATAAATAAGACAAATTATTAGAACTAATAAACCATAAGACTTTGGGGTAGCAGATTAATTTCCAAAAATCAACAACTTTCCTCTCATCTGTACCAGCAATACCAACTAGAAAACATAATAGAAAATCAGGCAATATTTACTGAGGCAACAAAACTGACAAAATCTCTAGGAATCAATTTTACAAAGCATGCTCAAAGCATTTACTGAACTTTAAAATTCTATTAAGGGTTATAAAATAAAATCTGAATAAATCAAAAGGTATACTAAGTTTGCAATTGGATAATGTAATATTGCAAAAATATCATTAAATTCATAAACAAATTCAATGAAATCCTAATTAAATTTCCAGAAGACTACTTTTTCTTTTTCAATGAACTAAACCCAGTCTAAAATTCATTTGGAAGAAGAAAGTTCTATCAGATGAAATGGCATTTTACAAAGATGTAGTCCCATGGATGGAGGAGCCTGGTAGGGTGCAGTCCATGGGGTAGCTAAGAGTCGGACATGACTGAGAGACTTCACTTTCACTTTTCACTTTCATGCATTGGAGAAGGAAATGGCAACCAGCTCCAGTGTTCTTGCCTGGAGAATCCCAGGGACGGGGGAGCCTGATGGGCTGCCGTCTATGGGGTCGCACAGAGTCGGACACAACTGAAGTGACTTAGCAGCAGCAGCGGCAGCAGCAGCAGCAGCAGGGTTTAAACTACTATGTTCTTGGTATGGAAACAGTTACACAGAAACAGAACACAGAACTCAAAAGGGAATCCATATGTTTGAAAATTTAATCATTTAGTAGATGAGTTGAGAAAATGGACTCATATGGAGAGAAGTGAAGTTGGATCTTTAACTTATGTATATAAATATACATAAAGACGGCCTCCAAATGAATTAAAATGTTACATCTAAGTTTGAAAATATTCCTGTTCAGTGAAGCATCTACCCACAAAGTTAACAGGTGACAGCTTGGGAGAAATAAGCAGCAGCAGCAGGGTTTAAACTACTATGTTCTTGGTATGGAAACAGTTACACAGAAACAGAACACAGAACTCAAAAGGGAATCCATATGTTTGAAAATTTAATCATTTAGTAGATGAGTTGAGAAAATGGACTCATATGGAGAGAAGTGAAGTTGGATCTTTAACTTATGTATATAAATATACATAAAGAAGGCCTCCAAATGAATTAAAATGTTACATCTAAGTTTGAAAATATTCCTGTTCAGTGAAGCATCTACCCACAAAGTTAACAGGTGACAGCTTGGGAGAAATTTAGCAGTGCTTAGACTGACAAGGGACTAACGTCAAATAAATTAACATCTCCTCAAATCAAAGAGAATTAAAAAAATGGAAAGCAAATAGAAAAATGGGGAAAGGGTAAGAACAGGGAATTCAAAGAAGTCAAAATGGCTAAAAAAATTAAGATGTGATGCTCAGGACCTCCCTGGTGGTCCAGTGGTTAAGAATTCACTGGCTAAGGACCCATATACTGCAGGGCAACTAAGCCTACACACCGCAGCTACTGAGTCCACGCTCTAGAGCTGCAAGTATTGAGCTGAGGTGCTGCAGCTAAAAAAAAAACATATGATGTTCAAAGTTCCTACTGATCAGATAGTCAAACTAAAACAATTAGATATTGCTCACAACAGAACAGACTAGCAGACATTTAGAAAGATGACATTATGTACTGAATTGCACTACCCCTTCCCAAATGAACATGTTGAAGCCTCAGACTCCAAATTTGACTCTATTTGGAGATGAAGCCTTGAGGGAGGAGTTAAGCTTAAACCAGGTCATAAGGGTGGGGCCTTAATCCAAGGGGACTGGTGTCCTTATAAGAAAGAGATGCCAGAGTACACTCACTCACTCTCTGTGTGCACACAGAGGAAAGGCTCGGTGAAGACACAATAAGGTGGCTGTCTGCAAGCCAGGAAGAGAGGTTTCACCAGAAACCAACCCTGGCAACTTGAACTTGCAGCCTCCAGAGATGTGAGACAATAAATGTCTGTTGTTCAAGCACCCTGATCTGTAGTATCTCACTACGGCAGCCCAAGGAGACTGAGTCAGGCGGGTTCTCTCCAGTGCTGGGAAACATGGGGACAGAGGTATGCTTGTTTGTTACTGGAGTGGGTGTAATCATTCTAGAGAGAAACCTAGCAGTCTTCAGTTAAATTCAGTTTGCATCTGCCTTAGAGCCCAGCCGTCTCCCTTTAGGATATACCCCAGAGAAATTCTCCCACAGGTTCTAAAAGGAACACATATGAGAATGTTCATCACCATGCAGTTTATACTAGCAGGGAGTTGGAGACAACTCATGTGTTCATCCCTAGGGAAATGGACAAGTGAAGTGGATGAATTTCATGGACTTTTCTGCACTAATATGAAGCAACAGATGTCAACAGCATAATGTCCAGAAAAAACAGTAAAAAAAAAAAAATGAAGTCTTATTTATTGGGTTGGCATCAACTTATTTATTGACACCATTAAGATGTCATGGAAGGATGTGAACAACCATTATGGCCAACCTATGTTTTACAAGGATATGGGCATTTTAAAACACATATATTAAACATACTGCATTACCTGCCAAGGAAGAGGGGAATAATAAGAGGTTGAGGGGAAAATAACATAAAATAATGTCCAGAAAAAACAGTACAACAAGAGGTTGGGGGGAAAATAACATAAAATAAAACACAAGAGGGGCCTTGCTATGGTGCCTGATAATGATGATGTGCTATGAAGAGGCATATGATCAACTCAACCTCAATTTTTTGTACTTCAAGTCTATGAAAAAGAGAAGGAAAAGAGGGTAAGTGACTGATCCCAGCTCATCTAGCTGGGTAATGCTTTCCCACCCTCCCTGTGACAGCAGGCAGAGCATGAGGTTAGCTTACTTCTCGCCAGAGCTGATTTGCTGTCTGTGCGAGTCTTGGCCAGGCCAGGCTGGTGTGGCTTGTGTAGGGCTGAGGGCAAGGCCAGCAAGCCGAGGAGGACCAGGAGCCTCCAGACAGAATGCATCGTGGGTTCTGGGACCTGTGGATATCAAGAAAGATCAGTTGATACAGAGGTGGATGGCTTCAAGGTGGCCACCGGGATGAATGGACTCATGGTTTTGGTAGGAAGATGACACCGGAGTTAGCCCCCAGCATGCTGTGGGGAGGCATGATGGGCTCTGGCAGCTGCCCCCGGGGCTTGCTCACATGGTGAGGGCAGCAGGTGGAACACTGGGGTGAGGCCAGGGGTCCAGAGGGAGGCTTGGTTGCTTGGAGACACCCAGTAGAGCCCACTGTTGGGTCATCCAGCAGGGGTCCTCTCCCAGACTCTGCACAAGCTAGGTGTTGGTGATTCTTCAGCGAATAAATGAATGAATGAGTGGGTGAGGATGGCTAATCTCAGGTTTCCCAATTGGACTAGGATTTTCCTAAGGGCAGGATCATCTGTAATGTCTACCACCATGCTTGCTTGGTAGAAATTAAGTGCTGGTGATTGTTTATTGATGTGACTGACTGAATGAATACATGAAATAGTGAGATACATGAATAGTGGTTGGTCTCTGTTCAGTTCAGTTCAGTCACTCAGTCGTGTACGACTCTTTGCGACCCCAGGGACTGCAGCAAGCCAAGCTTCCCTGTTCATCACCAACTCCTGGAGCTTACTCAAACTCATGTCCATTGAGTCGGTGATGCCATCCAACCATCTCATCCTCTGTCATCCCCTCCTCCTCCTGCCTTCAATCTTTCCCAGCATCAGGACCTTTTCCAGTGAGTCAGTTCTTTGCATCAGGTGGCCAGAGTATTGGAGTTTCAGCTTCAGCATCAATCCTTCCAATGAATATTGAGGACTGATTTCCTTTAGGATGGACTGGTTGGATCTCCTTGCAGTCCAAGGGACTCTCAAGAGTCTTTTCCAACACCACAGCTCAAAAGCATCAATTCTTCAGCTCTCAGCTTTCTTTATAGTCCAATTCTAACATCCATACATGACTACTCTAAAAACCACAGCTTTGACTAGATGGACCTTTGTTGGTAAAGTAATGTCTCTGCTTTTCAATATGCTGTCTAGGTTGGTCATAGCTTTTCTTCCAAGGAGCAAGCATCTCTTAATTTCATGGCTGCAGTCATCATCTGCAGTGATTTTGGAGCTCACCAAAATAAAGTCTCTCATTGTTTCTCTATTTATTTACTATGATGTGATGGGACCAGATGCCATGACCTTAGTTTTCTGAACGTTGAGTTTTAAGCCAACTTTTTCACTCTCCTCTTTCACTTTCATCAAGAGGCTCTTTAGTTCTTCACTTTCTGCCATAAGGGTGGTGTCATCTTCATATCTGAGGTTATTGATATTTCTCCCAGCAATCTTGATTCCAGCTTGTGCTTCATCCAGTCCAGCATTTTGCATGATGTACTCTGCATATAAGTTAAACGAGAAGGGTGACAATATGCAGCTTTGATGTATTCCTTTCCCAATTTAGAACCAGTCTGTTGTTCCATGTCCAGTTCTAACTGTTGCTTCTTGACCTGCATACAGATTTCTCAGAAAGCAGGTCAGGTGGTCTGGCATTCCCATTCCTGAAGAATTTTCCAGAGTTTGTTGTGATCCACGCAGCCAAAGGCTTTGACATAATCAATAAAGAAGTAGATATTTTTCTGGAACTCTCTTGCTTTTTCAATGATTCAATAGATGTTGGCAATTTGATCTCTGATTCTTTTGCCTTTTCTAAATCCAGCTTGAACATCTGGAAGTTCGCGGTTCATGTACTGTTAAAGCCTGGCTTGGAGAATTTTGAGCGTTACTTTGCTAGCATGTGAGATGAATGCAATTTTGTGGTAGTATGAAATTTTTGGCATTGCCTTTCTTTGGGACTGGAATGAAAACTGACTTTCTCCAGTCTTGTGGCCACTGCTGAGTTTTCCAAATTTGTTGGCATATTGAGTGCAGCACTTTCACAGCATCATCTTTTAGGATTTGAAATAGCTCAACTGGAATTGCATCACCTCCACTAGCTTTGTTTGTAGTGATGTTTCCTAAGTCCCACTTGACTTCACACTCCAAGATGTCTGGCTCTACGTGAGTGATTATACCATCATGATTATCTGGGTCATAAAGATCTTTTTTCTATAGTTTATTTGTGTATTCTTGCAACCTCTTCTTAATAACTTCTGCTTCTGTTCAGTCCATACCATTTCTGTCCTTTATTGAGCCCATCTTGGCATGAAATGTTCCCTTGGTATCTCTAACTTTCTTGAAGAGATCTCTAATCTTTCCCATTCTATTGTTTCCCTCTATTTCTTTGCATTGATCACTGAGGAAGGGTTTCTTATCTCTCTTTGCTAGTGTTTGGAACTCTGCATTCAAATGGGTATATCTTTCCTTTTCTCCTTTGCCTTTAGCTTCTCTTCTTTTCTCAGTTATTTGTAAGGCCTCCTCAGACAACCATTTCGCCTTTTTACATTTCTTTTTCTTGGGGATGGTCTTTATCACTGCCTCCTGTACAATGTCACAAATCTCCAACTGTAGTTCTTCAGGCACTCTATCAGATCTAATCCTGTTAATCTATTTGTCACTTCCACTGTATAATCATAATGGATTTGATTTAGGTCGTATCTGAATGGTCTAGTGGTTTTCCCTACTTTCTTCAATTTAAGTCTGAATTTGGCAATAAGGAGTTTATGATCTGAGCCACAGTCAGCTCCCAGTCTTGCTTTTGCTGACTGTATAGAGCTTCTCCATCTTTGGTTGGTCTCTAAATCCCCCACTAAAGTAAATGTTTCTGAGGGCAGGGTGTGAGTTTAATCCATCCTCATGTGTCTAGTGCTTCCCATGTTTACCACGTGGCAGTTACTAGCAATGTTTGTTAACTGACACAAATGAATGACTGAATCATTGGTTGGGCGGTTTCTGCTTAAGATTTACAAGGAAGGGAGAGAGAGCCTTGAAGCCAAAGCGCTGCCAAGTTTACCTTGTTGCTCTGGGTTTGAGGGTCATAGAGAATTCAGCTCAAATCCCCTGTCCTCACCTTCTTAAGAAATGGTATCCCAACCCATCCAGGGGCTCCAGCTACAGCCGGTGGAGTCCTCCTTGACTCCTCTTTCCTCATCTCCCACAACCCATCTGTCCAGAAGTCCTGTTAACACTCCCAAAATCTGACCACATTTAACGGCTCTTCCTCAGTCGCCATCATCTTGGCCTGAGCTATTGCAGGTGTGTCTTACCTGGTGTCCCCGCTTCCTTCATGGCCCATTTACAATCTCTCTTGCATACAGCTGCCTGAGTAATTGTTTTGAGACCTAAGTTAGACCATGCACTCCCCTGCTCAAAACCCTCCAAAGTTTCCCACAGAAAAAGCCGAACTCTACGCAAAGCCTCCCAGAGCCTGCAGGATCCCTGTGGCCTCTCTGACTGCAACCTCTACCACTCTGTCTCTCCTCTACTCCCCTGCAGCTGCAAAGACCTTGGGGGTCTGAGCTCCACAAGTCAACTGCCCCGAGCTCTGAGACAAAGGCACTTTCCCCTTCCCATGCTTCCCCCGCAGGGTGGGGTGGGGAGGAAGTGCAGGTCTGTGTGAGTTTCTCTGAAGCCCTGTGCCATTCTTGGACACTTCACTTCTGGTTTCGTAAATCAAAAGCATCAGTTCAGGGTGATAGCTTTCCCGATTTGAGGTTCTCTCTCAGGGTTCATGATCCCCTTGAGGATGTTTGTAGAATATCAATTACTTTGAAATGTACTTTTCTACTCTTCCTGGTCTTGTGTAACCAGCTGGGACTTTGTTATTATTTTGTCAAGAAAATTGGAGAAGAGAGGGCATTGTTGTCCTTGGCTCTTTGGAGGTGTGAACTGGGGGTGAGAGTAGGGGCTGTCCGTCCCACCTCATCATGGGCTGTGGCTCTCAGGGCCACTGAGTGTAAAGAAATGATGACATGGAAGGTGTAGACTTTCCAGGTCTGGGGCATGATTTGGGAACAGGAAGCACTGCTCAGGGGTGAGCCCTGGATTTGGAGTCAGCTTACTGCATAATCACATGTGGTTAAGAGCATGGGCTTCTTAGTCACACGGACCAGGATGCAAATCCTGGCTTTCCCTCCTGGCAGACTCAGTTTCCAGATCTGTAAAAGGAGGAGGAGCATCGTGCAGGGCTATAGTGAGGATTAAGGGGAATCATGCTCAGGGTGACGCTCAAAATGCTTGTAGCTATGATTGCCATCACCCTCACCCTCGCCTCTCCGAGTCTCAGTTTCCTCACCTGTAAACTGGAGAAGCTGGTGGAGTGAATGACACCATGTACGATTAGCCTGGAGATGGTGCCCAGGACTCTGAAAATGCACAGCATGTTAGGGAGCCGCCTCTCCTGAGTGCATCTGCAAGTGAGCGCGTGGCTGTTTGGGCAATTCTATCAGGAATTACAAGGCAGGGCTGTGTGCCTCTAGTGCCTGGAGGGAGTTTGCAGATGTCCAATCAGATGGTGGGCTTTGCTCTCATTCATTCAACAAACAAAGCACGGAAGTGTTGAATGCTATGTGTCAGGCACCGTGGCTCCGAGCATCCAGGCAGGTTCCTCATCCTCTTGGTGCTCACGTACCCATGGGGAGACAGACAGTCTTCAGTGAGCATGTGGTTATGAAGCTGGGCTCTGCTGTGGAGTGGAGGTGGGAGGAGCTAAGTCAGGTACAGTGAGGGGAGACCTGGCTGGTGGGGAGGGGGTAATCAGAGCAAAGACCTGCCCGAGAAGGCAGAGTTGACACTTAAGGGAAAGACTACAGCTAGCTGAGTGTTGTCCCACCTCTGCCCCTGCTGGTGCTCCCAGAGAAGGGGGTGCTGGAGGGATGCTCAGCTCCTCTGTAAGCAGCTACCTACGAGGATGGTGATGATATTTATCTGATGGCCTCATTCACTGTGCTCAGCCTGCTTCATGCGAGATCTTATTCTATCCTCCTGCCATACACGAGGGGATGGGGACCCAGAGAAACCCAGCAGCCTGCCTTCCCAGAGCAGTGAGACGCTGTTTCCCTTTGGAAGATGGAGCTGCTGGACACCCCAAACTTCACCCATTAGCAATCCCCAATACTATTTCAAATAACGTTCCTTAGAACAGGCTTCTTTACGCTTTGGGGAGACATTTGGAAATGTGATGAAAACTTGGGTTTGTGATGATAAACATATATGTACTTGGTTTAAAAATGTTGCTCACAGTAGCAGAATTTCTGTGGTCCTCCTGAGGCATGTAGGTAATTGGCTTTCAAATTGGGGTGTTGGAGAAGACTCTTGAGAGTCCCTTGGACTGCAAGGAGATCACAGTCAATCCTAAAGGAAATCAATCCTGAATATTCACTGGAAGGACTGATACTGAAGCTGAAACTCCAATCCTTTCGCTACCTGATGTGAAGAGCCGACTCATTGGAAAAGACCCTGCTGGTGGGAAAGATTGAGGGCAGGAGGAGAAGGGGCGACAGAGAATGAGATGTTTGGATGACATTACTGACTCAGTGGACATGAGTTTGAGCAAATTCGGGGAAATGGTGATGGACAGGGAAGACTGTCATGCTGCAGCCCACGGGGTCGCAAAGAGTTGGACACAACTGAGTTGGACTTAACAACAGTTGGCTTTCCAAGAGTTTGACTTGGAGGAACATTGATTTGTCCACTCAACCATTATTTCTTTTGGACCCACTATATGCCAGGTGTTGTACTTGGCTTGGGCAATAACAGGATCGCTGGTTTTCTTGCAGCTTATAGTCTGGTGAGAGAATCAGGACAAAAGATGAACAATACATGGAATAATTACAAATTGTATTGAGGGGGTAAAGTGAGGTGAGACTGGGAATTGCAGGGAGGTCACTTTAGACAAGGATTAGGGAGATTCTCTGGAGAAAGTGGCCTCTGAACTGGAACCAGGAGAAGGAGATGGAGCTGGCCTTGGGTACTTACGTAAGAGGTGCCAGCAGGTGGAACCATAGGCTAAAGGCCCTGCGGTGGGAAAAGTAACAAAAGTAGGTCAGAGGAACAAAAGAACTGGGTGTGGTTGGGACCATCAGGTAAGAAGTTAGTGGCCATGTGCCCAGAAGAGGCCCCGGCTCACATCCATGGCTCCAGGGAGGGGCATCCAGCCATGAAAGGGGACAGGCGCCCCTGGTAGAATGATGGCTGTCCAAGGGCTGTGTAAGAGTGCCCTCCTGTGGCCACTGGGAGTGGCTTCGCCCATCTCCTTGCACTCTATGACAGCTTAAGGTCCCCCAGGGCAGAGGTCTTCAAACTTCAAGAAGCAGCAGAGCAAGTGGGTAACAGGCAGCCTCCTGCGCCTGAATCCCCAGGGTTTGGGACAGGCCTTCTTGGTCCACTCATTGAGAATCACTTGTCTGAGGAATGCAATCCATTATTCATTGATATGTTATTTATCACACAAGATTAGAACTCTAACCCACATACAAGTTTCCCTAAAAATGGAGGTAGGGGCCTTCCTGGATGGAATATTGGAATTTAACAAAAAATGATGATGATGGGTTCTACCGTGGCCTGGAGAAGGGGAAGAGAAGATAGAAGAGCTGGGGTTTCCAGGGCATTGCAGTACTTTTGGAGGGATGGGTGGACCTTGTGAAAATTCAGATTTCTAGGCCACCCCTGAGCAATGGAGTCAGAGTCTCCCTGCATCTGGGACCTGGGAATGAGCTTCTGGGCTATCCTGCTGTACAGGGCGCAGGAGGTCTGTTTAGCTGAAACAAGAGTAACGATACTAGTCAACATTTGTTGAGTGCTGACTGTGCATGAGGGGCCAGCTAAGTGCTTTACTTGTAATTGCTTAGTTAGTCCTCCACACCACCCTCTGAGGTAGGTACTGTTGTTATTGGCCTCCCTTTGCAGAGGCACAGAGAGGTTAAGTAAAATTCCCAAAGTCACCCAGCTGTGGGCAGTGGGGCTGGAGCAGGAACCAGACAGCCAGACCCACAGGAGGGAGATCAGAGGAGCTGTCACTCATTTCCCACCAGGCTCCCGCCCTACACTCCTCTATGCCCCCCAACACCATCCATAGCCCCCACAGGCAGCACAAGGAGAGGCAGGAAGAGTAACAAGAGCAGACTCACTGAGCCCCGAATCCGGGCCAGGCTCTGCTCTAATTCTTTGTAGATTAATTTGATGACTCCTCCCAACAACCCTTGAGGCTTGCTTTGCTGTTGCCCCATTTCACAGATGCAAAGCCTGAGACACAGAGAGAGAGGGGAACTTCCCCACGGACATGCACCCACAGTGTGAAGCTGTCTGATTATAGTAGGCGCTAGTTTGTCTCTGGATAAATTCACTCACGGTCCTCACCCTTCCTTCTGGGCTCTGTGAGCTTGCCTTGTCCAGAGGCATTTCCTCTCGTATTCTACAGAGACCGCTAAAGAGTCCGTGGGACTCGCATGGGAAATATCAAAGATCTTCAATGAGCCGGAGTTGCTGGTGCACCAGGGGAGTGAAGACTGCAGGTCTTACCACAACCGTGCACACTCTGGGCCACAAGGGGGCAGAAGCTGACTCCATCCAGCCCAGGGTCCTGCACAGCGGAGGTGTTCTCAGGAGGATGGAGGAAGGCGGGTCATCCAGGAGCACCAGCCATTCAGGGCCGCAATGGTGACCTTAAATGTCAGCCAGTGGGAAGCAGGGAATGTGCTTGAGCCCTTACTACTCACATCAGACCTCAGCATCCATTGTAAGAAGTTAGGAAAAGAGTCTGCTAAACCCAAAGGGAGCAGAAGCAAGGAAGTAATAAAAATCAAAGTAGAAACTAATGAAATAAATGCAGAAAAATAGTAGAGAAAATCAATAAAATAAAAAGCTGTTTCTCTTAGAAGATTAAAAAAATTGAAAGAATCTCAGTAGAGAGATTAGGAAAGAGAGAGGACACAAGTGACCAATATTGGGCATGAAAGGGGTGGCAGTATTACAGACTTCACAGATATTAAAAGGTTAATAAAGAAATATTATGAAGAATTCTGTGACAATAAAATCTACAACTTAGACAAAAATAAAGTCCTTGAAAGACACAAACTACCAAAGCTTCTCTAGAAGAAATAGATGACCTGAAAAGCCCTATATCTATTACATAAATTGAATTTGTAGAAAAAGCCTCAGCACACAGAAAACACTAGGCTAAGATCATGTCATCACCAAACATGACATTATATCCAAGCTATTCCAGAAAACTGAAGAGGAAGGAAGACTTATCAAGTTCTTCTATGAGGCCAGCCTTACCCTAATACCAAAACCAGGCTAATACAGACCAATGTCCATTGTGAACACAAAGACGAACCCCTCCAAAATTTTAGTGATTTCAATACGGCAATGTACAAAAAGGGTAACACATCTTGACTATGTAGGGGCTTATCTCAAGAATGAAATATTAGTTTGGCATTTGAAAACCACCACATTAACAAACTAAAGAAGAAAAATTACACAACTCAGTAGATACTGAAAAAACATTTCATTTATCTTCAGCACACACAGCGGAGGTGTTCTCAGGAGGATGGAGGAAGGCGGGTCATCCAGGAGCACCAGCCATTCAGGGCCGCAATGGTGACCTTAAATGTCAGCCAGTGGGAAGCAGGGAATGTGCTTGAGCCCTTACTACTCACATCAGACCTCAGCATCCATTGTAAGAAGTTAGGAAAAGAGTCTGCTAAACCCAAAGGGAGCAGAAGCAAGGAAGTAATAAAAATCAAAGTAGAAACTAATGAAATAAATGCAGAAAAATAGTAGAGAAAATCAATAAAATAAAAAGCTGTTTCTCTGAGAAGATTAAAAAAATTGAAAGAATCTCAGTAGAGAGATTAGGAAAGAGAGAGGACACAAGTGACCAATATTGGGCATGAAAGGGGTGGCAGTATTACAGACTTCACAGATATTAAAAGGTTAATAAAGAAATATTATGAAGAATTCTGTGACAATAAAATCTACAACTTAGACAAAAATAAAGTCCTTGAAAGACACAAACTACCAAAGCTTCTCTAGAAGAAATAGATGACCTGAAAAGCCCTATATCTATTACATAAATTGAATTTGTAGAAAAAGCCTCAGCACACAGAAAACACTAGGCTAAGATCATGTCATCACCAAACATGACATTATATCCAAGCTATTCCAGAAAACTGAAGAGGAAGGAAGACTTATCAAGTTCTTCTATGAGGCCAGCCTTACCCTAATACCAAAACCAGGCTAATACAGACCAATGTCCATTGTGAACACAAAGACGAACCCCTCCAAAATTTTAGTGATTTCAATACGGCAATGTACAAAAAGGGTAACACATCTTGACTATGTAGGGGCTTATCTCAAGAATGAAATATTAGTTTGGCATTTGAAAACCACCACATTAACAAACTAAAGAAGAAAAATTACACAACTCAGTAGATACTGAAAAAACATTTCATTTATCTTCAGCACCTGCTGCTGCTGCTGCTGCTAAGTCGCTTCAGTCGTGTCCGACACTGTGCGACCCCACAGACGGCAGGCCACTGGGCTCCGCCATCCTTGGGATTCTCCAGGCAAGAACACTGGAGTGGGTTGCCATTTCCTTCTCCAATGCATGAAAGTGAAAAGTGAAAGTGAAGTCGCTCAGTCATGTCTGACTCTTAGCGACCCCATGGACTGCAGCCTACCAGGCTCTTCCGTCCATGGGAGTGTCCAGGCAAGAGTACTGGAGTGGGGTGCCATTGCCTTCTCCATCTTCAGCACTTAGATTTGATAAAAAAACTTTCATCTTGCTAGGAATTGAAGGGAACTTCCTCAGTCTGATAAAGGGCATCTACACAAAACCTACAACTAACATTGTACACAAAACCTATGACTAACACTATAGTTAATGGTGAAAGACTAAATGCTTCCCTGCTAATTTCAGGAACCAGACAAGGATGTGTACTCTCACCACTTCTGTTCAACGTTGTTCTGGATGTTCTACCTAGACAGGAAAGGAAATTAATCATCTGGATCAGAAAGAGAGACATCGACTAGCTTTATTCACAGATGATATGACCATCAACACAAAGTCTGATGGACTCTACAGAAAAGTCACTAGAACTAATGTGTGAGCTTAGCAGAGTTACAGAATACAAGATCAAGAAGCAAAATCAGTTACATTTCTACATACTAGCCATGAATGTTTGGAAACTGACATTAAAACAGTACTATTTTGATAACATTAAAAATATTAAATACTTTGGAATAATATGGCCAAAGGTATGTAAGATCTGTACACTGAAAACTACAAAATGTTGCTGAGAGACATTTTAAAGTGAAGTCGCTCAGTCAGGTCCGACTCTTTGTGACCTGTGGACTGTAGCCCACCAAGCTCCTCCGTCCATGGGATTCTCCAGGCAAGAATACTGAAGTGGGTTGCCATTTCCTTCTCCATTTTAAAAGATCTAGATAAATGGAGAGATATGTTCTGTTGGAAGACTCAATATTGTTAATAAGCTTTCTCCTCCAGTTTGATTTCAGACTCAATGAAATTCCATTAAAAATCTCTGCAAGATTGTGTAGAAATTGATAAATTTATTCTTAAAATTCATGTGGAGATGTTAAGGAGTTAGAATAGCTAAGATAACTGTGAAACAAAGCAAGAGCAAACTAAGGTACTAGAAGCTTTGGTGATAGGAAATAATACCAGTTGGAGCCTTTGTCAAGTGCCAATAGAAAATCATAGGGCATACCCCTTGGAGTTCTAGAACAAGGCCACATGATCTGCTGCAGAGAACTATATACCATTTGGAAAATAGCACCTGGCTTGATACCAGCCCCTGGAAGACAACTGTGTCTGACTGTGGGCTCTCAAATAACCATGTGGCCAGAACTACTCCTCATGAGCTTGGTACAGCCCGAACCAGCAAATAAGCCAAAAAGTCAGGTTGGCCCAGGATCAGTCCATCATACATTGGAAGTGTCCTATCCAGGATTAGTCCTGGGCAGTTCAGAGCGTACAAATAAGGTACATAAGCAGGTGACCCAGATCCCATGTCACCTGTCACTGTTGCACTGGCATCTTTTCCTCGACATCTATGGCCTTATAGAAGTTTTCTACTACCAACTGATAGAGGAGAAAAATTTTTGAAATTTGATTCATGAGTGGATCAGGTTGGTATGCTGATATGACATGAAAAAGATCTGTTCAGCACTGCAGCTCCTCTCACGAGGAGCCCAGACCATCTCTCTGGACAGAGCTTTAGGCCGCGTACCTGTCACTGCGTACCTGCAGAGAGTGGCCTGAGGTAAGGCTAGACATGGACTTGTGGGCTGTGATGAAGGGCTCATTGGTCAAAGGACTGGAAGGAACAATATTGGATGATTGAGGATATTGGATGGGTCTGGGGAAGAGGCTCATGAATGGACAATGGGAGTGAATATCACTATAAATGGAAGTTTCTGTCCCCCTGAAATTCATATGTTGAAACCTAATGCCCATTGTGATGGTATTTGGAGGTGGGGCCTTTGGCAGGTGATTAGATCATGAAGTTTTCAGGATTAGTATCCTTATAAAGAGGCCTGGTGGCTCAGACAGTAAAGTGTCTGTCTACAATGCAAGACCTGGGTTCTATCCCTGGGTTGGGAAGATTCCCTGAAGAAGGATATGGCAACCCACTCCAGTACTCTTGCCTTGAAAATCCCATGGACGGAGGAGCTTGGTGCAGGCTACTGTCCATGGGGTCGCAGAGTCAGGCACAACTGAGCGACTTCACTTTCACTTAAAGCGGCCCCAAAGAGCTCCCTTACTCCTTCTGACATGTAAAGGCACAGCAAAAAGATGGCCATCTATGAACCCGGAAGTGAAGGCTCACCAGACACAGAATCTGTCATTTCTTTAATCTTGGGCTTTCCAGCCTGCAGAACTATAGAAATAAATTCCTGTTATTTATAAGCCATTCAGGCTAAGGTGTCTTGTTATAGTAGCCCGAATGGACTGAGACAATACAAAGAGTGTGAATATGTGTGTGTGTGTGTGATTTCCCCTTTTATTTATTATTTTTGAAAATTGAAGTAGAGTTGATTTACAATGTTGTGTTAGTTTCTGGTATATAGCAAAGTGATTCAGTTATACATGTATAGCTTGTTACACACATATTTTTTCTTTTTAATAAACATTTATTTATGATTTTTGGCTGTGCTGGATCTTTGTTGCTGCGCATGGGCTTTCTCTAGTTGTGGGGCGTGGGCTTCTCAGATGGTGGCTTCTCTTGTTGGGGAGCATGGGCTTAGCTGCTCCGTGGCATGCATAAAATTCCAGGACCAGAGATATAACCTGTATCCCCTGCATTTGCAGGCTGACTCTTAACCACTTGACCACTGAGGAACTCTTATATTCTTTTTCATATTTTTTCCATTATTGTTTATTACAGGATGTTGAATATAGTTCCCTGTGCTCTATAGCAGGACCGTGTTGTTTGTCTATTTTATATATAGTAGTTTGTATATGCTAATCCCAAACTCCTAATTTATTTCTCCCCACCCCCTTTCCCATTTGGTAAGCAAAAATTTGTTTTCTGTGTTGTGAGTCTGTTTCTATTTTGTAAACAAGTTCATTTGTATGGTATTTTAGATTCCACATATAAGTGATGTCATATGATATTTGTCTTTGTTTGACTTATTTCACTTAGTATGATAATCTCCACTTCTGTCCATGTTACTGCAAATGGCATTACCTCATTTTGCTTTATACGGCTGATTACTATTCCATTGTATATATATATACCACATCTTCTTTAGATGTTCATCTGTTGATGGACACAGTTTGCTTCCATGTCCTGGCTATTGTTAACAGTGCTGCTATGAACATTGTTGTGCTTGTATCTTTCTGAATTAGAGTTTTCTCTGGATATCTGCCCAAGAGTGGGATTGCTGGATCATATGCCAATTCCTTTTTAAAGGAAGCTCCATGCTATTTTCTATTGAGGCTGCACTAATTTACAGTCCCACCAAGAATGTAGGAGGGTTACTAATGGTTGTGAATCTTTGTGTTGCACCAGTGCCCACCAGAGAGCATTCATTGTAGAAGAGTCACAACCAATCAGCTGGTTGAGACGACTCAGAGGGTAGATGCCAGCCAGCCTCTGTCCTCAGCCACTGAGTGCTGGTCTCTCTTCTTAGCAAAGTATCTCCACCCAGGGCACACTTGCGTTTCACTCAACCTGAATATTTATCTAAACTATACAATTGACCCCAGATATTATAGAAGCCACTATTCTTTGATCACCTATGCAGGATTTGTCCATTTTGAATTTAGTTCATTTCAATGACTTTAAGAAAAAGTGTAGATTTCACGTAACTGTTGTTTTATTGTTGGAACAATGGTCTTTCACCTCTCAGTCCTAACCAAAGTGGAAAGCTTTTTCTGTAAAAATAAAAAAAAAAAAAAAAGAAAGAAAAAAAGAACCAATGTTGTTTGGGATACCATAGAGGTAAATAGGCATTTTGTCAGACCACAGATAGTGATGATGGCTGAATCACTAGGGATAGAAAGGCAAACCCATATCAAGAAGATGTGCTTGTTATAGTGAGTAGAAATGACTGATTCTTCTCAACCTGCCATAACCTGGCTGGAAGGTGTTCTTCCTTCCCCCTGGAATGGTGGTACATTAAGGGTTTATCAGAATTAGTGTTTAATATTCAGAGAGTATTGGGCATAATGTAAATGAAAATAATAGCATGTTTTTTTATTTGCAAGTAGTCAGATATATAAACTAACTTGTGACTTTAGGACCTGCGCTGGCTCAGTCTCTTATACAGTTTCCAACTGGACAAGGATTATTGCTGGGCATGCCCAATATTAAAACCTGATAGATCAGACTACACGTACTCTAGGAAGGGCATCTCAGGTTGCATGGTCATTTGATATCTCATAGTTAGATGGTCATCTCTACCAAGATTCAGTTTCAAGACAGGAGCGGCTTTTCAAAATCAAAACAGTTATCTGCACAATAGGATAGTACTCTTCTCCAAAACGCTGGAGTTTTCTCCAAAATTCTGTGCTGTGTTTCTCTTATTAAAGTTTGCCAGAACATCAATACAACACCCTTGTTTGCTAAAGATACTTTAAAAGTATAACTGGCTCTGCCTTGGTCATAAGGACAAAGTGGTAGGGAAGCTTGAACTGCTTGGTGGAGAGACTTTTCTTGCTCTGATTCCTACTCAAATCTGGTACCTTAAGAGTTAGTACATGCAATCAGTTAGTACATGCAACTGTGGTATGTATGCGTGTGTGTGTGGGTGCTCAGTCATGTTCAATTCTTTGTGACCCCATGGACCGTAGTCCGCGAGCCTCCTCTGTCAATAGGATTTTCCAGGCAGGAATACTGAAGTGGGTTGCCATTTCATTCTCCAGAGGATCTTCCCAACCCAGGGACTGAACCTGAGTCTCTTATGTCTCCTGCATTGACAGTTTCTTTACCACTGACACCACCTGTGAAGCCTTAGTTGTATTATATATTGTCTTAAAAATCAAAATGGCTTATGAAGCTTTGTGCCTTTTTGTAAGAATAGGCATTGCAAGGGCACAACAATTTTTTATTTATCTTTGAGGGACACCCTGATATTCTCCAAACCATTGTCCTTTCAAAAGTTTCATCACAGTGGTGGGGTCTGGGTTTTCATGAAATTTTGTTTTGTCTTTTCTTTTTGATCTCATGTATTTTGATAATGCATTTAAATTTCTTGCTAATTTTTGCTCACCACATCTAACAAGCATAATGTTAACAGTGTATTGGATATATGAAATGTTCTTTGATGTCAAGATAATCAATATTTTTGCAAGCCACATTATTATTATTTTTAAAATTGTACACTTTTAAAATTTATTTAGTTTTGGCTGTGCTGGGTCTTAGTTGCTGTGTGTGGCCTTTCTCTAATTGCATTGATCGGGGGCTGCTGTTTAGCCGTGGTGCATGGGCTTCTCATTGTGTTGGCTTCTTTTGTTGCAGAGCAAATGCTCTAGGGCAAGTGGCCTTCAGTAGTTGTGGTGCATGGGATTAGTTGCCCTGCAGCATGTGAAATCTTCCTGGACCAGGGATTGAACCCATGTCCCCCTCCATTGACAGGCAGATTCTTAACCACTGGACCACCAGGGAAGTCCGGCAAACTATATTATGGTAGAGAGCAAGATGCTCACTGGCCCAAAGCAAAACTGTGAAGGTGTGTTGATAGCATTGACAAGTGAAAGCAAGCTGATTCTGATGGTTCCTACAGCTTAGTAAGGGTAAAAAAATATTTCCCAGGGCAATAGTGGATCCCAGGTGCCAGGGGCTGTGGACAGTGAGCAGTAGTGTTAGGTGGGGATGGGATAATAATATGATTTTCTTTTTCAGTGTGTCAATTTGGCTAGGCTACAGTCCCCAGTTATTTAATCAGGTACAAATCTAAGTGTTACTTTGAAAAGAGTTTCCAGATGTAATTAAAGTCCATAATGAGATGATTTTATGTAAATGAGGTTATCTTGGATGATTTAGGTAGGACAAATTCAATCAGTTGGAAAACCTTTAAAGCAATGCTGAGGGGGAGGGAGAGAGATAGAGACAGAGAATAAGCAGAACAAGAAGGAGGAAGAGAAGGAAAAAGAGAAGAAAGATTTGTGGGATGCAGCTTCAGTTCTGGCTTTTCCCTTCCTGGTAGCTTTACCTACTAGTTTTGGTCTTGCTTAACCAACCTCCATAATCACATAAGCCAATTTCTCAAGAGCGCGAGCTTGCACTCTCTCTCTCCTCCCTTTTCTGTAAATTCATCCTGAATGTTACAAGTATTAGCTTCCTTTTGTCTCTCAAATCTAAATTATAACCTTTGTTTCTTCAACTCCTCCAACTGCTTTTGGCTTATTATCTTGTGACAAGAGAAAACTCCAGGAGTTTCTGCTTGCCATTGTCTCCTAAAACAATTCTCACTCTACAGATCAGAGAGCCATCTGGGGATTCTGTCAGTTGCTAATTGTATCTCTTCCAACTATACATGAATGAACTGGGGAAATACTCACAGAATGGGTCCCCATAATTATCGGGCCCACTCTGAATCAAGCTTGTTCCAAAATCCCATTTATCGCTTGAAAAACAGAAGCCCATTTTAACTAGTGGACCTGGAAATTGGGTCCCCAGAAAATTACATAAATTCACAGCCAGTATCTCACGTTCCCAAAAGTTTGGGGTATTTTTTTCATAGTATACCATGATTGTGATGAATGTCAATGGGCCAATCTGGGAGAGACTTGAAGGAAGATTCACAGTATACGCTGTGGCTACGTTGCAGGATCCTTTCCGTGAGTGCTTCCTGATTCTGAGCTAGCTTATAACTGGAAACCGGATGAGAGGCTCTGATTCTCCCTTTTGGCAACCTGAGTCAGGTTTCTGGATACCAAACTTGAAGAGTCCCCTGATCAATTAACATTTAGTAGGTGGACTAAATTTTTTTTTTTTTTTTTTTTTAGGGAGACTGATCAATTAGTAACTGCCAAGTAGTCGAATTACCAATTTATCATTGCTATTCATTAAAATGAGCTTGCCATCTTATTTCTGCCAATTAAGCTCTGCACTTGCTCTCTGTTTTTTTATATCTCATCATCCCAATTGAAATAAAGGAATCCTTCTCTCTCTCTCTTTTGGTAGCACCACATGGCATATGGGATTTTAATTCTCCAACCAGGGATCAAATCTGTGCCCCTGCAGTGGAAGCATGGAGTCTTAACCACTGGACAACCAGGGAAGTCCCATTAACCATTTTTTAATGAAGGCCTTCTCAATGGTCACATTTCCCAAGAAACAGAAAGCCATCATAGAGCTCTTCAAGGATACTGATGCTCTTCTCCTAATGTAAACTATTTCTCAATTTTCTAGTGAAGAGATGTTCTTTGGGCCCCCTCAGGAGATAATGGTGTTGGGAGAGGTGCATGTATTTTCAAAACATAAATCCAGTCCAACAGTCCTGTCTCCCAAACCTTTAGGAGACTTACTTTGAGTAAAGCCTTAATTAAGTAAAGCTTTAAAGCCTGGGAAGTTCT
The DNA here is from genome assembly GCA_006410635.1 of Cephalophus harveyi. NCBI lineage: Eukaryota > Metazoa > Chordata > Mammalia > Artiodactyla > Bovidae > Cephalophus > Cephalophus harveyi. The sequence goes on from SJYT01021303.1 coordinate 20,500, forward strand.
AGCATCTCAACCACATTGGATGAAAGCCATTGTTGAGTTCAATTTCCAGTAACCAACATGATAAACTATTAAAGCCATTTTCAATTGTCTGGTACTAGTACTAAATTCAGAACCTTTCACAAATGTACCTATCAATTAATTAACTACAACCCTTTGCTATATTCTATCTTCCTTGGTCTAATGTATTTAGAATCACTTGCTACAATATTCTCCATATCTGCTTAAATAAATTGTCAAAAATTTCAATTAAGTGTAAAAGTTGTTTTATCTTTTATTTTTGTCCCCCTAGAGCATGCTGAGATCTGAACCTAGTTGTGAGTCTAGTGGCAGCAGAAGGTGGTAGGGTGAATTTTGAGGATCTTTGAGGAGTAATCCTATGGAACTTGGAAGCAAACTTCTGAGGAAGGGACTCCTATTGGCTGGTGCAGTATTCAGAAAATGGCTTTGATAAGGCTGGTTTTAGGAACATTAAATAAAAACCTAAACTCAATCTGACTTCCTCTAGCTGAGTGAAGAACCATTGCCAGGTGATGCTCAGAGGAATAGAAATAAACAGGAGATAGGAGTTTTCTTTTCTCCTCCTCCAGCTTTGCAATTTCCCTCTAGTAGCCTCTGTTGTCAGACCCTAACAAGGAGCAAACCAGCAAAGAAGACACGTGGCTTGCAGGGTCCCAGATCAGCATGGCAAAGCAGAGTACAGAATGATAGATTTGGAAGCAAGAGGCAAAATCTTAATAACCAACATGGTTCATTTAGAAGGGTAAGTGATGTAATATTGTTAAATGCACAGAAGAGTGCCAGGTATGAATCAAGCTAGTGATGAGGAAGGAAAAAAGGGGGCAGAGCAGGTAGGGGGTAGGTTGGATTGTCATCCAAACTGCTAAATGCTAATGAATTGAGAAACATGAACACTGGATAAGGGTTCTTTGGCACTGGACACAAAGAAGTTCATAGACGGCCTAGGGCAAGTTATTTTGAGGAGTTAGGGGAAGAAACCAGATTATCCAGAACTGAACAGTGGAAGAAGGTGAAGTAGAGATAGTGAATAGCTGTCTGTCTTTTGAGCCTGGTGATGGATGGAATAAGAATGGGGATACTAGAACAGACAAGTTTTCTTTCATAAAGCACAAAACTTGTAGACTGTTCTAGCCTAAGAGCACTTAGAGGATGAGAGCGACACACTCACTTCACAGTGAGGAGACCATGGCCCAGAGCAGGGAGCTACCTAAGGTCACAGAATCAGTTTAGAAAACACTTCTGATCAGACAGGAAGACTTGGTTCTTAGCTTTTGGGAAACTCTGTATCGAAGTGTTCTGGTATTTCTGAGATAAAGGCTAAATCAGTCCAGACATCTTCTTCCATCTTGTGAACTTTTGTTGTCATAACCAGACCCACTGCCATCTCTGGTTATTGTTGTCCCTGCTCACACGGTGCTATGGAAGCTGGACAGTCCACAGGTCAGAGCTGCAAAAAATTTATTGTGGGAAAATTATAGTGATTCAGTATATGGATTCTGGTGAGATTTATAGGGACATAGTCTCTATACCAAGAGTAGTAGTGTGTCTTTGGGTCCAGGGCAGGTAATGAGATTCCAGGCAGCAGCAGAATAATCAACATGAACATCTACATAGGTGATGGCCTGGAGCTTGGAGGACATTCCAGGGACACCAGCCAGAACCTGACTCTGTATGAAATAATCAAGATATTAGTTAACTTCATACCCTTTCTAAGGAGGTTGTAAGCCAGTGCTGAGCCTTTCCCCTTCCCCCATCTTCCTTCAGATTGGTACAACTGTCCGCTATCCATGGTGCTGAACTATATTCCTATCCTGACACGCATGCTCTGCCTATCACTGAAGAACAAATTCTTGCTGTTTTCTGGACTCTCATCAACTAAGATGAATCTTGCTCCTCACTTTGGCTTACTTCATGACTCAAAGATGTAAAGTATTGCCAGATGCTTTGGTTGATCAAAAGACACATTTCTTACTTTTAATATTGGCAACTCATTCACATTTATAAAACACTGGGTTGGCTGAAAAGTTGGTTTGGGTTTTTTTTTTTTTTTGCAAGTGTTATAGAGAAGCCTGAATGAACTTTTTGGCTAACCCAATGCTTTCTATGTCAGTGGGCTGAATAAAATATAGGGGACAATGTTCAGGACTTCTGTCCCAAACAGAATAGGATGCCTAGATATATTGATGGGGATAAAATGAGATGCTATAGGCCTTTCAAAAGTTTGCAACTGGCAGCAAACTAGCTTAGTTAGAGCTGCACTGTCTAATATGGCAGCAGCTAGTCACACGTGCATATTAAGCACTTAATATTGAAATGTGCTGTAAGTATAAAATACACAATAGTTATAAAAGATTTGGTACAAAATATAAAATGTAAAACATTTCATTAATATTTTATATTGATTATATGTTGACA